>CM057827.1:48831497-49358997 GCA_030068075.1 Paguma larvata | reverse complement strand
GGAAATCTAAGCGAGGAGGCGACCTGCTCTCTGAGGACGGGACACTGGGGACAGAAATGGAGGAAGACGCACATGGATGGGAAGCTACTCTGTGCTCCTGGACGTGGAGGAATCAATCCTGTGACAACGTCCCTCCTGCCGTGAGCAAGCTGCAGATCCGGGGCCATCGGCACCAAACTTCGCACGACGTCCTCTCCGACACGGAACAGACACCCCGACCTGCGCGCGGAGGCGGGAGGGACCCCGCGCGGCCAGAGGAGCGGGAGCGCGAACACAGCCGGGGCACCTGCTCCCATAGCGCGAACCGCGGGAGGAAGCGGCAGGAACCCAGTCGGCACAGAGCAGAAACACGCACGCGCGGCCCCGCGGCCCCAGAGCCCTAAGGGGGAAGACCCGACGGCCGCGCGCACGGCCCCGCGCTGGACCCGGCGTCACCGCACACTAAGCCGCACCGGCCCTTCCCCGCCCGGGTCCCCTGAACAGAGACCCCACCTCAGCGGTCCCCGCTCAGGAAGCTCCTCCTCCCCGGGCCCTGCTTTCTCCTCACCTGCTCCTCCCTCAGCGGTTCCTGAGGAGACCAGGTTCTTGTCCCTATGGACGCGGCGCCACGTCCTCCAGAAATGTCCACAGCGGGTCCTGAGAAGACCGGGTACCTGTCCCTGTAGACGCGAGCCCACGTTTCACCAAAGCCTCCACAGCGGGTCCTGAGGAGACCGGGTTCCTGTCTATGGAGGCGGCCCCAGGTCCTGCCTGAAGAGGCAGGGCTCCTGTCAGCGTGGACGCGGCCCCACATCCTCCCAAAGTTTACACAGCGGGTGCTGGGAGGCCGGTACTCCTGTCCCTGTGGGTGCAGCTCCACGTGCCCCCAAATTCCCCATAGCGGGTCCTGAGGAAGCCGGGCTCCTATTGGCTTGGTCGCGGCCCCAAGTCCTCCAGAAGCCTCCACAGTGAGTCCTGAGGATACCCGGTTCCTGTGCCTGCGGACGAGGCCCCAAGTCCTCCCGAAGCCTCCACAGAGGGTCCTGAGGAGACTCGGTTCCCGTCCCTGTGGCGGCGGGCCCACGTTCCCCCAAATCCTCCACAGCGGCTCCTGCCTGAAGAAGCTGAGCTCCGGTTGGTGCAGAAGGCGGGCTAAATGCGCGTGCGCGCACCGGCGTCAGAGAGCGGAGCTCCGGCGCCCCCTGCAGGCGGTGGCGGGAGTGCAAGACACGCAGGGCTCAACATATCCGTAGTGGCAGCGCCCCCTTCTGGGCGCACGCTGAATCCATTACATTTTGAATTGAAACTGAAGTAGAGTCCGCTATCCCCCAACTTCGCCAAAAATAGGTAAGGAACAATTAATTGGAAATCATCTGAAATGAGATGTACACAAACTTTACAATTTACAGCAAACTCTACTGGAAAACCGTAGATAAATTTAAAATGCAAACACAAGGGGCAGCTTTTCCTGCCCACAGGTCCTGTCTCTGTGCTTTAATAAAAATCAGCTTTTTGCAACAAAGACATCTTCAAGAATTCTTTCTTGGCCCTCAGCTACCGACCCGCGAACCCCACTCTCAGCCCTAGAACCTTATCATTTATATGGCACCCATTGTGTGGGGCGATGAAGCTTTTCATCGGAACTCTGAGCCGGTGCAAAGTTTATGAGTACTCTTTCCTTCCTTTACTCTCACTTCAGGGCCTTTTGAGATGTATGGTCTTATTGGAACACTTTCCTGTCGATCACTCAGGCTGTAATCCTCTCGTCTGTGGCTACTCTAGGGGAGGAGAAAGCCTGCCTTTTGGCTGGAAGTTAGTACCCTGGCCAGAATAGTAACATCTTTAAGAAACTAAGATTGACTATGAAGCATGATAGCAATAAAGCTCTTTGGAAATGTTGGCCTGATACCTTGCTTACAGAGTTCCCAGCAACCTTGCCAGGTGAGTAAAGAATGTCACTTACTGGCAGCTGCAGGAACCTCAGGATACTTTGGGGATCTCATGAAGAGGAATCTGCCCAGATCTACAGATCTGACAGCAAGTACTTGGCTTGGCTTCTGACATAGAGAGCCTACTAAAATTTCAAACTTGGGGTTCCTTATGAAAGGTTCCAGCAAAGCAAACTTTAAAAGATCTATATGATCAATCGCTAGTCTTGCTGAGATTATGTAAATAACTAGGCCAAGTTTGTTAAAACTAGACTCGTTTTACAAACAAATTAGTCTTGATTTGGCTACCTCTGGAAATGAGGGTTTTTAGAAAGGAAATTTATGTTTCAATACTGCACTTTTGTGGATGTTAAATTCTACTTCTGATAGTCTGTAAATGTTTGTCGAAGCTGTACAACTTGAGATAAATTTGAAAAAAAGTTGTCATGATAGCACAGGTTTGGACAATCTTCTTGCTTGTTATTCTCTGCAGATAGTAACAGGATCCCACGGGCATATAATTGTTTAAACAACTAAAAATGGAGTGGATTCCCCCAATAATTGCATATGGAAAGTCTTTTCTCACCTATAATAGATATATTGTAGGGCTTTATTTAATTATTCACTTGAGGCCAGGTTAATCATACATCTCTAAATGAATATACAAGTCATAGCCTTCCTGAACCTGATCAGACAGTTACTAGAAACCCACCCCATATAAACCCATGAGACATGATGTGTTTAAGGGATTGAAAGTCTAATACAGCAGGGGATTTAACTCCAAAATGGAAGGTCCCCTTACAGGGTTGTACTCCCACTGTAGTAAAATTAGAAGACCATTCTTCATGGACTCACATAACAAGAATTAAACCTGTACCTTCCTCACAGGAATCTAGTATCCAAACTGACACGCCTTCTTATTCCATGTGACCCAGTGGAAGACCTCTCTCTTCAAAAGACAAGAATGGACTGAAGGAAAATACCAAAGGTTTTTTTATATTTATGCTTCTCTTTCTCATAATATGAACCTTATTTTGTTGTCTTTTCCAGTGTCTCCCTGCCAAACCTTCACAGCCATAACTTCTAGAAGACAGATGATCCTTTCTACTCAAGGAGGTTCATATATGTTGTCTACCTTGGATTGGCTGCCTCTCCCTGTGGTTATTCCTATATATAAATACCTTCCCCGATGGACCAGTGTTGACCCATAGGTAGGGACATCTCTATGCCCCTATTCAGCAGGAAGAAGTTACAGAAGATGAGACCTTCCACCCTTAGCAACCTCAAAGATTTTAAGAGTCAAAATTGTTCAGGAGGGAATGATGTGGAAAACAAAGGCAGAAGAAAATGTCAGATAAAATTAAATTTCCTTATAACCTGCAGCCCACTGGCAAATACTTGAGGCAGGCAGAATAAAAGTTTTATCCAGGAACTCCCTACTGTCTTAATGCTAATGATTTGCTAAGGGGAAAAACAACCTTACCCTGACAATAGCAAGGCCTCCAATATCCTTCGAGTTTTCTTTATCATATGAAAATCTCACTTGAAACTTCCCCTGGACTTTAGCTCTGCCAACTCCATAGTATATACCCAGTCTTTCCTCATGGTCCAGGACAGCTCTTCCTGTCCATGGGTCCTGTCCCCGTGCTTTAATAAAATCACCTTTTTACACCACTAAATTAATCAATTAATTGATTAAAATGCAAACACAAGATGGCTTAGTCATTTAAGTGTCTGACTCTTGATTTCCGCTCAGGTCATGATCTCATGATTGGTGAGATTGGCCCCACATAGGGCTCTGTGCAGACAGCACCAATCTCTATCAAAATAAATAAAAATTTAAAAACATACAACACAAACACAAAGACCAATCCAAAAGAGACAAAACTTGATAACATGGACTTTATAAAATTAAAACTTCTATTCTGATAAACCTGGTTCAAGCCACAAACTGGTAGAAAAAATTTGCAAACCACATAGCTGATAAATGATCTGTATTCAGAATGTACCCTGATCCTAAACCCTAACTCTCTCAAGGGCTTCTACCTCTAGGTTGGAACCCACAAACTCCATTTATTCAGTTTAGTGCTCTCCCTAATGAGTCCTCTAGACAACTGGGTTCTCCTTTCATCTTCCATTACCCCAGCCTAAACACGTTAACCATTATCTCCAATAATTCAAGACTCACCCTAACTCCTATCCTCTTCTCCTAAACCCTCATTCCCTAAACCATTACCATGAATCCCTCTAATCTCTCAACTAATAAGCAATCATCCCCAAAACCTTCTAAACACATACCCAATACTGTCACCCCGTCACCACCTAACCAATCACCCTCTCAAACCCTCACTCACTCACCCTTAAATTATCACCCCCCAAGTTCTGAACCCGCTAGCTCCCCACACACCACCCACTGAAACTCCTAAATTATCCACCCACAAACACCCACCAACTCACCCCCTCATCCACTGACCCCTTGAAAATATTTTCTTTCAAACCCAATAACACTCTTCTTCCCACCTCCTCACACTAAAACACCCAAATCATAAGGGTGTATAACCAAAAAGCCATATGCCATAAACCCAAAATCATATGCCATAAAACAATAGAATCCTAATGCCATAATCTATAAACCATACACCATGAACTCTATCTAGATACCATAAGTCATAGGCATAAACCACAACCATGATCCACACATCATGAACCAGAACCATAATCATAACCAAAACCAACATAAATATTCATAGCAATACTATTCACAATTGAAAAATGGTACAAAATATGCACACATGCCACAAAGGGTAAATGAATATACAGTATGGGGTAGATCCATAAACCGAAATGTTCTTCCAACATATCAAGAAATATGTTCACATACCTGCTGAGGAAAACTGAATGGGAGTTCCTCAAAATCTTAATAATAGAATTAATTAATATACCTCAGGGTCTATACCCCAAATATTTGAAATCAAGGACTCACTCTGTATTTCTTCCCCCAAATTCGTAGCACCATCATGCACTAGTCAAAAGGCTAATCTGACCAAAGTGTCCACTGAAGGGTGAATGGGTGATGTATACACAATGGCATACTACGCGGCCATGCAAAGGACTAAAGGACTGAGTCGTATCATAAGATGGATAAACCTTCAGTTCACTATGTGAGGATAAAAATCCAATCACGGAAAACAATATTATAAGATTCTATTTGTTTGAGGTATCCAAAATAATCAAATTCACCTGCAAAAAGTAAAATATGGTTGCCAGGCAGAGGGGAAAGGGGAATGGGGACTTAATGTCTAATATACATAGACTTTCACTAGCTCAAAATTTAAACATCTCAAGTGGAAGGTGGTGATTTGTGTACAATGGGCATATATTTAAGTGGCATACAACTGTAGACTTAAAATCTTTTAGGGGTTCCTGGGTAGCTCAGTTAAGTGTCCAACTTCAGCTCAGGTCATGATCTTCAGCTCAGGTCATGGTTTGTGGGTTCAAGCCCCACGTCGGGCTCTGTGCTAACAGCTCAGAGCCTGGACCCTGCTTTGGATTCTGTCTCCCTCCCCTATTCATGCTCTGTCTCTCTGTCTCTCTGTCTCTCTCTCAAAAATAAACAGTAAAAAAATTGTATTCTTTTAAATACTCACTACTATGTTTTCAAAGTTGAGCCACAATTAAAGTCATGACTGAAGTACTAAAACATGTGACAACATGAACAAATATTGAAAACATACTAAATTACAGAAACCACACAGAAAAGGCTGTCCATGGAGACCTTTGTGATCTTTAAATCCATCATGGTTGTGAAGTGAGTGAAAGTCTCAGGAACAGTAAAGTGGGTCATGACAGGAGAAGTTATGGCCACAGAGTTCGTGCAGGTGATGACAGTTGAAGTGCCCTCTGGACTGGATTATAATGAGGAAACCATGATGATTTCCCTGTTTGGGAGTTCTATGACAGTTCCTGTGGATGGCGTCCCTGTTTTGAGTAAAAAAGTAGATTGCATGAAGTGGCAACTGTATAAAACGACAGTTGGTGACACTGAGTTTAGAGATCAAGAGTATTTCTATTGCTATTGCAGGTTTTCTGTATTTTGGAAATTAATGGAAACTACATTACTTCTCAAAACAACTATATCAGTAATACATCAGAAATATGTAAAACACATCAAACTTCATGATGGAGGCCAAACCCTGCCTGGACACAGTTCACAAGATGTAACATAGTAAACGACACTGTGGAAGAATTATATTAGTGGCCGCTATGCTGTGGATGTTATGGATGACCTAGGATATGGTAGAAACATGCCATTTCGGATTTTCCAATCTTCCAAAACGTCCCTCCACAAAAAAAAAGGTTAAAATAAATAAACAAATTAAGTGAAACTGTAGGATGCAAAATCAAGATACAAAAATTATTACACTGGTCAAATTCATACTGAACCATCACAAGGAGATATTAAAACAATTGAGAAAAAACTTCATACCACAGACATGGAAAACCTATACCCTGAAAATGATAAGACATTGATGAAGAAATTGAAAAAGATACAAATAAATGGAAAGATAATATGTGCTCGTGGATTATAAAAATGAGTATTATAAAATTATCTATTTTACCAAAAAGTGATGTACAGATTCAGGGTAATCCCTACTGTTCAACATTCTAGTACCATTTTACACAGAACTAGAAAAATCCTGAAAGGTGTATAAAAGGTATTTGACCATGAAAAGCAAAAGAATCTGTATAAAGAACAAACCAGGAAGCATCGTATTCCCTAATCTGAAACTATATTACAAAGCTATAGTAACCAAAACTGTATGTTATGGACTAAGAGACAGAAAGACCAATGGGGCAGAATGGAGAGCCCAGAAGCAAATCCACACATATGTCATATGTAGTCAATTAATTCACAATAAAAGAGCCAAGAATATGCAATGGTGGAAGAGCAGTCTCTTCAACGAATGGTGCTGGGAAAACTGGACAGCCCCAAGCAGAACACCAGATCCCTATCTCACAGCACACGCAGCAACTAACTAAAAACCCACAACAGCTGAGAGGAAGGAGGAGTACCAGTATGGAGGGCAGGGCTGCCCTGAGGTCAATGAACCCTGGTGTCCTGATAGGATTCATCCCCAGTGGGGACATTTGTGGGACCTGCAGTGGTTCTGATTTCCTCCTGAGCTCCCTAAAAAGTACCAGCAAAGACAATGCTGAGTTCAGGTGTCTCCTAGTGATGTTTCCAACTCTGAAACAATGACTTTACGGGGGAATGAGAGAATGTGCTTCATAGCCTTCCTCAATGAGGGAAGGAAGAGGGAAATTGAAAGGCATGAACCCCAAGGAGCTTTTCCTGCAAAAGCCCCTGTGGGGAAAGGCAAAGACCAGACAGCTGGGAAGTGCTGGACAACAGCACACGAAGTGTGTCCCTTGCACATGGGAAAGGCTCTGTTCTGAGAGCATGAGGACCAAGCACCAGCTTCCATGCCAGGGGGCTCCTTCTCTCAGTCTGACTGAGGATGCTTTCCTGGAGAGTGGTGTTCCAAGTTTGCACATACATCTCATGGTTCAGGGTCAGAATCCTGAGGGGGAACCCCTTGCCCAAGTATGTGCTCCAGGTGACACTTTGGTCATCAGACACATCAGAGATTACCTACAGGAAGGCCCTCCAATGAGATTTCTGAGAGGTGGGCCAGAGAGGATAAAATGGACTGGGAGGGAAGGTGCACACCTTTATCCACAAGCACCATCCAGAGTCTTGGGGGATTCCAGCCACTGAATCCAATTCCTTCCCTTACTTACTCTGACCCCCCTCCCCTAGCAACTGTTTCCTCAGCCTTCACACTGGGATCAAGACAAGTTCCTTAACACATCATGCATTCAAGGAATTCTTGTTGACCACTAGTGGGCACAGCTTCTGCTCAGGCACTGGTCCTCCAGATGCATGGTGCCAAGTAGGCCTCAAGGGAGATACCAGAGCAACATGGGGAGTGGGGGGAGCAGCGTACTGGGCTGGACTGGTTCTAATATTCAATTTTTAACATCCCTTAGTGCCTACCATGGCACAAGCCCCAGCCAGTCACTGGGGTTACAGAGACAGTAAAGCCCTACTCTGTGCAGGAGGGGCACTGCAAGGGGCCCACTGACCCCCAGGCCCACACTGACCACAGAGCCCTGAGCATTGCCCATGACCTCTGAATACACCTACAGCTGGCCCATTCCCAGAGCACTCAGGCCTGGGATCTTAATCATGGGGCAACCTTCCCTAAAAACACAAGCCTAGAGTGCCGCTACCACCCACTACAGCCTTGAAGTTTCCAGAAAGCCCACATATTCTGTTGAATATCTTCATGCTGCAGGGGGATAAGCCAAAAAAGTGACACCCCTGTGGTGGAAATGCTGAAGAGACTGTCTTCCCCAACCTGGGGAGTCCTTCCCTCTGGACCCCTGGACCCCTGGACCTCAGGGATGGTGACAAGAGCTGGGCTGAGAAGGCTCTCTTTGCATTTTCATTGATCTTTCCTTCCTCAGATGTGGCTTGGAACCTTGGAAATAAATGCTGAGATTGTCTTTTTCAAGTGTTTTCCTGAAACACTGGTTAAGGCCAAAGAAGTCTTGATGTTGCCATGGATGGGCCCACAGTGGGGAGCAGTCAGAGCTGGGGACAACTTGCTGCCCTCCACTGTCCTAGGCTGATGCCCCTCACTCACCTGGTAATGGAATTTCTCAGTATCTGCCAATGGCAGGAGGAGGTTGTATGGGGGGGGGGTGTCTCCAAGGGTTATTCCAAAACCATGGACACCTCTCTACATCAACACCACATACTTGGTGGCTCTGCCTTGCATACTGGATCCCCTTAGAAATTACACCTGGGAGCAGATAATGTTAGTTCCCCATTCCAGCCTCCAGGCCGGCAACCCATCTTCTTGTGCTAAAGTCATGTACAATATCATGGACCTGAGGCCAACCCTGGGAGTGATCCCCACTTGGCAGCAGCAGGAGACCTGACACAAGCCATGGAAGGGGAGCTTACAGGAGTTTATAGATTCATCTCAACTACAAGATGAATCTTTGAGTTGCTGCTCCATGGGTCAGGGCTCATTTTCTTGAAAAGTCACTGGTGGGGGCGACAACTCTGATTTTCAGAAATATCTCATTGGATTTGATATCAACTAACGTAATTATGAATTATTTGATCTTATTAACTTCGATGGAGCCAAATTAGCAAACATAGACCCTATTTAAAAAATTCCCCAGGTCGCCAATGAGGAGACAACATGAGATCAGAAAGTACTGCATTGGGAAGTCGGGTCCCCAGTGTCATCCCTTTGTAGACTGTGAAGACCTAGGATGTAATTTGCAGGGACCACTGATACCCTTGCTACTCAAAAGGTGAGAAGGACACAGCTTGAGTTAGGGCTGATGAGCCCACGGTATAGACACCTGGGCAATCCTAGGTCCCACTGGGGCTTTGGCACACATGTCTGCAAGGCCAGGCCATGACTCATTGAACAGTAAAACTTCTTCCCAAAGAAGTAGCCCTGACACTACCTGACCCCATCTACTGGCTTTTTTTATTTATTGGATCTGCTGTTCACAGTCTCCCCATTTCTTGCTCATGTCACTGCTGCCAGCATGCCTCTCCTGCAAGAGCAACCACCTCCTACCTTCCATGGTCTATGTTCCAACCACCCTGCAGCTTAGATTTTTAGAACACAGCACAGAAGAGAGAAAGCAGTCATGAGGCAGTGTGTGAGGGCTGAACCTGAATGCAAAGCCATGACATCACTGCGACTGTCTGGACATGGTAGGGCCTCAGGATGTCTGGGTTATCCATGCACATGTCACATGGCCACATGCACATATGTGAGGAACTGGCTGTGCCTAACTCATGTTAGGCAAAATATTTGATTTTACCGAGGCTATAGCCCTACACACCAGGTGACATTTAATCTCCTGAGGTTCCTCCATGAGGAACAATTGTTTTTGGGCAGGCCCAGATCTTGTGTCTGACTCACAGGAGAAGTACACAGGGTTTGTTTGCTGAGGTCAGTGGCCTGAATAATTGCACACTCCCTCGGAGGCAGGCAGGAAGTCTCATTCCCCCTCTGGAGCACTTGGAGAATCTGTAGCTAAAGGGGCTGGTGAAGACACTGCTTCGTCCAGGAGGATGGAGCCTCCGTGGATGAGAGTGGGGCCCTTACACAAAGCTCTCTCACCCTTCCACCAAGTGAGAACATGGCAAAGAGGTGCTGTCTGTAAGCCAGGATCTGATCTGTAAGCATCTTGACCTTGGACTCACTACTCATTAAGGGCAGACGGAGTGTACAAAGAAATATCTTCTGTTCGCATGAGAAGATTGATGGGCTCATGCAGCTCCTTGGGCAAGGCTCTGCACTGCCTGGAATCATGGTCAGGCCCCAGCCTAAGCCAGACCCTGCTTTCTACTGTCCTGGGGTGTCACCTTGAGCAGGATGCCCCCTATACCAATATCCCACAGAACCTGAAGATGATGAGGTGGGAGGGGGGTGGGGTGGGGGTCTCCAGGGCCCAGGCCAAATGGCATGGTGGTGGTGCTCCCCTCCCCAACCTGGTCTTAGCAAAATTCTCAAACTTCCTAGATGTGGGCAGCATGCAGGGCTCAAGCATCACAGGCAGCATGGCATGCACGGAAGGGCAGGTGGCACTGCCTGAGGACTCTGAGCTTAACAAGGTGATCCCACAATGCAGTCATGAGAGATCTCCAGGGGCCCAGACACCCTTGAGAAAGACAGAAACAGTGTGTGCCCGGTTCAGAAGTGGAAGGGGCTATCCTTGGTGATGTTTCTTTACAGTGGGCACAATGCTGAGTGAATGTTCATTCTCTTACTGTGAAGGCACAGGGAGGAGACTGAGGCTTCCAGAACTAGGCTCTCCTGAAGCACTTCTCTCATGCTTCATGCCCTCATCCCATGCACTGCAAGAGCACTGCCTGGTGAGCCTGTGAGTTCTGCCCCCTTCACCACAGCAAAGGGGAGGAAGGCCAGGAACTTTCTCTGGTCAGGGCCCCACCAGGCTCTTCTGGACACAGTGCCATTCTGCCCTGTCTCTGGTCCTGTGTGTCCACACGAGGCTTCTGGAGGTCTCTTCTGGGGACCTCTAGCTTCACTGTGCACATGACATCCAGCACAGGCACACAGCTAGGTGGGGCTCCATAGAAAGAACATTCTGCTTCAGGGAGGACAGATTATTATCTCATGTTGACAGAACAGTCAATTTTCTGGGTCTGAAGTTTACAAACAAAATTCCTCTCTTTGAGAAGGCAGATTAGCAACAGAATACCTTCTACATCGCTATCTGTGTAAATAATTTGTCCTGAAATCAATCTCTCTATTTTTTAAACAGGAGTAGGGGGGTTTGCATCATTGTTTCTGGACACCAGGCTATGCTGGCAACATGGAGGTGACCATGAAGGAACATTCTCAGAGACCAAACTGACAGTTGGTGATGTTTAGGGAGGATCCAGGGTGTGACAGCAATCAGGGGCCTTCTAGGAGACCCCAGGATCCTCAGTCAGAGGAGCAGACTTCATGGGGCTCCAGGGGGAACTGCCTACCAGTGCAGGAGGGGAATATCATGCCCATGAAAGCACCTGGCCTCTGGCTTAGGAACCCTGAATTTCCCACTAGTAATAAGTTAATGAAATGAATCAAAGGTGTTAAATAGGAAAACAAGCTGGCCCAGGAGTAGCAGAGGGAACCTGATGAGGTCAACTTCAAAAACAAGAAGTCCTCCAAAGATAGGAGGTTGCAGAGAGACCCAGCAAAGCTTGGATCCCAGCCCCTGTGAGGCTCTAGGTCTGCACACACATGAACTGAGAGGGTATTCTAAGCTTTTATAAGGAAGGATGAGCTTGGGAGAAACCAGTGCCAGAAAACCTTCTCAACCGGGGTGGGTAAGGCCCCATGGGCTGTCCTGGATGGGAAAACCACCTGCCCAGCACCCTCAGGGAATAAGCTACACCAAGGCTCAGCTCTAAGGAGTCCCACCTAATAGATGTGAGGAAAGAATGAATTTGGAGCACATGACTGGCACAGAATTATCAAATGAGGAACCCAGAATAAGGCCATGACATTCTATGACTGAGATGGAGCTGCAGATGAGGATACTGAGCCAAAATCTATCTCTGGCCCACTTCATCAGGAGGCCCCTGAGCCCAAATTCTAAGCTTGACATGCAACCTAACATACGTTCTCAACTCAGCCCTCTGGGAAGTTCACTGTGCTGCTGGTGATTTGGCCACTGCCACCTCCCTTGACCTAACCCTAACCCTAGCCAGGCTCTGGCTTTCAAGGGGCCCATCTCTTAGGTCTGGGAAATAAATGATAGGAGGGTCCATGACTGGCACAGAATTATTCAGTGATGAACCCAGAACTGCACTACGACATTTCCACGGCTACTGTGGAACTGTAGATAGGGATCCTAAGCCCAAACCTGACCCTGGCCCAAACAATAGGCCACCCCCTGAGCCTAAAGCCTAGGTCCAACCTGTACCCTAACACATGTCATCAATTCAGCTCTCCGGGGAGATCACTGAATAGTTGGTGGTTCAGCCCCTGGCACCTCCTGGAACCTAACCCTAACCCTAGCCATAGCCTGGCCCCAAGGGGATTTCACCTCCTAGATCGGAGGAAAGAAAGGATTTTGGTCCCATGACCAGTGCACCATTATTCAGTAAGGAATCCAGGAGTTCACCATGACATTTCCAGGGTCAGAAAGGAGCTGCAGAATGGGATCTGGGGATCTGGGGATGTGTGGGACTGGACCACACAATCGGCCTCCATTGCACCGAAACCCTATGCCTATCCTGCACCCTAACAGGCGCCCTCAACTCAGCCCTCCAGAAAGATCACTGGCCTGGTGTGATTTTGGTCCCAGAAACATCCTGGGACCTAACGTCAACCCTAGCCAAGACTCTTTCCCTATGGGGATCCAGTTCCTAGGTCTGAGAAGCGAACAGATTTGGGGGCCCATAAACAGTGCAGGATTATTCAGCATGGAACTTGGAAAATCACCATGACATTACCAAAGCAGGGATGGAGCTGCATGAGGGGGATCGTAAGGCCAAACCTCAGCTTGGCCCACAACGCAGCCTGGCCCTTCAACCCAAAAAAGATGCCAGACCCCCACCCTACCATGCGCCCTCAACTCAACCTTCTGGGGAGACCACTGCGCTGCTGGGGGTTCAGCCCCTGGTGCCTCTTGGAATCTAACCCTAACCCTAGCCCAGGCTCTGGCCCTAAGGAGGGCTCACCATTGAGGTCTGAGAAAAGAACGGATTTGGGGCCTGTGACCAATGGGGAATATCTCAGCATGGAAGCCAGAATTTCCCCATGACATTTCTATGGCTGGGGTGGAACTGCAGGAGGGAATGGATGCTGAGCCTACCCCTATCCCTCGTCCAAAAAACCGTCTGAGTCCAGAACCCAAACCCTAAGCCCGAATTGCAGCCTACCATGAGCCCTCAAGTCGGCCCACCAGGGAGATCACTGCACTGCCAGTGACTCTGCCCCTGACACCTCCGGGGACCTAACCCTAATCCTAGCTCAGGCTCTTTCTCAAAGCGGGGCTACCTCCTAGGACAGAGAAAAGAACAGCTTTGGAGCCCATGACTGGCACAGAATTATTCACTGAGGAACCAAGGAGTCAGCCATGATATTTCCAGGGTCGGAATGGACCTGCTGAAGGGGACCCGGGACCAAAACCTAAGCTTGAAACACACAATTGGCTGTCCCCTGCCCAAAAACCCTAAAGGCATCCTGCACCCTAACTGGTGTCCTCAACTCAGCCCTTGAGGGAGATCACTGAACCGGTGTCAGCTCAGGCCCAGGTACCTCCAGGGACCTAACCCTACCTAACCCTAGTCCAGGATTTTTCCTCAGGGGTCCCACCTTAGGAAAGAACGAATTTTGGGCCCCTGACTGGTGCAGAATTAATCCACAAGAAATACAGATAATCACTATGATATTTCCAAGGCTGAGATGGAGCTTCACAAGGTGTATCCTGAGGCCAAACCTAAGCCTGGCCCACACCATTGCCTGGCCCTATAACCCCAACTCTAAGCGTGACCTGCACCCTCACAAGCGCCCTCAACTCAGCCCTCCAGGGAGACCACTGGACTGGTGTCTGTTCAGACCCTGAAACATCCCGGGACTTAACTCTAACCCTAGCCAGGGCTCTGGCCCTAAGGGGGCTCACCATTGAGGTCTGAGAAAAGAACAGATTTGGGGCCAGTGGCCAACGGGGAGTATTTCAGCGTGGAAGTCAGAATTTCACCATGACATTTCCACAGCCAGGATGGAATCGCAGGAGGGGATCCTGAGACCTTGCCTAACCCTGTACCACACGATCTTCTGGCTCCTGAATCCAAACCCTAAGCATGACTGGCACCCGACCATGAACCCTCAACTCAGCCCTCCAGGGAGATCACAGCACTGTGGGTGGTTGTGCCCCTGGAAGTTCCTGGTTGCCAATCCTAACCCTAGCCATGGCTCTGGTTCTAAGGGGTCCCCTCTCCTAGGTCTGAGAAAAGAACATACTAGGGGCCCATGCACAATGCCAAAATATTTAGTGAGGAAACCAGGAGTTGACCATGATATTTCCAGGGCCTAAATGGAGCTGCCAAAGGGGATCGGGGGCCAACACATAAGCCTGTAACACACAATCGGTCATCTGCTGCACCCAAATCCTATGCCTGTCCTGCACCCTAACAGGTGCCCTCAACTCAGCCCTCTAGGGACATCACTGAACTGGTGTTGGTTTGGTCCCTGCCACCTCCTGCGACCTAATCCTAATCCTAGCCCTGGCTCTTTTCCTAAGGGGGCTGACCTCCTAGGTATGAGAAAAGAACAGATTTGTAGCTCATGACTGGCATAGAATTATTCAGGGAAGAACCCAGAAATTTGCCATGATATTTTCACAGTGGGAATGGAGATGCAGAACAGGATCCTGAGTGAAAACCTAAGCCTAGCCCACACCATTATCAGACCGCTGAGCGCAAACTCTAGGCCCGACACACTGCTTAACACTCATCCTCAACTCAGCCCTCTGGGGAGATCACCGCACTCCTGGCGGCTGCCACCTCCCTCAACCTACCCCTATCGCTAGCCAGGACTCTGAACCTAAGTGTGGGTCTATCTCCTAGTTTGAGGAAAGAATGGATTTGGGACCCATGACCTACACAGAATTATTCACCGAAGAACCCAGAAATGCCCCCTGGCATTTACATGGCCAGGATGGGGCATTTGAATGGGATCCTGAGCCAAAAGCTAAGCCTAACCCACAAAATCGACTGACCCAAACCTTAAGCCTGACATGTACCCTAAAATGGGCCCTCACCTCAGTCCTCTAGGTAGATCACATCACTGCTGGCAGTTTGGCCCCTGCCACCTTCTGGAACCTAACCCTAACAACTAGCCATGGCTCTGACCCTTGAGGAGCCCCACCTAAATAGGTCTGAGGAAAGAACTGACTCAAGGCTCATGACAGGCACAGTATTATTCAGAGAGGATCCCAGAAATTTGCCATGACATTTTAATGGCAGAGATGGAGCTATGGAAAGGGATCCTAAGCCAAAACCTAAGCCTGGTCCATACTATTGTCCAGCCCCTGAACCCAAACCCTAAGCCTGACCCACGCTTTAACATGCACCTTCAACTCAGCCCTCCAAGGATATCACTGCACTGCTGGTGGTTTGGTCTATGCCACCTCCTTGAACCTAATTCTAAAGCTACCCATGGCTGGGTGCCAAGGGGGTCCACCTAAATAGGTGTGAGGTAGAAATGGAATGGGGCTCATGACCAGGGGAGTGTTATTCATTGAGTAACCCAGAAGTTTGCCATGACATTTCCAGGCATGCATGGATTTACAGAAGTGAATTATGAGCCAAAACCTAAGCCAGGACCATGAAATTTTCCAGCTCCAGAACATGAAACCTAAGCCTGACCTGTACCATAACACACACCCTCAACTCAGCCCTCCAAGGAGATCACTGTACTGCTGGGAGTTGGGGCCCTGCCACCTTCCTGGACCTAAGGCTAAACCTAACACTAACTCTTACCTTAACCCTAACCCTAACCCAAACAATAACAAACTTTTGTAATCTCCTATCTGGAGTAAACCGATAGTTCAAGAAATCTTTGCCCTTCTAAAATCGAGAAAAAAACAAATTCCAATTTTGAACCAGCTCTCATCTGATATTAAAACGCATTCACTGAAATAAATATATTCCAATCATAGTCATTTCTGAACAAACATCAAATTTCTTTTTAAAGTTTCTTTTTCTACAGAGGAGCCAAGATGGTGGAACAGCATGGAAGTCTTTTTTCTGTCTCGCATACATAAAATACAACCAGATCAACACTAAAACATTCTGCACA
This sequence comes from Paguma larvata, assembly GCA_030068075.1. Taxonomy (NCBI): domain Eukaryota; kingdom Metazoa; phylum Chordata; class Mammalia; order Carnivora; family Viverridae; genus Paguma; species Paguma larvata. The sequence continues at coordinate 49,342,673 of CM057827.1, read as the reverse complement.
CCTAGAAAATGGATTTGAGGAATACCACAACAATTTGCACAGCCTGAACCACAGAACTCAGCAGGTATGGGGCGTGGAGAGGCGAACTGAGGGAGAGAGGAGCCCTGGAGGGCAGAGAGCACTTTTTCCTTGCGGAGAGAGGACAGAGACAGGGAGGAGAGTACGGGAAAAGCACACCCCACAAAATCAGCTGGAGACAAAGTGGAAAAATGGAAACAGTCACAGGGACTGAACTAAAAAGGGAGAAATGATAAAGGAGAGGGGATTGAACTCCATTAAGACTCGATAAATGCGGGGGGAGGGTGCAGAGTCTGAAACTCTGCAGTTCAAAATACCTGGTGGTGCTCTGGTAGGAAGGGCGAACTCCCAGGAGAAGAGTGGGACCGGGAGGTCCTTGGGCTATGTGTGATTTTTCCATAATCCCAGAAATGCTGCTGCTACATGAGAGCGTGAAATTTGTCTGGCATGGGCTTGCACCCAGCTGCAAATCTCTGGATACCGGCAGTATCGAGGTACCATGAGCATTTCTGGGTATGGACGGCACCCAGGTATTGCCCGGTGAGACCCTCAGCCAGAGGATCTGAGTGGGTCAAAGTCACAGTCCTCAGAAGTGAGGGGTCGGGAAACACAGCCACATATCAGATAAAACTCAAGAGGGAGGTGCTGCCCGGCAACCTGACAGTGCGGTCACAGAGTAAAAGCGGGGAGTGATGGAAACTGGAGACAAAAGACTGGTGCACAATTCTGGTCAAAGGGAACACAGAATTCCCATGGAAGGCTGGATGACTGGGTGAAGCCATTTTCATCCTGCCCACGCATGCGCGCGTGCGCGCGCGCGCGCACACACACACACACACACACACACACACACACACACACACACACACACACTATAGGTACCACAACAATCCACCACAGTAAGCCAAGCAGCACCATCTAGTGGAGAACGGAGCCGTTACACTAAGCCTCTCCTAACTGGGCCAACCTTACTCTTCAAGATCACAAATCTCTCCTACTGCTTAGTTTAAGGACTATAAAGCGCTTCCTCCCATCCAAGTACTAACCAGGCCCGACCCTGCTTAGCTTCCGAGATCAGACAAGATCGGGCGCATTCAGGGTGGTATGGCCGTAGACTATAAAGCGCTTCCTAATTTGACCTCCAAGGGAAAAAGTTGTAATACCAGTCCTATTTCAGACTGTTCACTGGTGAAGCTATTCATTTTTTTCCTTTTTTTCTTCTTTCTTTTTTGTTTCTTTTACTTGAATACAGAAAAAAAAAATTTTATTTTTATTTTCAATTATTATTAAAACTATTTTCCTTTATTATTTTTCTTTTAGCTAATTTTTTCACTTTTTTTGTAAATATTTCAAATTCTATTATACTTCCAACATTTCATTATTTTTTCTCTACTAAAGTTTTAACTATTTTGTACATTTTTTAAATTCTAGTATACTTACATCATTTATTTGATGTTTTGTGTGTGTTCTTTTTTAATTTTTTAATTGTAATTTTTTCCCCTTTTTTCTCTAATCAGTCAAGCTCCTCTCTATTGATCTATTTCAGCGCATTTATTTTCTCAAATTTTCAAATATTTTTTCTTTCTTCTTTTTCTTCTATTTTTCATTTTTTTCTCTAAACAATCAAGCTCCTTTTAATAACCAGACCAAAATACACCTAGAATCTAGCATCATTTACTTGATTTTGTGTGTGTGTGTGTGTGTGTGTGTGTGCGTGTGTGTCGTGTTGTTGTTGTTGTTAATTACTTAATTTTATCTTCCACTTTTTTCTCCAATCAATCTCCTTTCAACAACCAAACCAAAACACACCTAGAATCTAGCATCATTTATTTGATTTTTATGTATGTATATGTATGTGTTGTTTTTTTATTTTTTATTTTAATCTTCTCCCTTTTTTATCCAATCAATCAGTTACCAAACCAAACCACACTTAGAATCTAGCATCATTTAAATGATTTTTGTGTGTGTGTGTATGTGTATGTGTGTGTCGTTTTTAAATTTTTTCCCTTTTTTCTCTAGTCAAGTTCCTTTCAGTTACCAGACCAAACCACACATAGGATCTAGCATCATTTATTTGACTTTGCGTGTGTGTATGTGTTGCTTTTAATTTTTTAATTTTAATTTTTTCCTTTTTTTTCCCCTCTAACCTATCAAGGACCTTTCAATAGCCAGACCAAAACACACCTAGGATCTAACATCATTTATCTGATTTTTATGTGTGTGTGTGTGTGTGTGTGTGTGTGTGTTTTATTTTAATTTATTCTCCCTTTTTTTTTCCCTCTAAACAATCAAGCTCCCTTCAATTTCCAGACCAAAACACACCTAGGATCTAGCATCATTTATTTCCTGTGTGTGTGTGTGTGTGTGTGTGTGTGTGTGTGTGTTGTTTTAAATTTTTTAATTTTAATTTTTCCCCTTTTTTGTCTAATCAATCAAGCTCCTTTCAATAACCAGACCAAAACACTCCTAGGACCTAGTATCATTTATTTGATTTTTGTGTATGTGTGCGGGTGGGTTTTTTTTTATTTTATTTTTCTCCCTTTTTCTTCTAATCAATCAAGCTCCTTTCAGTTACCAGACCAAACCACACCTAGGATCTAGCATCATTTATTTGACTTTGTGTGTGTGTTGATTTTTTTTTTAATTTTAATTTTTCTTCTTTTTTTTTTCTCTAACCTATCAAGCTCCTTTCAATAACCAGACCAAAACACACCTAGGATCTAGCATCATTTATTCGATTTGTGTGTGTGTGTGTGTGTGTGTGTGTGTGTGTGTGTGTTGTTTTTAATTTTTTTAATTTTAATTTATTCCCCTTTTTTCCTCTAACCAATTAAGCTCCTTTCAATTACCAGAGCAAAACACACCTAGGATCCAGCATCATTTATTTGATTTTGTGTGTGTGTGTGTGTGTGTGTACACGTGTTGTTTTTAATTTTTTAATTTTAATTTTTCCCTTTTTTCCCCTCTAATCAATCAAGCTCCTTTCAATAACCAGACCAAAACACATCTAGGATCTAGCATCATTTATTTTATTTGTGTGTGTGTGTGGGTGTGTGTGTATGTATGTGTGTTGTTTTCAACTTTTTTCATTTAATTGTTTTACCTTATTAATTCCTTTTCTTCCTTCAAAATGACGAAATGAAGGAATCCACCCCAAAAGAAAGACCAGGAAGAAACGATAGCCAGGGACTTAAACAACACAGATACAAGCAAGATGTCTGAATTTAGAATCATGATGATATGAATACTAGTTGGTGTCAAAAATAGATAAGAATCCCTCTTTACAGATATAAAAGAAGTAAAAGCTAGTCAGGGTGAAATAAAAAATGCTATAACTGAGATACAATCTCCAGTGGATGCCACGGCAGAAAGGATGGATGAGGCACAGCAGAAAATCAGAGACATAGAGGACAAACTTATGGGGAATAATGAAGCAGAAAAAAAGAGGAGAGTAAAGCAAAAGAGTACGATTTAAGAATAAGAGATATCAGTGACTCATTAAAAAGGAACAACGTCAGAATCATAAGGGTCCCAGAAGATGAAGAGAGAGAAAAAGGGGTAGAAGGGTTATGTGAGCAAATAATAGCGGAAAACTTTCCTACCCTGGGGAAAGACACAGACATCAAAATACAGGAATCACAGAGGACTTCCACAAGATTCAACAAAAACCGACCATCAACAAAGCCTATCATAGTCAAATTCACAAAATACTCAGGGGTCAGGAGCCATGGTGGGCTCACAGTTTGAGAAGCCTCCCTGTGTGGAAAAGGCAGATGCTGCAAGGTCTCCTGCCAACCATATGTCAGGAGCCATCAAGGGCTCACAGGTTGAGATGTCTCCCTGTGTAGATAAGGCAGATGTTGCAAAGTCTCTTGCTGACAAAACGGTGCCCCAAAACTATCTCCCTCTAATAATCTGTCAGGCCTGACCTCTTGAACTTCTCTGGTTGATCTCAAGAGATGTAATGCTCTTTTGTTTTATGGGATATGGAAAAAAGGACCTTGAGAGCGGTGCCTTGATGGATAACATCTGAATGAGAGTAACCTCGCTAGAAGTAACCTCAAATTTGCCTCTTAAGCATAGGTTACACAAATTGATAGCAGTTATGAGCTGGCTAAAAATTGGTGTAACTTATGTAGACATTAGGCTCTTATTGTGTAAGTTCACTCACTCATAAGCAAAGGAACTTAGGCAGGCATTAGACAATTATGTCTCTACCAGGTAATTTGCCTTTCCCTCATTAACAATTAACATAGGTCTTAAGGCAGCAATTTTTGTGCCACCTGCTTGCTCAAGGTTACAATAACAACCCTGCTTTCTTCCTGGCAAAACAGTGTAAGTTCATTAGTTTAGGAATAGAATCTAAAAACAGCTAAAATAAGACTCTCCTTCAAGGTCTGGGAAATTGACATTATACACACTATCTTCTTTCTTCAACTATCTTCTAAAAAAGTAATATTCTTTGATGTTATGTAACTCACTGCCTATTAATAAAGATATTGAGACCAGCAAAGCAGAGTTGTCTGCTGGTCCCAAGACAAAGCAGTTCTCTCAAGTCATTCCTTCCGCTGACACCATTCATCCTTCGGGGACTCCTGGACTCACTGAAGCTAGACTCCGGCACTCAGGCAAGAAAACAATCTTGAAAACAGAAAGGGAAAAAAGTTCTTAACCTAAAAAGGAAGACAGATTAGGATTGCAGCAGACCTATCCACAGAAACTTGGCAGGCCATAAAGGAGTGGAGGGCACATTCAAAGTGCTGAGTCAGAAAAATATGCAGCGAAGAATTCTGTATCCAGCAAGCTGTCATTCAAAATAGGAGAGATAAAAAATTTCCCAGACAAACAAAAATTAAAGGAGTTAGTGACCACTAAACCAGCCCTGCAAGACATTTTAAGGGGGACTTTCTAAGGGGAGAAAAGACGGGGGACAAAAAAAAGCAACAAACGCTAGAAAGACCAGAAAACACCACCAGAAGCTCTAACTCTGCAAGAAACATAATGGCAATAAACACATACCTTTCAGTACTCAATCTAAAGATCTAAGGACTAAACGCTCCAGTCAAAAGACATAGTGTAACAAAATGGATAAGAAAACAAGATCCAACTCTATGCTGTTTACAAGAGACCCATTTTAGACCAAAAGACACCTTCAGATTGAAAGTAACAGGATGGAGAACCATCTATCATGCTAATGGTCACCAGAAGAAGGCCAGAGTAGCTATGCTTATATCAGACAAACTAGACTTTGAAATAAAACTGTAATGAGAGATGAAGAAGGGCATTACATCATAATTAAGGGATATATCCACCAAGAAAACATAACAATTGTGAACATTTATGCTACAAATGTGAGAGAATCAAAATATATAAATTAATTCCTCACAAAAATAAAGAAACTCATTGATAATAATACCATAATAGTAGGGGACTTCAACACCCCACTTACAGCAATGGACAGATAATCTAAACAGAAAATCGGGAGGTGGTCCAACATGGTGGAGGAATAGAGGGACCCAGTATTTAAAACTAAGAAGGACCAAAGGACTCTCAACCCCAAAAGTCTGAGAGGAAAGGTGTCTACAAAGAATAGAAAGCGAAATCCAGAAAGCACCCCAAGAAAACGTGGGTGTAATCTGGTGCAGATAAAATGAACTGCGGGGATATAAAGAGGTGGGGAGGAAAGACAAAGGGAAGAGAAATCTGGGAAAGCACAGAGCGGGCCACAGCTGAACGAGAGAAAAATGGGACAGAGAGAGACCACCATCCACTGGTGGCTTTCAAAGAGAAGTTCTGAAATCTCCTCGCACTGGGGCCGGCAGCATCGGCCCAGTCAGCCCACGTCATGCAAAGGCGCAGAGCAGCCTCCAGTTCACTTCTAACCCAGGAACACAATTTGCAGCAAAACCGGGTGTAGCAGGCGAAGAGAGTCGAGAACTCAGTTAAGTGTGGGGTGCGTGACCGCCCAACAAGCCACACTATGACGGCATCCCAGGCAGAGCAAGGATGGAAACAAAGGGGCGATTTGAGATTCTGGGATGAGGAAGAAGGGACTAGGGGGACGCTATTGTTGTCTCGCAAACCCTCAAAAACATGGCACCAGGAATCCATCCACGTAGCAGTGGAGGGGAGATCCACCTACACCAAACCACACCCCTCCACATAGGAGAGACACCTTTCTGCGGGAGCGATAGACGCAGAGACCAGACCGCTGCCTAGAGTAACTCCAGGTCAAATCATCTGTTTTAAATATATGCTCCCCTGGGGGGCCTGGGGGGCTCAGTCGGTTAAGCATTCGACTTTGGCTCAGGTCATATTCTCATGGTTCATGAGTTCAAGCCCCGCATTGGGTTCTGTGCTGACAGTTCAGAGACTGGAGCCTGCTTCAGATTCTGTGTCTCCCTCTCTTTCTTACCCTCCTCTGCTCATACTCTGTCTCTGTCTCTCAAAAATAAATAAACATTAAAAAAATAATATATATATATATGCTCCCCTTTCTCCTTCTTACTGATCACCACCCCTGAGTAGTTCATCTGGGGTATTGGCTGGCTTAAACAGACCTTTAACACACTCTCTCAATGCATATTCTACATCTCCTTGTGTACTATCCTATCTCTCTTCTGGAATAACCAGGCCACATAGTTCATCTGGATAACAGATATCTTCATTTCTTTTTCCTCACATCCTTCCTTATTCTGATTTCTCTCTTACTGGATTAAGCCCTTCAGTCTCTTTACCTGGTCAAAGATCATTCTCTTCTCCCCTCCGCACCTGTTATTACTCTCTCTGTATATACTCTGCCATCAGCACAGCGCACACCCTGTCCTTAATGTGTAGCTGGTACATCAGATCTCATGCCCTCAGAGTGTTGTTTGTCATTCTTTTTTCCATGGTGACCCGCTTGTCTGTATCACTTGTTGGTATGTTGAGTGTTTCTGTTTTTTGTTTGTCTGTCTGTATGTTTTCCTTTCCAGGGAAACCTCAGGAAAGAAATCAAAACACACCTAGCCAAAATGAGAAAACAGAAGAATTCTCCACAAAAGAAATAACATGAAGTAGTGACAGCTCAAGAACTGATGAAAACAGATATAAGCAACATAATAGAACATGAATATACAATGATAAACATAAAACTAATTGCTGGGGTTGAAAAAAAGCGTAGAAGAATGCAGGAGGTCCATAGCTGCACAGAACAAGGACCTTAAGAAACAGTCAGGAGGAATTAAAAAATGCTTTAAGTGAGGTGCAAAATAAACTGGAGGCGGGCACAACATGGATTGAAGAGGCAGAAGAGAGAATAAGTGAATTAGAAGATAAAATTATGGAAAAAGAGGATGCAGCGAAAAAGGGAGAGAGAAGTTGATTCAGGAACAGGAAAGAATTCTAGAGCTGAGCGATGCATTCAAATGGAACAATATCCGTATCATAGGAATTCCAGAGGAGAAGAGAGAGAGAAAGGAGTCGAAGGGGTACTTGAAAAAATAATTGCTGAGAACCTCCCCAACATGAGGAAGGAAACAGACATGGAAATCCAAGAGGCACAGAGAACCCCCCTCAGACAAAACTTGAATAGACCTTCTGCATGCCACATCATAGTGAAACCGGCAAAATACAAGGATAGATGGAGAATTCATTTTGAAAGCAGTTAGGGAAAAACGGGTCTTAAATACAAAGGTAGACACATAAGTGTTGTTGCTGACTTATCTACAGAAACTTGGCAATCCAGAAAGGAATGGCAGGATATCTTCAATGTGATGAACAGGAAGGATATGCAACCAAGAATCTTTTTTTCCAGCCAGCCTGTCATTCAGGGTGGAAGGAGAAGTAAAGAATTTCCCAGACAAACAAAAACTGAAGGAATTTATCACAAATAAACCAGCATTACAAGAGATCCTGAGGGGGACTCTACGAAGGAAAGGTTGCAAAGAACACAAACTACTAGAGACATCCTTATAAGCATGAAACCTACAGACAACACAGTGACTCTAAACCCATATTTTTCAATATTAACACTGAATGTAAGTGGATTAAATGATCCAATCAAAAGACATAAGGTAAAAGAATGGATAAAAAAAACAAGACTCATCTATTTGCTGTCTTCAAGAGACTTATTTTAGACCTGAGGACACCTTCAGATTGAAAGTGAGAGGATGGAGAACTATCTACCATGCTACTGAAAGTCAGAAGAAAGCCGGAGTAGCCACACTTATATCAGAAAAACTAGACTTTAAAGTAAAGGATGTAATAAGAGGTGAAGAAGAGCATTATATAATAATTACAGGGACATCCAGCAGGAAGAGCTAACAATTATAAATATCTATGCACCAAATTTGGGGGCACCCAAATTTGTAAAACGATTAATCACAAGCATAAGCAAACTTATGGATAAAAATGTCCTAATTGTAGGGGACCTTAACACTCCACTCTCAGCATTGGATAGATCCATAAATCAGAAAATCACTACTGAAACAATGGTCCTGAATGACACCTTGGAACAAATGGGCCTAACTGACATCTTCAAGGTCCTTCATCCAGAATGAAAGAAGTTTACATTCTTCAAGACTGCACATGGTACATTTTCCAAGATAGATCACATTCTGGAGCATAAGGAAAATATTAATAAATATAAAAGAATTGAGATCATACCATGCACACTTTCAGACCACAATGCTTTGAAACTTGAAATAATCCACAGGAATAAGTCTGGAAAATCCCCAAAAACATGGAGACTAAAAAACAACCTACTAAAAAATGAACGAGTTAACCAATCAAATAAGAAATTAAGAAATACATGGAAATAAACGAAAATGAAAATACAACAATCCAAACGCTTTGGGATGCGGCAATGGCAGTCCTGAGAGGAAATATATTGCAATCCACGTCCATCTCAAGAAACAAGAAAAGTCACTAACACAAATTCTAACAGCACGCCTAAAGGAACTAGAAGCAGAACAGATAAGACACCCCAAGCCCAGCAGAAAGATAAATAACAAAAATCAGGGCAGATTTAGTAACATGGAAACCAAAAAAAGTAGTGGAACATCAATGAAACCAAGAGCTGGTTCTTTGAAAAAATAAGCAAAATTAATAAACCTCTAGACAGGCTTCTCAAAAAGAAAACAGAGAGAGCGCAAAGAGATAAAATCACGAACAAAAAGAGAGGGATTACAACCAATCTCTCAGAAATACGAGCAATTGTCAGAGAATATTATAAAAATTAAATGCCACCAAATTCGACAACCTGGAAGAAATGGACAAATTCCTAAATAGCCACACACTACCAAAACTCAAAGAGGAAGAAATAGAAAACTTGAACAAACCCATAACTGGTGAAGATAATGAATTAGTTATCAAAAATCTCCCAGCAAATAAAAGTCCAGGGCCAGATGGCTTCCCTGGGGAATTTTACCAAACATTTAACACAGAGTTAATTTCTATCCTTCTCAAGTTGTTCCAAAAAATTGAAACGGAAGGAAAACTCCCAGACTCATTCTGTGAAGCCAGCAGCACTTTGATTCCCAAACCAGATAGAGACCCAGCAAAAAGAGAACTACAGTCCAATATCCCTGATGAATATGGATGCAAAAATTCTCAACAAGATACTAGCAAATTGAATCCAACACCATATAACAAGAATTATTCACCATGATCAAGTAGGATTCATCCCTGGGTTGCAGGGCTGATTCACTATTCGCAAATCAATCAATGTGATACATCACATTAATAAAAGGAAAGATAGGAACCATATGGTCCTCTCAATAGATGCAGAAAAAGCATTTGACAAAATACAGCACCCTTTCCTAATAAAAACTCTCGAAAAAGTCGGAATAGAAGGAACATATTTAAACATCATAAAAGTCATTTATGAAAAGCCCATAGCTAATATCATCCTCAATTAGGAAAAACTGAGGGCCTTCCCCCTGAGATCAGGAACACGACAGGGGTGTCCACTCCCACCACTGCTATGTAGCATAGTGCTGGAAATCCTAGCATCAGCAATCAGACACCAAAACAAAATAAAAGTTATCAAGATTGGCAAGGAGGAAGTCAAACTTTCACTTTTTGCAGATGACATGATACTTTACATGGAAAATCTGACATAATCCATCAAAAGCCTACTAGAACTGATCCATGAATTCAGCAAAGTTGCAGGATACAAATCAATGTACAGAAATCAGTGGCATTTCTATACACAATGAAGCAACATAAAGAGATATGAAGGTAATCCCATTCACAATTGCACCAAAAACCATAAAATACCTAGGAATAAACCTAACCAAGGATGTAAAAGATCTATATGCTGAAAACTATAAAAAACTTATAAAGGAAATTAAGGAAGACACCAGGAAATGGAAAAACATCCCATGTTCATGGATTGGAAGAATAAATATCCATAAAATGTGAATAATACCCAAAGCAATCTACACATTCAATGCAATCCCAATCAAAATTGCACCAGCATTCTTCTCAAAGCTAGAGCAAACAATCCTAAAATTTGTATGGAACCACAAAAGACTCCGAATAGCCAAATATTGAAGAAGAAAACCGTGGTGGGAGGCATCACATTCCCAGACTTTAACCTCTACTACAAAGCAGTAATAATCAAGACAGTATGATATTGGCACAAAAACAGACACATAGACCAATGGAATAGAATAGAAAACTCAGAAATAGACCCTCAAGCCTATGGCCAACTAATCTTTGACAAAGCAGGAAAGAGTATCCAATGGAAAAAAGACAGCCTCTTAAATGGTGCTGGGAGAACTGGAGAGCAACATGCAAAATAATGAAACTAGACCACTTCCTTACACCACTCACAAAAATAATCTCTAAATGGATGAAGGACCTGAATGTGAGACAGGAAACTGTCAAAATCCTAGAGGAGAAAGCAGGAAAAATCCTCTTTGACCTAAGACGCCCCAATTTCTTACTCGACACGTCTCCAAAGGCAAGGGAATTAAAAGCAAACGTGAACTACTGGGACCTCATCAAGATAAAAACTTCTACACTACAAAGGAAACAACTAACAAAACTAATAGGCAACAAACGGAATGGGAAAAGATAATTGCAAATGACATATCGGATAAAGGACTAGTATCTAAAATCTATAAAGAACTAACCAAACTCCACACACAAAAGATGAATAATCCAGTGAGAAGTGGGCAGAAGATATGAATAGACTCTTCTCCAAAGAAGACATCCATATGGCTAACAGACACATGAAACAATGCTCAATGTCACTCATCATCAGGGAAATACAAATCAAAACCACACTGAGATACCACCTCTCACCAGTCAGATTGGCTAAAATGAACAAATCGGGAAACTATAGATGCTGGTGAGGATGTGGAGAAACAGGTACCCTCTTGCACTGTTGGTGGGAATGCAAACCGGTGTAGCCGCTCTGGAGAACTGTGTGGAGGTTCCTCAAGCAAATGAAAATAGACTTACCCTATGACCCAGCAATAGCACTGCTAGGAATCTACCCAAGAGATATAGGAGTGCTGATGCATATGGGCATGTGTATCCTGATGTTTATAGCAGCATTTTCGACAATGGCCAAATCATGGAAAGAGACTAAGTGTCCAACAACTGATGAATGGATAAAGAAGATGTTATATACATATACAATGGAATACTATGTGGCAATGACAAAGAATAAAATCTGGCTATGTGTGGCTACATGCACAGAACTGGAGGGTATTATGCTAAGTGAAATAGGTCAGTCAGAGAAAGACAGATACCATACGTTTCCAAGTATAGGTGGACTTTGCTAGACTTAACAGAAAACTAGGGGGTAGGGGAAGAGGGGAGAGAAAAAAGACACAGAGAAGGAGGGAGACAAAACATAAGAGACTCTTAAATACTAAGAACAAACCGAGGGTTGAGCGGGGTATAGGAGGGGCAGAGTGGGTGACGGGCAATGAGCAGGAAACAGGTTGGGATGAGCACTGAATGTTGTATGGAAACCAATTTGACAATAAAAAAATTTTTTAAGGTAAAACAATACAGAAAATCGACAAGGAAACAATGGCTTTGAATAACACACTGGACCAAATGGACTTACCAGAAATATTTAGAATATTTCATCCTAAAGCAGAGGAATACACATTCTTCCCCAGTGCACATGGAATGTTCTCCAGAATAGACCACGTACAGGGACAAAAATCAGTCCTCAACAAGTACAAAAATATCGAGATCATACCATGCATAATTTCAGACCACAACATTATGAAACTTGAAATCAATCACAAGAAAAAAAATTGGAAAGAGAACAAATACTTGCAGACTGAAAAGCATCCTACTAAAGAACGAATTGTCTAACCAAGAAGTTAAAGAGGAAATTAAAAATACATGAAAGCCAATGAAAATGATAACACCACAGCCCAAAACCTCTGGGACACAGCAAAGGCAGTCATAAGAGGGAAGTATATAGCAATTCAGGCCTTTCTAAAGAAGGAAGAAAGGTCTCAGATACACAACCTAACTTTCCACCTCAAAGAGATGGAAGAAGAACAGCAAATAAAACCCAAAAACAACAGAAGACAGGAAATAATAAATATTAGAGCAGAAAGCAATGCCATTGAAACCAACAACAACAACAAAAACAAAAACAAACAAAAAAAGAGTAGAACAGGTCAATGAAACCAAACGCTGGTGCTTTGAATGAATTAATAAAATTGATAAACCACTAGCCAGTTTTACCAAAAAGAAAAAGGAAAGGACCCAAATAAATAAAATCAAGAATGAAAGAGGAGAGATCACAACCAACACAGCAGAAATAAAAACAATAACAAGAGATTATTATGAGTAATTATATGCCAATAAAATGGGCAATCCTGAAGAAATGGACAAATTGCTGGAAACATATAAACTACCAAAACTGAAACAGGAAGAAATAGAAAATTTGCATAGACCCATAACCAGTAAAGAAATCAAATTAGTCATCAAAAATCTCCCAAAAATCAAGAGTCCAGGGCCAGATGGCTTTCCAGGGGAATTCTACCAAACATTTAAAAAAGAGTTAACACCTAGTCTCCTGAAGCTGTTCCCAAAAATAGAAATGGAATGAAAACTTCCAAACTCTTTCTATGAAGCCAGCATTACCTTGATTCCAAAACCAAAGACCCCAGTAAAAAAGAGAACTATAGACCAATTTCCCTGTTGAATATGGAGGCAAAAATCCTCAAGAAGATATTAGCCAAACAGATCCAACATTACATCAAAAAAACTATTCGTCACAACCAAGTGGCATTTATACCTGGGATGCAGGGCTGCTTAAATATCCGCAAAACAATAAATGTGATTCATCACATCAATAAAAGAGAGGATAAAAACCACACGATCCTCTCAATAGTTGCAGAGAAAGCATTTGACAAAATACAGCATTTTTTCTTGATAAAAACCCTTAAGAAAGTAGGGATAGAAGGATCATACACAAGATCATAAAAGCCATATATGAAAGACCCAACGCTAATATCCTCAATGGGGAAAAACTGAGAGCTTTCCCGCTAAGGTCAGTAACAAGACAGGGATGTCCACTCCCGGCACTGTTATTCAACATACTATTGGAAGTCTTAGCCACAGCTATCAGACAACACAAAGAAATAATAGGCATCCAAATCAGCCAGGAGGAGGTCAAACTTTCACTCTTCGAGGATGACATGATACTCTAGATGGAAAACCCAAAAGATTCCACAAAAAACTGCTAGAACTGATCTATGAATTCAGGAAAGTGGCAGAATATAAAATCAATGCACAGAAAATGGTTGCATTCCTATACACCAATAATGAAGCAACAGAAAGAGAAATCAAGGAATTCATCCCACTTACAATTGCACCTGAAACCATAAAATACCTAGGAATAAAATTACCAAAGAGGTGAAAAATCTATACACTGAAAATTATAGAATGCTTACGTAGAAACTGAAGAAAAAACAAAAAGCTGGAAAAATATGCCATGCTCCTGAATAAGAAGAAAAAATATTGTTAAAATGTCAATAGTGCCCAAAGCAATCTATATATTTGATGCAATACCTACCAAAATAACACCAGTATTCTTCACAGAGGTAGAAGAAACAGTCTTAAAGTGTTTATGGAATCAGAATGATCCTGAATAGCCAACGAATTCCTGAAAAAGAACACCAAAGCAGGAGGCAACACAATCTAAGACTTGAAGCTGTATTACAAAGCTGTAATCATTAAGAAAATAAAAGACACTCAGATCAATGGAACAGAATAGAGAATCCAGACATGGACCTCCAAACGTACAGCCAACTCATCTTGACAAAGCAGGATAGATATTCAATGGAATAAAGACAGTCTCTTCAGTAAGTGGTGCTGGGAATACTGGACAGCAACATGCAGAAAAATGAACCTGGACCACTTTCTTACACCATACACAAAAGTAAACTAAAAATGGATGAAAGACTTCAATGTAAGACAGGAAGCCATCAAAATCCTCGAGGAGAAAACAGGCAAGAACCTCTTTATCCTTGGACACAGCAACTTCTTACTCAACACATCTCCAGAGGCAAGGGATACAAGAGCAAAAATGAACTTCTGAGACCTCATCAAAATAAAAAGCTTCTGCACAGCGAAGGAAACAATCAGCAAAACTAAAAGGCAACCGATGGAATAGGAGAAGATATTTGCAGACTACATAGCAAATAAATTACCCTAAAAAAATTTAGTGAAAAAAAAAACCAAGTAGATTATGAACTGTCTTCTAAATTAGCATTCTCTGACTTATCTAGTTTATAAATAATTTTTAATATAAAATTTCCAGAAATATATGCTTTCTCAAAATAAAATTCTCAGTGTGGTCCAAAATGTCTTTAGTTACTAACAGACCCAAATATCTCTAGGTCCTCTGTAAAATGAAGCAAAAAGTGGTAAACATCTGTTAGTAATTAATGTTTAGTGTTTTACCTTATTTGGAAATTATCTAGGTATTTAGTGACTATCCATCACCTAATATAACGGCAAAACATTAAGGTTTCAGGATACCAAAAGATTTGGTGTAACTATGTAAAAAATACACCTAAAAACTTGTATTTAATTTACATCTATTGAACTTACTTGTTTTACTTAATTTATAGAAGTGCTTAATTTTCTTTAAGTCAATTAAATAGAGCTCTTTTGACAAATTAATTTTGGCAATACCACCTAGAGTTAGAAAATCCACACATATACAACATGCACATACAGACACACATAATAGACACGGAGAGACTGTACCTTCTGTTTTAAAATTATTGTCCTGAATCAGGTACAATAACATGAAATACCCTGGTTATAAAGGACACTTAATACATTTTTATTTGTCCTTGACTAAATAATCTTAAGGGATCTGTTCTCTAAATTTTGACAAGCGATCTTGTATAGCACTCCGAAAAATTTTTAGCCTGTTTTCCTTTTTTTTTTTCTTCAGTCTTAGGAACTGGAGAAAGTCTATAGGCCATGAGGAAGACATTTATGGCTCAAAGGCACAGGGAAAACCTACAAGTTCCTCCAAGAAGGGCTTTGGTTTACTAGGGCAACATTATTTACAATGTATACAAGTCTTTTCAGATAAATATGGGAGGTTTCAGGAGTGGTTAAAAAAAAAGGAATGGGTAGACTTTGAATTTTCTCTAGAGCTGCATTTCTAGATTTTCAAAGATGTGTAAGATAATAATAATTGCTTTCAATTCCTCAAACACGTAGGCTGTGGCCTGATTGACATCATTGGTTGGTCCACCCATCGATTACATCATCCTCAAATTGCATTTTTATATCAGGGCAAAGATTTCCAGCTAAGATAAGGACTTACTACCTATTTTTCTTCCAGGAGTTTTATGATTTCATGTTTCACATTTAAGTCTTCATTTTGAATTTTATTTTTGTTTACAGCATATATAGTGGTCCAGTCTCATTCTTTTACATGCAGCAGTTCAGGAATCTAATCAACAAAACAAATAAATAAAACAAAATGGAAACAGACTCACAGATACAGGAAACAAACCATTAATCACCAGTATGGGGATATGTGAGGGGTGGGCAAAATAGGTGAAGGGGATTAAGAGGTATGAACTTAAAGTTATAAGGCAAATAAGGCATGGGGATGTAAGGCACAGTGTAGGGAATATAGTTAATAACATTGTACTGAGATCCAACATGATGGAGAAGTAGTGGGACCTGAAGTTCTGTTATCCCTCAAACACAACAATGTTGAGGCCAAAGGACTTTGAATTCCAAGACTTCCGGGCTGCAGAGTGACTAAGACGTCTCCGGGGATCCACAGGGACAACCCAGCGGGCCATAGGTGTGTGATTGCAAGAGATGGGAGGGATCTCCTTCAGGGGAGAGACAAAAGGAAGAGAAAGGAGGCTGAGGAAGCATAGGACTATATCTGAACAAGAGAAAAACCATGGACCTGGATGGAGAAAGATCCAGTCTCTAACTGTGGGGCTTTCTCTGGACTGGGGCTAGCTGCCCAGTTTACACACCTGGGTAGGAGAGGAGCCAGCCCCAGCCTTGGTAACTGGTTCAGAGGTACAGTCCACAGTGGGAGAAAGAAATCCTCTCCCTGGAGTGCTGTGGGAAGAAGGTGTATAACCTTTCAAAGAACACAGTGGACTGTGCCCACTAGTCGGAGACAATATAACAGAAGCACAGAGCAACACTTCCCCAGTACTGGGGCACACAGAGTGGGAGAAGGACCTTTTAAGGCATCAGGGTTTAAGTCCCAGCTGAGTGCCAGGGAGGCAGGGGAGTTGGTGGAGCAGGAAAAACTGCCTCGTTCACACCTACAGCACTGCTAGGATGGCCTAAACAGAGTGGTTTGAGACACCCGGTCTGTGGAGGAGAGACTGGGCTGTCGTCATTTTTCTCCCCATCACCAACAAGGTAGGGCTTCAGGGAACAAACAACAGGCCTACAGTGGAGGTGGGACCAGCCTACACCAAACCATGCCCCTCTGCACCTGGTAACTCCTTATCTACTAGAGTAGGATTGACCAGAGCCTCCTCAGACAGGTTCCAAGGCACCTGGCAGTCTTACATTTTCTCATTTAATTCTTGGACAATTCTTATTATATGTACATTTTTCTCTTTCTCTTCCTTTTCTCATTTCTTCCTTCCTCTTGTCTAGTTATTCCTATTGTTGGTTTGTTTAAGCAAACATAATTAATCTATTATCTTCATATCTGTTCTATAGCTTTTTCTTTATATTCCCCTCTTTCTCTCTGGATTAAGCCATAGAGTTTCTCTGCTGGTCAATTTTCTTTTCTTTTCTTTTTCTCCACTCCTGTCATTTTTCTCTTTGTATGGGATAAGGACTCTTCCATCAATAACTCCATCACCTGTTGTTTTGCTGTAGCTGGTGATTGTTTGTTTGTTTGTTTGTTTTCTTTCCAGGGATACTTCAAAGAACAAGTCAAAGCACACCTGGTGGAGGGTCCAAAATGCCACTCTGAGTCGGGAGATAAAACAACCAGAGTCACAAGAACAGAGAGAAAGTAGCACACTTAGAAAACACTTCCTGAAGGGCCAGGCCCTGAACAGAGTATGACCCCTCTTTAATATAGTAGTGCTCCCAGGTGCGGGACACATTACAAGCTTTTAAAACACTTAAGGAACAAAAAGCTAGCTAAAATGACAAAACGGAAGAATTATCCTCAGAAGAAATTCCAGGGAGAAATGACAGTTAAAGAATTGATCAAAACAGATATAAACAACATAAGTGAACAAGAATTTAGAGTAATCATAATAAGATTAATCACTGGGCTTGAAAAAAGCATAGAAGACAGAAGAGAATCTATTGCTGCAGAAATCAAGTAACTTAAAAGTAGTCATGATGAATTAAAAAATGCTGTAAATGAGGTAAGGAATAAACTAGAGGTGGTGGCAGCAAGGATTAAAGAGGCAGAGGTGAGATTAAATGAAATAAAAGATAAAATTATAGAAAAGGATAAAGCTGAAAAAAGAGATATAAAAATTCTAGACCATGAGGGGAGAATTAGAGAACTAAATGATTCAATGAAATGGAATAATATCTGTATCATAGGAGTTCCAGTAGAAGAGAGACAGAAAGCAATGGAAGGTGTACTTGAACAAATCATAGCTGAGAAATTCCTCAATCTGGGGAAAGAAATGGACATTAAAATCCAGGAGACAAAGAGAACTCCCTTCAGATGTAACTTAAATTGATCTTCTGCATGACTTATCATAGTAAAACTGGAAAAATACAGAGATAAAGAGATAATTCGAAAACAGCTATGGACAAATGGGCCTTAACCTACAAGGGTAAGACATAAAGGTAGTAACAGACTTATCTACTGAAACTTGGCAGTAGAACTACAGAAAGGAGTGGCAGGAAATTTTCAATGTGATGAATAGGAAAAATATGCAGCAAGCCTGTCATTGAGAATAGAAAGAGAGATAAAGATTTTGCCACACAAACAAGAACTGAAAAAATTAATCACCACTAAACCAGTCCTACAAGAGATCCTAGGGGGGGACTCTATGAGTCAAATGTTGCAAAGACCACAAAGGACCAGAGACATCACTACAGGCATGAAGCCTACAAATAACACAATGGCTCTAAATCTGTATCTTTCAATAATAACACTGAATGTAAATGGACTAAATGCTCCAATCAAAAGACACAGGGTATCAGAATGGATAAAAACAGAAGAATCATCTACTTACTGTCTACAAGAGACCCAATTTAGACCTGAGGATACCTTCAGATTGAAAGTGAGGGGATGGAGAATCATTTATCAGGCTACTGGAAATCAAAGGAAAGCTGGAGTAGACGTACTTATATCAATCAAACTAGATTTTAAACTGAAGTCTGTACCAACAGACGAAGAGGCCATTATATCTTAATTATGGAATATTTCCATCAAGAAGTGCTAACAATTATAAATTTTTATGCACCAAATTCATAATACCCAAATTTATATAACAATCACAAACATATGCAATCTTTTTGGTAAGAGTGTGGTAATTGCAATGGACTTAATACTCCACTTACAGCAATGGACAGATCATCCAGACAGAAAATCAATAAATAAACAATAGCCCTGAATGATACAATGGACCAGATGGACATGACAGATATATTCAGAACTTTTCAATCTAAAGCAATAGAATACACATTCTTCTCAAGTGCACATGGAACATTCTCCAAGATAGATCACATACTGGGTCACAAAACAGCCCTCAATAAATACAAAAGAACTGAGATCATACAAGGGACATTTTCAGATCACAATGCTGTGAAACTTGAAATCAACTCCAGGAAAAGGTTAGGAAAACCACCAAATGCATAGACGTTAAAGAATATCCTACTAAAGAATGAATAGGTCAATCAGGCAATTAAAGAAGAAATTAAAAAGCATATGGAAACGAATGAAAATGAAAATACAACAATTCAAACTCTTTGGGATGCATCAAAGGCAGTCCTAAGAGGAAAATACATTGCAAACCAGGCCTATCCCCTGCATCAAGAAAAATCCCAAATACAAAATCTAACAGCACACCTAAAGGAACCAGACGAACAACAAAGAGACCCAAACCCAGCAAAAAAGAAATAATAAAGAGCAGAGCAGAAATAAACAATATAGAATCAAAATTTAAAAACAAACAAACAAAAAAACAAACAGTAGAACAGATCAATTAAACTAAGAGCTGTATTTTTTAAATAAACAACATTGATAAACCCAACCAGACTTCTCAAAATGAAAAGAGAGAGGACACAAATAGATAAAAGAACGAATGAAAATGGTTCTATCACAACCAATCTCTCAAAAATACAACAAATTATCAGTGAATACTATGAAAACATATATGCCTAAAAACTGGACAAACCTGGAAGAAATGGACAAATTCCTAGACACCCACACACTACGAAAACTAAAAGGTGAAGAAACAGAAAATATGAACAGCCTCATAACTAGTGAAGAAATGGAAAAATTATCAAAAATATCTCAACAATTAAGAGTCCTAGGCCATATGGATTCCCAGGGTAATTCTACCTTACATTTAAGGCAGATTTCATACCAATCCTTCTCAAGCTGTTCCAAAAAAATAGAAATGGAAGGAAAACTTCCGGACTCATTCTATGAAGCCACCATTACCTTGATTTCCAAATCAGAGACCCCATGACAAAGGAGAATTATAGGTCAATATCTTTGATGAACATGGATGCAAAATTGTAAACAAGATACTAGCAAATCAAATTCAAGATCGTCTAAAAATAATTATTCACCATGATCAAGTGGGATTCATTCCTGGGCTCCAGGGCTAGTTCAATTATTGCAAATAAATCAATGTGATACATCACATTAATAAAAAGTATAATAACCATTATCTTCATCAATAGATCCATAAAAAGCATTTGACAAGATGCAGCATCCTTTCTTAATAAAAACCCTCAAGTAACTCAGGATATAAGGGACATATCTAAACATCATAAAAGCCATATATGAAAGCCCACACCTAGTACCATCTTCAGTGGGGAAAAACTGAGACCTTTCTCCCTGAGATCAGGAACACGACAGGGATGTCCACTCTCACCACTGTTGTTTAACATAGTGTTGCAAGTCATAACATCAGCAATCAGACAACAAAATGAATTAAAATGCATTCAAATTGGCAAAGAAAAAGTTAAACTTTCACTTTTCACAGATGACATGATACTCTACATGGAAAACCTGAAAGACTCCACCAAAAGGCTGCTAGAACTGACACATGAATTCAGCAAAGTCACAGGGTACAAAATCAATGTACAAAAGTTGGTTGCATTTCTACACCCCAATAAGCAACAGAAAGAGAAATCAACAAATGATCCCATTTACAATTGCACCAAGAACCATAAAACATCTAGGGGTTTCAATTAATGTCTCTCTTTCTATTTCTGATGATCTACCAGAGGTCTGACCAAGAACCACGTCAGAGAAAGAAGTAAGAGGAGACAGAGCATTGGTGCATTGACCTCTTGGTGCACTCACCATAATTGTGACAAATGGCATCATCTACATGGTCTGAATATCACATTGGGACTGGAACAAAAGAGAACTCAGGCAGGAAAGAAAGGGAGGTCCCCAGAGGATCAGAGCGTCAGGGAGAGAAAGCCCCAGATATTAACAGTGAGGTCCTCATACCATAGTTCTGTTCTCTACCCCTGCCTGCTTCTGGGCTGGTCCCTGTGGTAAGGGGTCCTACCCATCCCCCTGGTGTCCTGAGTTACCCTGGTAGGTCCTGTGTGTCCCCTTGGATACTGAGTGCCCCTGCAGCCCAGTTCCTCCAGGTCCCTGCCCCGAGGTTTATGTCTGAGCTCACTGTGCTTCTAGCACAGTAATACACGGTCATGTCCTCGGTGGTAATGGAGTTCAGCTGCAGAGAGAACTGGTTCTTGGATGTGTCCCCAGTGATGGAGATGCGACCCTGGAAAGCCGGGTTGAAGCTGGTGCTACCTGTCCAGCTCAAACACTCTCCCAGGGTGCTGGTGGATCTAGTTCCAGTAGTAACTGCTGGTGACACAGCCCCCAGAGACAATGCAGGTCAGAGAGAGGGGCTGTGAAGTCTTCACTAATCCTGCGCTGGACTCCTGAAGTGTAAGTTGAGATAGGACACCTGGGGGCAAGGAGAATCATGGTGAGTTTGTCCCATCCCACAGAAAGGCCCTACTCTATCCCAGAGCCCCCAGACCCTCACCAAGGGGAGCTGCCAGCAGGCAGAGGAGGGACCACAGCATCTGCATGTCTGTCTTCTGGATGGAGACCAAGCACACTGGCCTTTGCCTGTGATGTGGATCTTTTCTGGGATCACTTCAGGTCATTTGCAAGTGGGCTCCACGGAGTAGGGGAGGCATTAAAAATGCTGAACCTGGGTGATTATCACCAGTTCCTGGTGTCCTGGTGTTAGGTGGTGTGGGGACCCACTGAGGCTGGTCCTAGTGATCTGGGCTCCAGTTCTGCCTGAGCTGATCTCTGGCCCTGTTTTCTCAAGAGGGTTAGTGCTGTAGTTGATGAAAATTTGGAAACCTTATAAAGTTTCTCTTACATTCCATTGTCAGGCTGTGCAACTGTGGGCTGCAGTTTCAATCTCCAGAGTTAACTGTTCACAAAAATGGTGGATAAGGCAGTGGTCCAGAGTCCAGGCCCTTCGTTGACTGCCTGGTTTGGGTCATTCTCCTTCGCTGTTCAGATATGGGGTCTTGGAAAGGATTGTAATGGATAGGATCTCCAGTGCCCAATCTACAGAAGGGGGCATTAGGATCTATACTCCAGCATTACTCCTTTAAAAAAGGAGTTCATCCATGTGGAGAGCAGGGCAGAAGGCCTGGGTGGTTGTGTCTGGACTCAGGGTCATGAAGTTTCCCTGAAGGCAGAGAGGAGACACCCCACTGGAAAAGAGGTCTAGTAGATTTCTGCATGTGGACACTGGCATTCTCATTCTATTTCCACTCTAGAGAGTCCAGGGAGTTGTCAGTCAGGCCATTACCTGCCAGGAGTAAAATGATTATATCTATTCAGCTGAGAAGCATATTTAATTTAAAAGTTATAACTTTGCCTGGAAAGTGGGGTTCCCAGTTAAGTCAGCTTCCTTCAAGGTATCTCTATAATCCACAACATAAAAAGATTCTTTAGTCAGAATTATTGTGAGTCATCCCTAAATATGAACGGTCTACTGTAAGTAGTAGAAGAGATCTCCAAAACAACTACACAGAGAAGAAGAAAAGCAAACAAAGACTTTTATAGGAAATTTGCACAAAGAATATAAAAGGGAAATAAACAATCTATGTAATGCATTATCTGAGGTAGAAAAAATATGTTAATAAAGTAAAGGTATGAATTCAACCAATATGAGTAGAATGCTCTTAAAAGGGTAGTGCATATAGGAGCATAAAGTGTATATAGGTGCATAAAGTTGAAATTATGTTTTAGACTAAGTTGATATAATTCCAGAGAACAATGAGATACTTTCTATAAAAAGAGCGACACAATTAGTAAATACTCCATTGTGTTGATGTCCCACATTTTTGTTATTCATGCTCATATTAGGACATTATGAATGAAGTTGCCGCAAGCATTCATGTGCAGACTTTAATATGAGTATTATTTCCAGTTCAGTCTCATAAATAACTAAGAAGACATTTGCTGGTTTGTGTCCTAAGTTTGGTTCAGATCTTTAGGAAACTGCCAAGATGTCTTCCAAAGTGTTTATACCATTTTGGATTTCCACCAGCAATGAATGAGCTTGTTTTCCATCTGCATATATTCCTTGGTGAGGTGTCTGTTCAGATCTTTTCTGCATTTTTACACTGGGTTGGTTTCTTATTGTTGAGTTGGAAGAATTCTTTGCATATTTTGGATACAAGTTTTTGTCAGATATGTACTTTTTACAAGTATTTTCTCCAATCTTTGGCTTGCCTTTGCATTTCCTTAACAGTGTGGTACTTTTTTACTTTAATGTGGTCATACTTCTCACTTTTTCTATAACTAATTGTTCTTTGGGGGTTTTATCTAAAAACTCATTGCAAATGGAAGGAAACCTAGATTTTCTACAGGAGTCATAAAGTTTTACATTTTGAATTTAGGCTGAGGATCTATAATTAACTTTTGTGAAAGGTGTTGTCTGTGTCAGAGTCCTGTTTTTTATTCTTCTTTTTTATATGTATCCCAATTAATCTAATGGCATTTGAAAAAACTATCTTTTTCCATTAAATTGTCATTACTCCTTGAGGCGGCTGGGTTCAGTCAGTTGAGCATCGGACTTTGGCTGAGGTCACGATCTCGTGGTTCTTGAGTTCAAGTCCCTCATCAGGCTCTCTGCTGTCAGTTCAAAGCCTGCTTTGGCTCCTCTGTCCCCCTCTCTGTCTGCCCCTATCCCCACTCGTTCTCTCTCTCTCTTTCAAAAATAAATAAACATTAAAAATATTTTTAAAAATTGTCATTGCTTCTTTTACAGAAATTAGTTCCCTTGTTTGTGTGGTTCACTGAAATGTCAAACAAGTTAGAAGACCTGACAGCTTAGTTATATTGATTCTTCCAGTACATGAGAACAGAATGTCTCCATTTATTTTGATCTTCTTTGATTTATTTCATCAGTAATTTGTAATTTACTGCATACAAGTCCTATATGTATTGGCTTTAGATTTAATGTTAACTATTTCATTTGTTGATGCTATTGTAAATGGTTTTTGTTTAAATTCAAATCTGAATTGTTTATCGATGGTGTATAGGAAAACAACTGATGTTTAGGTTATGTATTAGTGTATATCCTCTGACCTTGCTATACTTGTTCCTTAGTTTAGGGAATGTTTTTGAGGCTTTCCTTAGTAGTCTACTTAGACAATCATGCTATGTTCACACAAGGGCTGTTTGATTTCTTCCTTTCTAATTCTATATGTTTTATTATTTTAAAATATCTTGTTACTTTATGCTATATTGGATTCAACTTGCTTACATTTTGCTGTGGATTTTTCCAAATATGTTAGTGAAAGATATTGACCTGTAGTTTTCTTTCTTGTAAGGTCTTTGTCTGGTTGGTACCAGAGTAATGCTGGTCTCAGAGAAAGTTAGAAGACTCTCTTTCTGTTTTTATTTTCTAAAGGAATTGATGGAGATTTTATATCATTTATTCCTTAATGATTTTGTAGAATTTACTGGGAGAAATAGATAAACCTGCTGCTCTAGTTTTTGGAAGGTTATTAATTATTAATTAAATTTATTTAATTAAAAACTATTCTGATTTTCTACTATTTTATTCCTTTTAATGTGTTAATTAAGACTGCTGTTGCTATTGCCTTCCCCCCAACTTCTGTAACAGAATGGCAGGCCATTGAGCTATAAAAGTATGAAAGATTTCACCCTTTTGTTATTTCTTTGGCTTTAAAATTTATGTTTGGCTTTAAAATGCCTGTGGTTTCATAGCAATACACCTGCAATGGACCACATATTGCAATAGGGCAACTCAGTGAATTTTTGCTTCTAAGTGCACATGAAAGTTCTGTTTCAACTACTACACTGTAGTTTACTGTGAGCCATCCAGATGACACAGTGTAACCTTCTAATCTCAGTGTCTCTAAATCAATCAAGCATGACAAACTGAAACCTCACAAGTTAATGCCCACATGGACACAAAATTTAGACTACCACAGTCCACCTTCATGCCTACAAATGTTCATATTCATTCCCCCATGGCAACTAGATTTAGTTCACCCAACATTCCCCAAAATGTCGACAAATTAATCAACCCAAAACCATCTGCTCAGTCATGTGCATGGTCAATAATCCAATCTCACTGCCATTTACTTATGTTTTCTGCTGTTGGCACTCACAACTCTCAGCAGAAAAACCATGTGCGAACCACAACCCTTACATTAATTTAGAGCTATGGTTTCACAACACTACATGATAGGTAATAATCGTGTTTGACTGAAGATACAATATTCCTTACTTTCACAAATTCATGGAGCTTAGATTGGCCAGCATGGAGGTACATATGTAACATTGTACTGATATAGAAATGTCCAAGGTCTCCATGTTATCTTATGTAGTGATGAGGACAATCTGGGCTGAGGAAGTCTCCAGGACCCTACCAAAAAAACAAAAAAAGGATCACATACAGTGCAGGTGCAGGGTAGAATTGGGAGTGAACAAGGTTGAAGCCTGCTGTTCCCCAGGGTGCCCTCCACACCAGCTACCCAGCACCTCTCATGCTCCTGCACAAGAACCCAGGTTGGACCTCAACAAAGACCCACATCTGCAGAACTGGAAAGTATGGGGAGATGGCACTTCCTGACAAGTTCTGGGTTTCTCCCCTGACCCGGATGTCTCAGTGCCCTATCTTCCCTTCCCTTATCTTTTGAGAAGACCCATGTCTGCTTTTAGTGGTACGTGAAAATGAGGGGCTATCTGTTTTATAAATATTCAATATGACAGATCATTTACACGGGGACAAAGAAAGCACCCATATGATGCACCCTGTCTCATGAGCTCCTATAACTCAATGTGGCAGAGTGCAAATAAACCTAAAATCTACCTTTTTACTAAAGCACATTGAAAAAGCATTAGGAAATGGGAAAGCTGGAAGAATTCTAGAAATGCAGATACAAACTCCCCTTGAAAAGAAGAAGAAAATTATAGTCCCAAACATGCAAGAGTAAAATAATTTTCGGAAATGATAAAAACAGTTTCAACGTGTTCTATTCAGGGAGTGTCTGAGAGTGACAATGCACAAAATGAATTTTCAGGGTTTCAAATAAGAATTGTGAATGAAAAACCTTGTATCGATGTTGGGAGCCCTGAGCCAGGCAGGGGTTAACTGATAGAGCAATGGCTCTCAGACTCCGCCCACCGGGGCATCCAGACCCTCCCTTGTTTGTTCTCAGGAGCGGTGCCTTAGGGCGCCCAGGGTACAGTTGGTACCCTCCAGCGGCCCAGGCTCCATTGAGCCTGAGTCAATGTCAGGTTACATGCCTAACCTACTTACCCCAGGGGATCGAGGGCTCCCTGTTCCAAGGAGGAACTAACAGTTAAACAATAAGGAACTTAAGTCACGCTTGAGGAACTTGTCCTAAAAATGTATCCTGATGCAATTATGTTATGACCTGCTATGCTGTATATAAGCTGAACCTGCAAAATAAAGAACGACAGTTTGGTGCAATGGCTCCTGGTATTCCTCCTGTTCCCCACCTTTAATCTTCTCTCCCCTTTTCCATCTCCTTACCCTTAACCCTGTCGGAGAAATTGTCGCGCCAGCCACGACATGTCAAGAACTCAGCTGTGTGCACAGAACTCAGTGGCTCCTGAGACATATAGAAAGCCCCACACGTGGAAAGGCAAATGTCTTTTTTTTTTTGACACAGAAGCTCATCTATCAAATCTGATGACCAATGTAGCTGAAAAGACACAGCACGGCATCTTTCATGAAATCTGAAGTTTATCTTCGAGCATGAAAATAGAATTGTCCACATTTTGTGAAGACCATGCCATGAAATTGAATAACCAGAGTCTATAAATTTAAAAAAAAGAAAACACTGAGTTACCAGAGACTAATTAGGGAAGAAGTCAACACCGAAAGAGGCCAGAAAAAAAAAAAACAAGCCTTTTAAGTGCACTGTAAATCAACAAATTGTTCACAGGAAACCAATCATCATGAAAATAAAAATTATAGCTAAAGGAGTGGGACCCATAAAAAATAGTATAAATAGACTTTGTGAAAATCAAATACTTTTTTTTTCTGTCCAAGTGACAATCAATAGCAGTGAGACAAGTTACAGAGTAAGATACAATATTCATGAACTACATGACCACCAATGGACCTGCATCCTGAATATGCTAAGAACACTCAACAATCAATAGCAAGAAAAGCAACAACCTTCTGTAAAAGAAGCACAGCCTTGTAAAGACACCCAGTCCAAGAGAATATAGACACATTAGGTAAGGACAGGAGAAGACTCTTCACATCATCGACTGTCAGAGAAATCCAATTCAAGAACAAAGAGATGCCATCTCATCACATGCATCACAATGGCCCAGGTATTAAGGCAACACTGACAGCACCATCCAGGTGAGCATACAGCACATGTGGTGCCTCAAACACTGGAGGTAGAAATTAAAAATGAACACCATTTCTGGAAAACCCTTGGCTGTTGCTTATGAAATTGTACATAAATGACAACATATAACCTGTAAATACCACTCCCGAGTGTCTTCTCCAGAAGAAAGAAACCCCATGTTCACAAAATAACTGGTGTGTAAATATTTATAGCATCTTTATTAGTATTAGAAGCTAAGAATAAGCCAAAAGTCTTTCTAAATATAAAGGAATAAACCAAGTACAAAACTTTTATCAATGGGATACTGTTCTGCAGTGAAATGCAACACTATTGATGCCCACCTGAACCCAGGTGAACCTCAAAGATATGATGTGGAGGGAAGGGCAGTAGTCTCAAAGATTACAGAGGTGGTGTGGCCTGGAGCATTCACACAGCCAGCCCGGGTGACAGGGCTTTGGTTGGACTTTCTTTATCTCTTTCTGCCCCACATCCACATGGTAGGATCCTCTGTTCATGTTGAATGTTGTCCTACTTTCAACAATATGTTGATGTATGAAGTCTCCACAGACTGAATCCCACAACCTCAGACTCCTCCAAATGGATAATTGTTGAGACCAGAATCTGATGTTCCCTCCACTGCCTCTGGATCAGGCTCTCTCCTGCAGTTGAGCAGGAGTAGGATAGGAATCCTCCACTGAATTCACACATCTCCTGCACCTGCCTCTCCCCACAACATGAGGCCAGACCTTCCTCACACTCAGCTGGAAATGAGGTCAGTTGTACCGGGATGGATTTTTACTTTGGTTTAATGGGTTGCTCCAGCTTTCCCTGTTTCTGGGGAAAACTCTGGGCAAAGGTCTGTAGCTGCAAGTGGGGGAAAACAAAATTCTCTCCTCACTCAGTTTGGAAACTAAGGGCTCAGTCTAGGGGTGGGTAGCAGCTTCACTTCTTTATGGCTTGCCTGTCCTGGTGGCATGAGACTCCTGCCATATAAGCCAGGTCAGGGGCGATCAGGTTCCCAGCATCCCTAGTGGACTGTTCCCAGGGCAGAACTTCCATCCTAGGTGTGAGGCTGCAAACAATGAGTGAGTCCCACATCTCAGTGGAACCTGCCTGGGGCTTGGCCTCAACAGAAAACAACTTGGAGTCACTGACATCCTGTCCCTCTGGGAAACAGTCCTCTGAACAGGAGAGAGCCACAGAGAACCCTGTGTATTCGCTACAACAGTCTGGAGTGGAGTTTGTAGCCAGGCTCAGTGGCACATACCTATAGTCCCAGCTACTTGCACTGGAGTTTCCATTTGCTGAGCTGGGATGGGAAAGGAAAAGAATATACCTTAGTTCAAATGTTCCAGCTGTTCCTTCTGTAAGTATATTTTCTGGAATAAATACTTCTGCATGTGATTTATGCCAACAAGGCCATTTGCTGACACTGTAAATGCATTATTTGAGTTTTTATTCAAATTCCAATTAGTTAACATGTAATGTAATATTAGTTTCAGGTACATAATGTAGTAATTCAACATTTCCATACAACGCCCAGTACTCATCATGAGTACCCTCCTTCATCTCCATCACCTACTTCCCCCATCCCTCCACCCATCTTTCATCTGGTAACCATCAGTTTGTTCTCTATAGTTAAGAGTTTATTTCATGGTGCCTGTGTGGTTCCGTGGGGTAAGCCTACGACTCTCATTTTTGGCTCATGTATTGACTTCATGGTTCATGAGCTGGAGCCCTGATTTGGACTCTGCACTGGCAGCATAGAGCCTGCCTGGATTCTCTCTCCCTCTCCCCCCAGCTTTCTCTCTGAAAATAAATAAATATACATTGAAAAAAAAGTGTATTTCTTATTTGCGTCTTCTCTCTTTTGTCTGTTCATTTCTTGTTCCTTAAATTCTACATATGAGTGAAATCATATGATATTTGTCTTTCTCTGACTTATTTAAGTTAGGATAATACTCTCTAGCTCCACTCATGTCATTATAAATGGCAAAATTTCATTCTTTTTGTGTCTGAGTAATGTTCCATTGTGTGTGTGTGTGTGTGTGTGTGTGTGTGTGTGTGTGTGTGTGTGTAGATACACCACATATTATTTACCCATTCAGCAATCAATGGATACTTGGGCTGTTTCCATTGCTTGGGCTTTTTTCATAGGGCTGCTATAAATGTAGAGGTGCAAGTTTCCCTTTAAATTGGCACTTTTTTATCCTTTAGGTAAATATCTAGTAGTGCATTTGCTTGGTCATAGGGTAGTTATAGTTTTAACTTTTTGAGAAACCACCATACACTTTTCCACAATGACTGCACCAGTTTGCCTTCCCACTAATAGTGTAAGAGGTTTCCCATTCTCTGCATTGTTATCAATACCTATTGCTTCTTGTGTTGTTAATTTTAGTAATTCTGACAGGTGTGAGATATCTCATTACAGTTTTAATTCACATTTCCCTGATGATTAGTGATTTTGAGCACCTTTTCATGTGTCTATTGGCCATCTGTACATCTCCCTTGGAAAAATGTCTTTTGCCCATTTTTAAATTAGATTAGTTTGTTTTGGAGTTGAGTTATATATATATATTATAAATAAATAAATATATATATAAATTATGGAAGAGCCCAAATTCCATCAACAGATAAATGGATAAAGAAGACATGGTAAATATACACAATGAAATATCACATGGCCATCAAAAATAATGAAATCGTGTCTTTTGCAACAGGGACTAGAACATATTATGCTAGGTGAAATAAGCCTGTCATAAAAAGTCAAATATCATATTATTTCACTGAATGTGGAGTATAAGAAACACAATAGATGAACATAGGAGAAGGAAAATAAGATAAAAACAGAGAGAGGCAAACCAGAAGTGCCTCTTAAATACAGAGAACAAACTGAGGGGAGGTGGGTGGGGGAGTGGGCTAAATGGGAGATGGGCATTAAGGAGGGCACTTGTTGAGATGAGAATTGGATGTTATATGTATGTGATGAATCACTAAATTCTGCCATTGAAACTGGTACTATATTATATGTTAACAAACTTGAATTTAAATTAAAAAAAATACAACAAATTAAATATATACAAACATATATGTATAAAATGAACTATTGGGACTACCTTAAAAGAGCAAGCCTTCTGCACAGTGAAGGAAACAATCAACAAAACTAAAAGGCAACCCACAAAATGGGAGAAGATATTTGCAAACGACATATCTTTAGGATTAGTATTCAAACATGTAAAGACTTTTTAAAATTTTTTAACATTTATATTTATTTTTGAGAGACATAGAGAGACAGCATGAGCAGGGAAGGGGTAGAGATAGAGGGAGACACAGAATCTGAAGCAGTCTCTAGGTTCTGGGCTGTCAACAGAGAGCCCAATGTGGGGCTTGAACCCACAAACTGTGAGAGAATGACATGAGCTGAAGTTGGATGTTTAACAGACTGAGCCCCCAGGAGCTCCTATAAATGCTTTTTAAAAATTATATTAACATTATTAGTAGAGAGTGTGTCCATGCAGTTCAGCATAATGTCAATGTGAGAAGCAAAATTCATGTCTTCTACTTTTGTATTGTGGTAAGATCTCACTGAACATGAGATCCACCCTCTTCACAAAAATTTAACCATAATATAGTATTGTTAATTACAGGTGTAATGTGGTGGAGAAGGCCTCTAGACCTTAATCATTTTGAATAACAGAAAATCATACTCCTTGAGATGCTACTCTTCATTGTCTCTCCCTGCGACCCCTGGCAACTGCCACTCCACTCTCTGTTTTGTTGTTCCCAAAACTCAAATTCAGCTACCTGTTGCTGGAAAGGTCAATATTCAAAGAGATTAGTTTTGGCGGGAAAGGAATTTGACCTTTATTCAGGAATCCAGACACCTGGGGAGAATGCAGACTCTTGTCCAAAAGCCAACAGTGAGGTTTCTGCTTGACACAGGGACTTTTCAAGGAATAGAGGGTACTTAATCAAACAAAGGAGTGCCGTGGTCGATAACATCTTTTGATCATGTGCAGACTCCACGGTGCAAGCTGCCAAAGTTACCTCAGCTCCCCTGCATCTCCAGCTGAGGAGGGAAACAAACATGCATGTAAGGAGACTGCCAGAGGTCAGGAGAGAACCACAATAAAGGATTAGAGGGAAAAATCCCTGGGGCTCTCACATGGTCATCAGTAGTTTCTGTTCTCGCCAGCTGGTAGAAGAAAAAACTAAACTATAACCTTGTAACTCACCAATCATCACATGGAATACTGGGAAATGTTTTCCTCAGTAAGCTCAGAGGAAGCTTCAAAGCAAAAACCAAAAGGATCAAATGGCTTGAAAACTAATAGCCAACCAGACTAAGACACATAAAACTACAAAGCAATTTTTTCATCGCCTAGAAAAGTAAAGTTTACAATGTCTACCGCCACATCCCAAGGAGGTAAGAAGCAGTGGTCTCCATAATGAGGAAAAGTAGTAATGTATAGAAAGAGACCCAGCAGTACCATAGGAGATGGAGTTGGTAGAGAAGTTAAGGGTATTATAATTATATATCCCATATTCAAGTAGCTAGAGGAAAGACTGAATGTGATGAATAGAGCCATGCCTTTGAGTCCAAGTCCCTACCCATGTCCATGTGAGCACTCTTGGACATGACCCACCCACCTTTCCCACATCCACTCCAGCTGAACTGATGTGCAGGGCCACCCACTGCCACGCCCTATGATTGTTACCTAACCCCACAGGAGGACCCCAGGTGTAGGGTGCTGGCCGCCTGATGCAGCCCTCTGTTCTGTCAGATGGTCTAGACCTGGCTTTGCTGAGGATCCTCCATTTATCCATTCTCACTGGCAGATGTCCCTGAGCAGGAACATGAGGCTGGCAGAGGGCCAGGTCACCCTGAGGGTGGTCCTCTTGCTGCTTGCGCTCTGGGCAGTGCTGGCTCCTGTCCAGGGTTCTCAAGGTCATCCCTCGTGGCGCTATATCTCCTCTGAGGTGGTGATTCCCAAGAAGGAGCCGCACCACGGCAAGGGCGTTCAGATGTCTGGCTGGCTGTCCTATAGCCTACGTTTTGGGGGCAAGAGACACGTTATCCACATGCGACGCAAGAAACTGTTTTGGTCCAGACATATGCTGGTGATGACTCAGGATGATCAGGGAACCTTGCAGATGGAGTACCCCTTTATCCCTGCAGACTGTTACTACCTTGGCTACCTGGAGGAGATTCCTCTTTCCATGGTCACTATGGACACATGCTATGGGGGCCTTGAAGGTATCATGAAGTTGGATGACCTTGCCTATGAAATCAGACCCCTCAGTGATTCCCAACGGTTTGAACACGTTGTTTCTCAGATAATGGCAGACACCAACGCAACGGGACCTACTTATAAACTGGGATATAAGGAGGATAGGGACCCCTGTTCTCTCAAGAAAATGCCAGTGCAACCCCCAGGATCTCTAGTAAGTTGTATTCATCTCATCAAGGAAATTTGAAAGGACTTACTCTCAGTTCCAAAACAATGTATAGTGTGTTCAACAACGTGTCAAAATGTGCCCAATTCCTAATAAGGCTTCTTAGTTTGACCGACTCAATGCTTCGAGGTATTGATGTAAGACATTATATTTCCTCCATGGTCATTTATAATCAGGCAGATCCAGTTGTCTTGTACAGTTTTCAGGTGCCAGAGAGTCCTATTTATAACTATTATGTAAGACATTTGTTTCATGCTTTTAACCCACATATAACTTTACTTATGAACAAAGATGCTCCACATGAACTTCAGTTTCAGCCAGTCATGTATGGATTATGCAGAGACAAAGGCTTCATCTCGCTTGGTTCTCTAGGCAGACATTTTTTATTGTTGTCTGTTTTAGTAGCACAAAAAATTGCATATTGTATTGGTATTTATTATGACCATTTGGGTTGTGTGTGCCAGAGGAGGTCCACCTGCATTATGAGTATCTACCCTGTTATGACAGATTCTTTCAGTAACTGTTCCTTCATTCATATCCAGCATGTAGTGGTTAATAAAGCTCAGTGCATGTTTACCCAAGAAATGTTCTATTTTAATAAAAGCCTGACTCACGATCGTTGTGGAAACTATATAGTGGATCCAGGTGAGCAGTGTGACTGTGGCTCCTTCAAGCAGTGCTACAACAATCGTTGCTGTGCAAGTGATTGTATCTTAACTCCTGGCAGCAAATGTAATACAGGCAGATGCTGTACAAACTGTACCTATTCCGCTGCTGGGACACTCTGCAGGCCAATCCAAAATATATGTGATCTTCCAGAGTACTGTCTTGGGGTGTCCTTGGCGTGCCCTGATGACTTCTATATGCAAGATGGAACCCCATGCACTGAAGAAGGCTACTGCTATCATGGAAACTGCACTGACCGCACTATGCACTGCCAAGAAATCTTTGGCAAAAATGCTGTGAAAGGTGCAGATGTCTGCTATACAATAAATTCAAAAGGCAGTCGATATGGACACTGCAGAAGATACCCAGAGAACATAGTAGGTGAGCGCTGTTCCAACAGAGACATGCAGTGTGGAAGGCTGCAGTGTAGTAATGTCACTCATCTCCCTCAGTTGCAAGAGCATGTTGGATTCCATCAGTCTGAGATCTCAGGGTTCTGGTGTTTTGGGCTGGATTCACATCGTAGCACAGGAACAACAGATATTGGTCATGTGAGAACTGGTACCCCCTGTGCTCCTGGAAAGTTCTGTCAAGATACCTATTGCAATGGCAGTGTGGCTCACCTGAATTATGACTGTATCCCTGAGAAATGCAGTCACAGAGGAACGTGCAACAATAACAGGAACTGCCATTGCCACATAGGCTGGGATCCTCCACGGTGCACTGAACGAGGCGCTGGTGGGAGCACAGACAGTGGACCCCCTCCAAGAAGAATGCGATCTGTCAGGCAAAATCATGAATCCATGATTTATCTCAGAGTGGTCTTTGCTCGAATTTATGCCTTAATCGCTTCATTCCTCTTTGGCATTGCCACAAATGTCAGAACTGTCAAGACAGTGAAAGTCAACGAAGAGATTGTCGGTGAAGGCAATCCATAATTCAGCCTCCAGAACCCTGAACAACTATAGGCAATCCACTTAAAGCATCCATAAAAATACAGTAATGAGGTAGCATAGCTGATATCCATGTTTCCAGGAGTCTGTGGGAGACACAAGTGTCCCCAGGCACATCATGGCTCTGACAATAGGTCTCTGATGGGTCACTGACCAGCACTCTGAAATAAAAGTTGAAAACTGCATGGTTGTGGCCTCTATGCATTTTTGTAAGCCTGTAGAAGCCCAAACTGAGCCCAAGACTGTGTGCGGAGTACCTAAGTCACCAGCTGGGTCTTGAGCTGAGGTGTCCGGTCCCAGAATTAAGAGAAGTTGCCACAGCTCCTTTAGGCACATTCATGACCTTTCTCCAAAACTGTGCTCTTGAACACTGAGCTTTTTCTCATTCTCCAGGTAATCTCTCCTTCTCCGGACACAACGTGGGTTCAGGGTGATGGAGCGCTATCACCCACTCGCACTGCCTGTCCCATACTGGGGTGTCTATGGCCTGTGAGAAAAGGGGACGGGGGTTAGGCTCCACCTAGCACAAGCACTGGCATCCTGGAGAGCCAATTTCCAAATGTAGGAGACTGAGACCAGGAGGCTGAAATTAGCACATGATGAAATCAATCAAAAGGTAAGCAGAAGTGCCTATAGATGACTCTGGCATCCAGAGGGATCTGGTGAATGTGAATCCCTGCTCTATTTTGCCTACCTTTCAGCGAGTTTGACCTTAGATAAGGATCTGCCTAGGATTCCCACTTTGGTTTTCCAAGCGCCTTCTAGAATAACCACACAGGGGTGAGCCTGGGAAAAGTTAGAGACTTCAGCCCTATCCACTCCCAAGTAATCAGGTACTTGCTACTCTGTTCTCTATGTCCTGGTCACTGGGAATGTCAGATGGAGGCCTGCCCTTTCCTGGGTCCTTGTGCCTCTTTGCTTCTGGGCTCTATAAGTCATAAATCCTGTGGCTCCGTTTCCTTTGATGGGGGTGTACTGAAACCCATGTTCAGTCAGAAGGTTCCCAAAGTGGGAAGTCGGATGTCTAGGGAGCCACCTGTCAAACCCTGTAAGTGGCTCTTGCCTCCTCTTTCAGCAGGTCACAGTCTGCATGCTCTTAATTCAGTACAGCAGCTGGGGTCTCCCAATACATTTGTCCCCAAGGATGGGATTGGGAGCCTATCTGGTGCCCCCTTACAATGTCTTGTAGCTAAGAATGGCTCACTCATTTCTCACCCTGACCTTTCAGCTGCTCTGGGAAGGATCTGGTGCTTGCTGGTGGTCTGTAGCTTTGCTCTGGGCTGATGTCAGGTGTTGCCAGAAGTCACCACCCCAAATACCATAAAAGGTCAGACTCCCTGCAGAGACCAACAAGCAGGCACCAGTCTGGTGGTCCAGGGGTGTGTATTTCCTATTCATCTCTGAACTAGATATGGCTGGATGCTGAAGATGGTGTTCCCAGATTAGTGTCAAAGAAGACACCAGCTGCAGGGTCCACTGTGTTGTGGCTAGCACCGTGGTGTTGTGCTTGGTTAGACAGCCCTAGGTAGTGAGGGATGCAGCTCTACCAGGAACATCATGGCACCTTGGGCAGAGGACATGGCCAAGGCAAGCGTCCCCTAGTGGCTGCATTCCTTGCTGCTGTCTCCAATGGCTCCTCACCTGTCAGGTGTTGAATGGAACACCCCAGTGTGGGAGGGCACAGCACATGAGTTTGGGAAGAACTAATTTCTATCTCAGATCTTCTCTGTCAGGATCCATTACACCAACATGTCTAAGGACCAGCGTGAGAGACAGAAATGGTGGTCAGTACTATACCGTCATGGAAATGCAAGGTTTCCTGGAATCATTTGTCCAAAGGGAGGGAGACAAGGACATTGATTGGCTCTTGCAGGTCTTCGTAATTGGCTCCAAGCTGTTGATTCTAGCACTTTACATGCTGCAGCTGGCTGGATTGGTCTAAGACCTCCAAATTCATCATTCACTGAAAAACTCAAGGTATCAATGGCATGTTTTCTTAGAGACACCCTAGAGGAGCCTCCAGACTTTTCACTGTCTCAAAAGGCCATGACAGGCACACCAAGGAACAGGCCAGGAGACACAGACAAAAGAAAAAGGGTAAGGCTCTGAGGAAGAGGCTCTCCAGGCCCCCAGAGCCCACAGAGGTCAGAAGAAAGAAACTCTGGTTCCCAGGACTTGGAATTTTATGGCATGACAGCACAGGCCCACTGGGAGGGGACAAGCCCAGGTGAAGCATGCCTCCTCTTAGGTGGAGTTGGGACAATTCAATGGGCATTTTTTCCCTCCTAGGTTATGCTCCCAAGATCCCTTGACCGTTTCCAACATGGAGGAGAGGCCTTTGACAGCAGAATCTAAGTAGTTCTTCATGAAGGACTACTCTGATTTTAA
Organism: Paguma larvata; assembly: GCA_030068075.1. NCBI lineage: Eukaryota > Metazoa > Chordata > Mammalia > Carnivora > Viverridae > Paguma > Paguma larvata. Next base: position 49,305,636 of record CM057827.1, on the reverse strand, counting down.
GTCTGTGCCATTACAATTCATAGAAATACCAGATTCAGTATAACAGGCATTAGCATGGATGCCATAGTCAGATGTGACAAAGAGAATTCTCATGAATCCCAAGACTTCTTTGCTGCAAATGGTGATGGACTCACCACCTCCACCACCCAGGAGCCCAGGGGAGGGTCCCAATGGGATATGGGGCTTGGGAGCCTCTTATCTGCTTCAATCAATGGGTGGCACATCATCCAAACTCTCTTGTTCTGGAGATGACTCCTACACTTCTCTTTATGGGCAGCTCTGACTTAATGACTGATGACTTAATTTCAGGACAGCCTGAACACAAGTCAGAAAACTTTACTCAGGCTCTTTGGCCTCTTCAAGAGAGCTGGCCCTACCCTTTCTGTGGGTGCCACCACCTCTCTGGACATAACAACCCTGGCAGGGGGATCTGGGATCCCAATGGGTGAGGAGATGGCAAGGTCTCTGCATAGGGACCTGAAGGTTCCTGGAGCATATCCTTTCTCCAGGGATAACTGCCTGTATACTTCTCTAGTTACCCCCTAGGACACACACATAGACAACACTTTATTTCTCTCATTGATCCTGGAGCCAAGTTACAGTGCTTCCCAGGAACCCCTACAAATATAATTGTGGTGTCCTTTAGCTTATGAGGTATAACAGGAGGGATATTAGAAGGCTCTCAACTTCCCTTTCACGTCACTATTGGAACAATCTTTACTGAAGCTCTTTTAGCAATGGTAGCCCCTTTGACTCTAACCTTTCTTGTTAAAGGTGTGGATGTCCTCATGTGTCCTCAAGGCCAGTGGGAAAAAACCCAGTGCTTGGCCTTCCTGGTGCGAGCTACATATCAGGATCCTGTAGGAGTGCAAATCGCATGCCCCCTCCCCGATTAAGACAGTATATATACACCAGTATTGTGTGCAATAGGGGACTAAGGAATTACAGCTCATAATTCAAGATTTACTGAAGGAGAAGGATCATTAAACACTGTTTCTCCTTTAAGTCCGCCCTTTTGACAGGCATTAAATTCCCTCCTAACAGATGGTTCTTTACAGTTGACTACCGAAATGTAAATACCCAGGTGTCCAGGTGCCCTTAGGACAGCTCACATAGACTGTCTAGGTTGAGGATATCCAAAGGGTCGCAGGGGACCACTTCGTCATGACTGAGCTAGCCAGTATGTCCCATTCAGCATCAATGACTGAGAAGTCCAAGCCACAGTCTGCTTTCAGTTTATATGCCTCTACCCTGCCTTGGGTCATCCTAACAGCCAAACAGTGCCATGATGTTTGCCTGACCAGGTCATGTGAAGTGTCATGAGTTCCCCTGGTCTGGGCAATTGAGGCCTACTCTCACTGTTCAATTTCCATGTGCTCCTGCCAGTTTGTGAGACATGGGAGGCCCGCAGCACTTCAGCAGCTATAGTGTGGGTTTTGTCACCTGACTGAGCTAGTCCAGATTTTCGGTCTACTTTTATGTAACTCGTAGTGTTAGGTAGCCTTACCTGGGAAATGACTGAGCTATGCCAGTTCATGCACAGGTGGCCTGAGTGCCATATGAAACATTTTGTGATCTGGAAAGTGTCGGTACCATGGGGCTATGTTGTAACACCTAGTAGCCGTATGGCATAACTTTCCCTTGCTCTGTCATCGAGAGAGAGAACCCAGCGCCATGCCTGTCTTCTTGCAAAGAGAAATATTATCTCCCAATACTTCACCTGAGCAAAGGACCATCCTGAAGCTTCCATCGAAGTTTTCTGGGTCCAATCAATACAGTGGAAGGAAAGGCAGAATGACATTGTTGTTCTGGTTGTGAGTATCTCACCCTTCCACTTGTCCATCCACATGGCGCATTCACCTGCTTGCAATTGGCAGGAACGAATACTAGTTCAGGGGCTCACTCGCTATCCTTATGTCAACATAACTGACAATCAGACTGATTATTTAATACAGACAGGACTTGGAAAACTTGTGTAGGGGTCTGTGCCTGATCTGCTGAGAAAACCACACTGGTTAATGGGGCAGACATGGTCTGAAAGACAGCCAGTCGTAGAGGGTCAGAGGGAGAGCAGAAGAAGCAGTCAGTTTTTTAATAGTGGGGGAAAGGGAAGGTTTCATCTTAAAAAGTTTGTTTTCCTGACAGGAGAGAAACTGAAAAAAAGAAAATAGGTTGAAATGCAGTTTCTTGATCTGTGACCTACTTTGTGATGCCATGTGCTTCTGGAGCCTGGGAATTGGTTCAAAAATCCTTACCTATGGTTGTCATCATGGGGATGGCCATCCAGGGTCTTGACAATGGCAATCTGGAACTATTTTGTAAGACTTGTGTAAATCCGGGAACATCTTTCCTTCATTATGATGGCAGTGTAGTCGGTTAGTAGAACATCATAAGGTCCTTCCTAGGAAGGTGGCACTATCTGCTCTCTGAAGACTTGATGCACCTCCAATGTTCTGGTAGAAAGGGGTGGCAAGGCCTGTCAGTGGCAGAGGCCACATTCTTATTATCTGTGGATGATATGCTCCAAACCTGCCGGTTAGTTCTTGGACATGGCTATTCATGGCATCAACTTGTTCACATAAGTCCTCATAAAGTTCACTCGACCCAGGAATGAAAGGGTTAAGGATTCCTTTCTAAAATGCTATTTCAAAGGGGTTAGTCCATGCTTGCTATTTGGAGCATTCCGAATCTCATTAAGGGCCAAGGGCCGTAATTACAGACATTTCAAGTCAGTTTCCAGACAGCTTTTTCCTAAAGTCCTTTTTGTGTCTAGTTTTTCATGTTCCACATCTATTCCCCTCATCCTCATATCCTCATCATTCTCATCTGTGATGATCAGGATGATATTGGGTATGAAATTAGAAGTCTGCACCATCACTGGGTGGAGTCTGGTGGGCATAGCAGTACTCCTGTGGAGAAGGAGGGCAGAGGACCTGGAGTGGGCAATGTGGTCTGAGGATTACTTTCACCTGGGAATAGTCAGTTCTCCTTCTTGTAGTACATTTGGGAGAGGTGGCACTGAATCTCATGAGACAGGAGAGCTGACAGGCACCATCACAGTGCCCTGTTCATTTGCATAGGAGCTTCTACTGAGGGCAGCTAACCTGGACCCCAGTTTTTTTGCTGTTCTCCATCAGAAACTCCAAGCTCCCATGACTTCATGCAACTGCCCTTGTGGGACAAACCAACACCAGCTACAGCATAGCGAGACAATCCCCCAGAGGATCAGTGTGGTGCATGCCACACTGAGTCCCTACAATTTGGAATTTTGAAATACAGTTCGTGCATTTGAGATAAAACACAGGAGTCTACGGCTATACCACCCTGAACACTCCCGATCTCATCTGATCTCGGAAGCTAAGCAGGGTCAGGCCTGGTTAGTACTTGGATGGAGATAAAACACAGGAACGCCAGGTGGTCACGTGGGCAGATGGCTTGGATTCAAATAGGATGAAGGCAGGACTCTGACAGAAGACTGAGACACATGAGGGAAGTTTGTTCGATGCTCTGTGAGGGCTTCTTGAACAGGGATGGTGGGAACTCTCACTCCAGGGATGAGACAGTGGGCTAATGCCATTATTTTCCCCAACCCATCAATATGGACAGACTTCAGTGAGAAGGACAGAGCCCCCCAGGGGAGATTTAAGCCGCTAACACCAATCCCTACCCCATTGCCCTCTCCAGGTGTTCCTTGCTAGGTGGAGAGCGTCTGAGAACCATAGCAGAAGTAGGCCCCTCTCCCAGAAGACCAGCATAAGCCCCCAGGCACCAGGTTCACTAACCATAGAGTATTGCAAAGCCTCACCTCTAGGGGGAGTAGTGCCTAGCCTCTTTTAACAAAAGAGTTAAAACTCCCAACACAGTGGACAAAGTCCAAACACACCCCTCTGCAGGCAAGGAGAAACTCTGCAGAGGGATGATGTGAGAGACAGAGCAACCAAAAGACAACAGAAGTGTGCACAGAGCCCACACCAGAAATCCTTCCTGAACTGCCAGACTCTGGAAAGTATAAGACCTCTTCTTAACAGAGCCATTATTCTTAGAACCAGGAAACATAACAGGTTTTCTAAAACACAAAAGAAGACAGAGACCTAGACAATATGACAATATGGAGGAATTCATCCCCAAAGAGCACAAGAATAGATCATATCCAGAGATCTAATCACAACAGCTGTAAGGAATATGCCTGAAATAGAACAATAAAACAGCAATAATAAGGATACTGGCTGGGCTTGAGAAAAGCATAGAAGACATCAAGGGTACTCTTACCACAGAAATAAAAAACCTTAAAACTCATCAGAGTGAAATTAAAAAACACTGTCAATGATATGTGTTACTGACTACATGTAATAGCCACATGGATGGAAGCAGCAGAGGAACTTGTTGATATAAAAGATAAAATAATGGAAAATAATGAAGCAGAAAATAGAGGGGAAATTAACTTATTGGATTATGAAAGTGGATTTAGGGGCTCAGTGACTCCATAAAATATAATAACATACCTGTCATTGGAGTCTCAAAAAAAAGAAGAGAGGGGAGAAGGGACATAAAGTTTATTTGTGCAAGTTATAGATGAAAACTTTTCTAATTTAGGGAAGGAAATGAACATCCAAATCCCGAAGGCACAGAGAACTCCTACCAAAATTAACAAAAGCAGGCCATTACCAAAACATATCATAGTGAAGTTGGCATAATATAAAGGAAAAATCTTAAAAGCAGCAAGACAAAAGAAGTCCTTAACTACGAATGGAAGACAAATAAAGTTAGTAGGAGATATTACCACAGAAACTTGGCAGGCCAGAAGGGAGTGTCATGATATATTCAATGTGCTGAATGGGAAAAATTGGCAACCAAGAATATTTTATCCAGAAGTTTGTCATACAGGAGAGTTTTGTAGACAAACAAAATATAAAGGCGTTTTTGACCTCTAAACCAGCCTTTCAAGGAATATTAAAGGCAACTCCTTGAGTGGGAAACAAAGTACAAAAGCAATAAAGACAAAAAAGGAAACAAGAAAATCTCCAGAAACCACCTTACAGGTAACACAACGGAACTAAAATCATATGTATCATAATCATTCTGAGTGTATAGGACTAAATTCTTCAATCAAAAGGCATTGGTTAACAGAATGAATAAAAAAAATAAGACCCATGTATATGCTGCCTATAAAAGACTCATTTGAGACTTAAGTACACCTGTGTATTGAAAGTGAAGGGATGGAGAACAATTTATCATGCTAAAGGACATCAAAAGAAAGCTGTAGTACCATACTCATATCAGTCAACATAGATTTTTTTTTTCATGATTTGAATTTTTTTTTTTTACGAAACGGAACCATTGCACATTGTACCAACTGTATCTACTGATGGAATAAATAAGTGAAAAGTTACACGGCTGTACAACACACCAAAAATTAAAAAAAAAATGTTAAGAGGAAAAAAACCAAACTAGGTAACAGTGAAAAAAGGTCATTATACCTCTAACCAGGTCCTTGGCGATGATGAACATTCCAAACCATTACATCGTTTGTAATGACAGGTCACCACCCTATAGATTGGCCAACTGCCCTCCGGGTTCTGGGTTTAAGTGCCAGCACTTTGTGGAATGTGTAGGATAAGCTTCCCTGACTTTCGTGTGTGGCAGGGAGTAAGGTTGCCCTGGGAGCCCTTTAGGCCACAGGGCCTAGTGTCCGCAGAAGGCATCTGCTGAGGACCCCCCGCCCCTGGCTCGGTCGGCTGAAAGTTCTGAGATTCTGTGGTGGGAGGAGGGCAAGGGGTGCAGGGTGGGTGGGAAACAATGGCTCTGAGGAGCAGACTGCATTGGGGAAGGTGCGTTGAGGAAGGAATCACGTGTGGATTTTTGTTGTCTAACATTGCCGCATGGAAGGCCTTCCTGGACAACGATGTGTGCAGGGCCTATGATGCTTTGCCTGGCGTGGCCAGAGAGAGGCCCAGTGGGTTCCCGGCCACGGGCCTCCCCCTACCTTCATCAAGCACTTCAGAGAAAAACTAATGACAACAGCCTCAGTACCGTGGATATTGTCTTCATCCTCAACCGCGTTGACTCCCCTTGCCTGTCCAGAGAGGCCACCGCAACTAGAAGGGTCCCAGGGGACCCGGGCCGACTTGCTGTTCCTGTCGGTGTGTGTGTGATTCTCCTTCAGCTGTCTTGGTTCTCACCTCTCATTTCCCAAAAAATAAAGAAAATAAGTATCCAAATTAATCTTTCATCAAAATGGAGTTTTGCTACAAAGAAAACAAGTTACTCTTGCTCTAGAGGGTCTAGAAGTAAAGCTGCCTTGAGAGATGCTGAGAGGTAATGCAACACACAGTTCTCCACAGAACTGACTGCCTGAGGGGCAAAATTGTTAAGGATTTTTGTTTTTGTTTTTATTTTTTTAAGATTGCAATCCAGGCCCATCTCAAGAAACAAGACAAATCAATAACACAAATCCTTGTTTCTGTCTTAAAAGGTAATTCTTGATGAACAAGTGACACTGAGTATGTGAGTGTGTATGAGTGAGAACCAGTGGATGTGTGACAGTTTCCTGACCAGGATCTCTTGTGTCTGCAGGTGTCCAGTGTGAGAGTCAGCTGGTGAAGTCTGGAGGAGACATGGTGAAACCTGGAGGTTCCATGAGACTCTCCTGTGCAGCCTCTGGATTGACCTTCAGTAGCTATGACATGCTCTGGGTCCATCAGGATCCAGGAAAGAGGCTCCAGTGGGTTTCATATATTAATACTGATGGAAGTAGCACATACTATGCAGACTCTGTGAAGGGTCGATTCACCATCTGCAGAGACAACACCAAGCACACGTTGTATCTGCAGATGACCAGCTTGAGAGCCGAGGACATGGCGGTGTATTACTGTGCTGGAGACACAGTGAGGGGTCTTCAGTGTGATCCCAGACACAAACTTGTGTGCAAGGACACAGGTAGTGCTGAGATGTGGGGATGCTTAGGTCACCATGTTTCTGAGTTCTCCAGGGCACACTCAGTTCACCAGGGAGCACTCAGGTCAGCAGGGTGCACTCAAGACCCAACAATACTCTTTCCAACCCAGGAGCAGGTGCAGGTGGAGGTTAAATGCATGTTTTCTGTAATAGTTTGGGGCTTCCTCTCTGTAACATGGTTTCTTCAGGAGAGTCTCTCTAGAATCATGGTTTTTTCCTACCTCAAGCCTCCAAATAGTATCATTATTTGTAATAGAAGGAAACTATATTTACATGCACAGAAGGCAGAATGTCACTGGCACTTGCCTATCATTTCTCTAAACAATAATTAATTATAGATATTCTGATATAAATTAACTAAATCTATAAAAAGCTTCAGCTGTACTCAACAACCCAGCACCACACAACCCAGTGTATGAACTATAAGTAGCATAATAAGCGTCATACTGGAGATCAGGAAACATGGGAGTTATAAGTCAAAGCAAGAGAAGGATGACCTCAGTGTTGGGGGTCATTGTGTGGACACCATACCGCACCATCTATTTAGTTGACACAACCCAGAGGCAGAGAAACCCTCACTCGACTTGGTATAATTGCTGAATCATATGATAAGGCACACGCATAGCAAGAGAATATAACATTTATCGCCTCCTTCATTGAGGTGTCTGTTGATGTCAGGAAATGCCACACAACATGTCAGAAATGCTTTAATAAATTCAAGAAAGTACAGTTAATCAGGGATTTTATTGTGGGTCAGTGGTGGAAAAGTGGTACCATCAAAGGCAGAGAACTGATGCTTTCTTAAGACATTTCCTATGAGTTGAGCAGGAGCAGAGGAAGAAATAAGACTTACGGGGTCAGTAAAGAAACATTAGAAGACAGAGTCTGATGACTAATTCATGTAACAACCATAAAATGAGTGAAGAGGACCATTAGTGACCATTATGTGTAGAAGGCTGAGTCCCTAGAAAATGAGAATGTTTATATGTAAGCACACAATAACAAAGCTATTACAAGTGGACAAAGGTGTTACTCAGTATCTAGGCTGGAAACTGCCCACTCTCCAAGGTCACCAGCATGCTCTGAAGTCCTTGTGTTTGCTGTATGCATGCAAAGACTAGAAGCTTCTACTGGATCCATGAGAATCCTCAGTTTGAGGTGCTTGATTAAAGCAGCCTTCCAAAACTCTGGAATAACGAATCGATCCTTATAGGCTGATATCAGCTCAATGTGTGTCCCCTAATATCCTCCATGTAGCAACCTAACACCAGTGTGACGGGAGGAGGAAGACAGGCCTTTGGGCAATACTTAGGTCAGGAAGTGGCAGCCTCATGGTGGGATTAGGGCACTTATACACCTTTCTAAGAAAGCTCCCTGCCCCTGGCTCCATGTGAGGTGACAGGGGAGGGCATGACCTAGGATGTGGGTGCTCTCCAGACACTAAATCTGCCTTCACCTTGACCTTGGACTTCTCAGACTCCAGAACTGTGACAAGTGAGTGTCTGTGGTTTAAAACCACCCAGTCTGTGAACATAGTTACAGCAACCAGAACAGACTAAGTCTTTAGTGACACATGATCCAAAATATTGACTCTCTGGATTTTCCCTGCTGCATTTGTGGTGACAAGTACCTGATAAGTTACTTCAATGAGGTTCAAGGGATTTTTTTATGACATTTTCTCCAAAATATTGAATTTACTAGTAGAAAATCAAAGGGATCTGTGTTAAAAAAAAAAAAAAGGTGCCCTTAACCAGTAGGTAAGAAGAGTGGATATGATTCATGAATCCTTTTTAAAATGTCCCCACATCTGAATGCAATAGGGAAGATGCTGGTATTGGAGTAAATATTTCTACACACATAGCCCTTCAGGTACCATGTCATAGGAGATAAGTGATGTGCTCTTGAGTCCATGGACCATAAGGCAGTAAGAGCCAGTGGGAGTGTCTTTGGACATCAGAGTCCATGTATTTCTAAGACTTTGTGTAACTCTACTTTAAGAGTGCTGTATTTTCCACTTTTCCAGAAGACTGTGGATGTGATGACTGTGTGGTGTTTGAGTCTGAGCAACGTCATACAGATTTGTGTTACTATAACCACTGTAATGTGTGCACCTCAGTCACTGGATAGAAAAGCTGGTACAACTCAGGATGGAAACACAACTCAAGAAGTTTTTCATCAACTGGAAGGGTCGGAGGCTTTGGTGAAGGAATTACTTCACAACATGGAGCAAATACACATACAACAAATAAAGCATATTCACATACCATGAAGGGTGGATGTTGGATATAATCCAATTAAAAGGGTTCCTGAGGATGAGCTTCTGGACATGTCCCAACTCACAGTTTCCCAGGATTTTGTTGCTGCTGGTTACACATGAGAAGGAAATAATCTCACTTTATTTGTGAGGGGTCCTCACAAGTACTGCCTCAATGTCATACCCAACTCTTCTATACAATGCAGTATGCATGAATAGAAAATTTAACTAATGTTCTGTGAAGTCACCTGGTGCAACCAAGCAGCTGAGAGACTGCAGATTTTCCGAGGGATGTGACAACAAGAGGGCTTCGAGTATCTTGATTTAAAATCAATTCTATGACATTTCCAAACCCCTGGTGACTCCCATCAATTACAGATCTGGCATCAGCATTCCCAAACCCCACATGCAGACATGAAAAGGTTCTGGGAGAAAGAACAGTTTTTTCTGAAAGTGACTTTTGAAGAACCAGAAAAGTCCCAGCTTACCTTCTCCTGCCTCCTTGACTAGAACTGTCTCAGGACCACAGATACAAAGACCCCAGATGGGAAATAGAACTGTATCCACGAGATTGACCTTATTTCTACATAAAATTAGTCATCTGATCTCATTATTGACAAGGATTAGAGTTATTTGCTGGTTTTGAGAAAGATCACTAAGAATTATACATTCTTGATTCTGACTAAACTGCAATCCATATCACATATCGCCATTGAGCTTTTACAAAACATATCCTTAAGCTTGTTACTCCAAATCCTTATGGGCAACTTCATAGAAAATTTCCTAGACTTACTTGTGTTTTATTTATATTCCCATGTTTCAAATTCAGCTTCCATGAACGTCTAATACTAAAGGCAATTTATCATGGCAGAGAAACTTCTACATTGATGGAAATTTGTTCCCTTGAGTCTTCTTCAAGTTGGTTATTGTGGAAAGCATATAAATAATATATTCTCTGAACTCTACATCTACATTTCCATACTGGAACCAATTTTATTGTAATAGCCAGAAATTGGAAAGAATCCCAATTTCAATCAACCTCTTAAAAATAAAATTCTGTTACATGCAATCTTTGTAATGCTCCCAATCATCAAATCCAACAATCCCTGATACACAGCATCATGGTTGTATTCACAAAGATATATGCTGAGAAAAATAAGCCCTACAAATAAAAGTATACATTATACAATTACACATGCATACATTCTAGAAATTTAAAACTAGTGTGAAGAAACATGAGAAAGATCAATAGTTCTGTGGGTGTTGGGAACCATTTTGGGCTCACAGGTTGAGACCCCTCCCTGTGTGGAAACGGTGGTTGAAGCAAAGCTCCCGCCAGCCAAAATGGCACCTAGTCTTACCTCCTTCTAAATAATTTTTCAGGCTTGGATTTCTTGAGCTACTCTCCTTGGCCTCAAGGAATGTAATGCTCTTTTGTTTTATGGCATTTAGATAAAAGGGAAGGACCTGGAGCACATGCTTTGATGGATTACATCTGAATGAGCCTGGCCAGAAGTAACCTTAAAGTTGCATCTTGGGGATGGGTTGCACAAATTGATAGCAGTTATGAGCTGGCTGAATATTGGTGTGATTTGCATAATCATTGGGCCCCTATTATGTAAATTCACTCATTCACAAGCAAAGGACAAGCATTGGGAATCCTGTCCTTGCTGGATGGGCTGCACCTCCTCCACTGTAGTTGAAAATGTAGCCCTCAAAGCAACGCCCTGATTTCTCCTGTTTACAGATAAATTAACATTAAGGCCTTAAGAAAACACCCTGTTCTCTCCCCCCACACTAAATTTATATCCTGAAACCAACATACAGGATTGAGGAAGTTGCTGCCTTGCTGGTAAAAATGCATTATTGTTAAAGAGATCAAACTATGGAATGCCACTCATTGATGTGATGTCACTCACTACCTTTTAAATAAAGACATTGAGACCAGCAGGGTGGAGATGCCAGAATTGCCAGGGTTGCCTGTTTGGTCATCAGACTACATCTGTCTCGTGGCTCTCTCATTTTCTTTCGCCTGACCGTCCATAATTCAGGGACCCCTAGATTCGCCGGAACTGGGACCTGGCATGTGGGGACAGGGTGAGGAAGGGAATAGGGGAGGGCAAGTACAGAAAAATTTACGGGAAATAAATTTATTTCCTCTAGGATATGTTGATACTGTCATCAGTGTTATTATACTGCATGTTCTGCATGTTATAGTTTACCCTATATCATGTATACCCATCAAAGCTTTTACAAATAAATACAGAGATGACTCAGGAGGAAAGAAATGATAGTGACATGTTAGAGACTTGAAAAAACACACTCATTGACCCTGATTTTCACTATATTTCAGGTAAACTCCAGAGCAAGCAAAATCATTCTGTCCCCATTACAGAGGATTTCCACATTTCTCATGAGCCCACTGGGTCCTGCACGTGTATGGGGGAGCAGCAGGTCCCATGGGGAAAAGTATAGGCTCTGATCCTGGGGCTCTCATTCAAAAGTCCTCTTGGACACCTCACAATTCTCTACAATGAGACCTACACCACCTCCACCAGAACTGGAGCCCTGCAGAACTCTCTGATCAGGAGATATGGTGTGAGCATGTAATATACCATGGAAAATAGTATAGATGTTCCTCAAAAAGCTAAAAATAAAAAATACGCTATGACCTAGCTATCACACTACTGAGAATTTATCAAAAGAAGACAAATATACTAATTCAAGGGATTCATGAACCCCAATGTGAATAGTAGCATGATATACAAAACCCAAACTAGGATTCCACCCAAGTGTCTATGGATTTATTAATGGGAAAATATGCGAGATATATAATGGAATATTACTCAGCCATAAAGAAGAATGAAATCTTGCCATTTGTAGGATGTGGATGGAGCTAGAGAGTAATATGGTAAGTGAAATAAGTCAGTCCAAAAAAGGCAAATACCATATGATTTCATTCAAGTGTGGAATTTAAGAAGCAAAAAAAAAAAAAAAATTAGCAAAGCAGAAAAAAGGAGAGAAACAAATAAAGAAACAAACTCTTAACTATACAGTGCCAGAGTCTAGTTCCAGCAAATCTAAGGGTCCCCAAATTATGGACGGTCAGGCGAAAGAAAATGAGAGAGCCACGAGACAGATGTAGTCTGATGACCAAACAGGCAACCCTGGCAATTCTGGCATCTCCACCCTGCTGGTCTCAATGTCTTTATTTTTAAAGGTGGTGAGTGACATCACATCAATGAGTGGCATTCCATAGTTTGATCTCTTTAACAATAATGCATTTTTACCAGCAAGGCAGCAACTTCCTCAATCCTCTATGTTGGTTTCAGGATATAAATTTAGTGTGGGGGGAGAGAACAGGGTGTTTTCTTAAGGCCTTAATGTTAATTTATCTGTAAACAGGAGAAATCAGGGCGTTGCTTTGAGGGCTACATTTTCAACTACAGTGGAGGAGGTGCAGCCCATCCAGCAAGGACAGAATTCCCAATGCTTGTCCTTTGCTTGTGAATGAGTGAATTTACATAATAGGGGCCCAATGATTATGCAAATCACACCAATATTCAGCCAGCTCATAACTGCTATCAATTTGTGCAACCCATCCCCAAGATGCAACTTTAAGGTTACTTCTGGCCAGGCTCATTCAGATGTAATCCATCAAAGCATGTGCTCCAGGTCCTTCCCTTTTATCTAAATGCCATAAAACAAAAGAGCATTACATTCCTTGAGGCCAAGGAGAGTAGCTCAAGAAATCCAAGCCTGAAAAATTATTTAGAAGGAGGTAAGACTAGGTGCCATTTTGGCTGGCGGGAGCTTTGCTTCAACCACCGTTTCCACACAGGGAGGGGTCTCAACCTGTGAGCTCAAAATGGCTCCCAACAATACAGAACAAACTGTTGGTTACCAGAGGGGAGGTAGGTGAGGGATGAAGGAAATAGGTGATAGCAATTTAGGAGCACACTTGTGATAAACACCAGATAGATATTGTATGTAAGCATTGAATCACTGTATGGTACACCTGAAACTAATATCAGATTTTATGTTAAATAACTGAAATTTAAAAAAATTAATGAGGTGTCTGGGTGGATCAGTCAGTGTCTGACTTTGGCTCAGGTCATGATTTCACCGTTAGTGAGTTTTAGCCCCGCATCAGGTTCTGTGCTGACAGTTCCGAGCCTGGAACCTGCTTCAGATTCTGTGTCTCCCTCTCCCTCTCCCCCTTCCCTGCTCATGCTCTCTCTCTCTCAAAAATAAATAAACATTTAAAAAAGCTTAAAAAAGAACTGCAAGCTGAAATTTTGTTCAGTCTCCTAAACTTCACAGTGTAACGCCAAATGACTTTTCTATTAAACAAAGCTGATATCATTCAGGGAATGACTAATAGCCACATTTGTGAAACTGAATACTTAATAAACTATCAAAAATGTAAACTCCTTGCCTTATAGTCTATGTAGTGACTTACGGTGAGAAATATAACAAATCCTCAGATTTTAAGGTTTTATTGCTTCTTTTCTATGGTTTGGGAGTAGATTGCCTATTTTTTAATTTTCCTTTTTGACTCTTCATTTGGTTTATTTAAATTCTGCTGAATTTTTTTCTGTTTATTTGCTTTATATGTGAGGGAAGAAAAACATAAAACTTGTAAAAATTAATATATTATCTGTATTACAAGTTAACTCAAATCAATAACCCCAGATATCTTGCAAAGGCACAGGTGACATCCTACCAGGGGCAGGACTAAGGTTGGCTCTTGAGTTTTCCAGCACAGAAGAGGTGATCCAATATCAGATGCAGTGAATAAATGAGGCTCAGTTGGAGCTGATGGTGGAGGGTGAAATCATGTTGTGCGTATGCTCAGTACTACAGTGCTTACACTTCAAAACCTTTAACGCCATGTGGTATGCTTTATCCAAAAGAAAATAATAAAAATGGGCATATTTAACAACAAGATATAGAAAATCTACCATAAATTTTTGTAAATGTTCTAAAGTTTCAGAATAATTTTAATATGTTGCTATCATTTAGGTAGAAAGAGAGGAAATTGTGGGGAGAAGGATAAGATGGCAGAGTAGGAGGAGGATCCTGTGCTTGCCTCTTCCCTCCAACACAGTTCATAAATATCAAATCTTTCAGAACTCCCAGGAAATTGATCTGAGGCCTGGGAGAACAAACTGCACCACCAGAGAGAAGAAAGAGACCACACTACAGGAGGTAGAATGTATGCAGATGTGATTTTGGGAGAAAAGGATACCAGGTGCTTTGGAGGGAAGGGAGGCCTGATCAGAGAGAGAGAGAGAGAGAGAGAGGGAGGGAGAGAGAGAGAGAGAGAGAGAGAGAGATGGAGGCTGAGAAAGAGAGAGAGAAGTTCTAGGAAATGGCACAAAATAAACACTTTCCCAATATTGTTGACTGGGAAAGTAAGAGGAGCTGGTTATTGTGATTTTTATAAGCAGTGGACCTCAAAGACTGAAAATTTAGAAATCCGTGCCATTGCCAGGGTTGATCATCTGGTGGCCATATTGGTGCTCCTGTGGAGAAGGAGGGCAGAGGCCCCAGGGTGGACAGTGAGGTATGAAGATCCCCTGGGTCATACACGGAGAGACAGCTCCCCTTCCTGGAGTGCCTCTCATTGGACAGGAGAGCTGGCAGGTGAAGAGAGCGTTTTTAAGTTTCTCGTACTAAGTGACAGCCCTGCATTAGTTTGAAGCCAGTTCTCTTTTCTGCTAAACATAGAGGGGTACTGTGTTAGAGACAGTGTGCCCCAGACTTCTGCTTACTGTGAACCTTGTTAAGGGTTATGATTGCTGAGAATTCTGTTTTGATTGCTGTTTGCTGTGAACACTGTGAATCTCTTCTCGGGGTGCTGTGAGGCCTGTTTAGTTTGCTATGTATTAGACTAAGTTGCTGTGTGTTAAATCTTGTAACTTACCAAGTGCCAGGCACTCAGATAAATATAGTTTATATCATTGCAGCAATAAATGTGAGTTAAGAAGGGCAATGATCTCCCATTCACGGATGAGGAAATATTTTTAAATAAGACCATCTTACTGATGATCGCATGTGTTCGGACTTTAATTTATTAACTAATTATTCCACCATTTTATCTTTATTGAGGCTTTCCATTTACGTCTACGGACACATCAAGTGTTAATGGCCCCTTCGGTCTGTGGAAAATCCACCGTGTCTCCAACATCTCTGGGAATCTCTGTCAAGGCTTCTTTGTATCTCAAGTTTCAGTGACAGATATTGCAGGTCTCCACACTACAGTGTATTTAGGTTTCTTGCAGGTCGGGAAGCCTGTAAACCTTGCTGGCCATGTCCAACTCTGTCGTGAACATGATTCAGTGGATGAGGTGGGTCCCGTGGTGGGAAGCACAGAGACAGACATTTGGACACACTGTCACCTAGTGTAGGTACTTGAACACTTCATACAACCACACTTTACTGCAGTGTGCATCTATCCTACCTAAAACAATGCTAAATTGGTACCTACATCACATGTTGGGGTGCATATGTCAATATAGGGGAGATAGTAGGTGCTAATAAATCCCCCACTAAATCAAAAAATAAAAAATTACAATTTCCTGAAGTATTTTCTTTTGACCAAACTCATCAAGGTCCCTACTTGGGGTCCTTGGCCTGATGCAAAAGTTATTATACAGTCAGTAAACATGCATATTGGATATTCCTTCTGCTCATTAAATATATCAAGCCCAAACTGAGGTTGGAAAAGGAGTCCCAGCCCAAGAATTTCCATTCAGTGATCAGAACTGAAGAAAGGACTCACTATGGACTTTGGATTGAGTTGGATTTTGCCATTTGCAATTTTAAAAGGTAGTTCATGGTGAACAAGAGACACTGAGTATGTGAGTGGATATGAGTGAGAGAAACAGTGGATGCATGACAGTTTCCTGACCAAGATTTCTTGTGTCCAGTGTGAGGTGCAGCTGGTGGAGTCTGAGGGAGACCTGGTGAAGTCTGGGGGTCCCTGAGACTCTCCTGTGCAGCCTCTGGATTCACCTTCGTATCTACCGAATGAGCTGAGTGCACCAGGCTCCAGGGAAGGGGATGCAGTGGCTTGCATATATTAAAGTGATGGAAGTTGCACAAGCTATGCAGACTCGGTAAAGTACCAATTCACCATCTCCAGACATAATGTCAAGAACACACTGTATCTTCAGATGAACAACCTGAAACCCGAGGAGACAGCCCTTTATTACTGTGTGAAAGATACAGAGGGGATGTCAGTGTGAACCCTGACACAATCCTCTCTGTAGAAGGAGATCAGGACCACCAGGGGATGCACACTATGCACAATTCTGGTTTATATTCCCAGGATCAGGTGCAGATAGAATTTACAGGAAGGTTTCCTGTCAAGGGCTGGGGCTTCCTTTTCACAAGCAGTTTCCCCCAGGAAGCCTCTCTGGACACATACCTGTGGGCTTTCCTATACTGTCTCTAATTTAAAAACTCAGTTGTAGGAGGAAAACTATACTTACCTGCACAAGAGACTGTCACTCATACTTGCTTACTCTAGTCCCTAAATACAAATGAGTTACAGACATCTTGATGCCTATCAGCTGAAACTTTACAGGATCTCAGAATCGATGCACTGTGCAGCTAGGATCACAGGATCCCATATCTCCTTATTATCCTCACCCACCTCTTGTCCCAATCAGACAATATGACACTTCCTTCATGACACTTTGCTACACGGGACTTCATATGCGTTACAACTTTTTGAATTTCTTTAAACTAGAAGAGATAAAGCAACCCCATGTATTAGACAGAGGTCTCCTGAGTAACTCTGGAGACATAGGACATCATCTTAACCCATAGGACGTCAGCTTACATGACTATATAGGCTGAGAAGTTTCATAATCTTCTATCACATGCTGGAGACTCAGGAAATCCAGTGCTGTAATTCTCGTCTGATTCCGAACTAGTGTCTAGGTTGAGAATATGGAGACCTGATGGTTTACTTCTCAGAACAAGGGTTGGGAGAAACCCATGTTCCAGCTCAAGTATGCACACAAAAAGTAAAAAATGAGGGTCTCTTCCTCTCTCTGAGTTTTATTCTATTCATACATAACCTTAATGGATTGGACAATGCTCACTTACATAGATACCATGAATGCAAATGTCAATCTTTTCTGGAAACAACATCACAGACAACCACGGAAACAATGTTTAACCTGTACATCCATGGTTCCTTCAAGATTACACATAAAGTTAACCATGACAAGTCAACATCCTGTAAGCTTGGGAATCCACATGCATCTCCTTTAATCACACTAATTCTACATATAAAGCAAATACCAAGGTCATAATTTCATCTTAGATGACACAACCAAAAATACACTATTCCCTTCCCCAAAAGAGGAGATGAAGGTCATATTTGATGTTTGCTCTTTTCCTAAGCATCCCATAAGTTAAATATCATGATGATTCAAAAATTAAGAAATTTTCAATGGATCATATAAAGTCAATACATCTTATGTTAAATATAAGGAAATCACAGAAGGAAAATACAAAGACACACACAAATATATTCACAAAATATTAAGATGAAAATTACATGATGGCTTTTGTCCTCACATCTATATTTAGACAAGAATGGAAACTCATGTTTAAAACCACCTACTTCCTCTACCAAATATTTATTCCTTTGGATGTCAGGAAGCACCTCAGCTTGTCACATTCATTACCTGCCAGGATGAGCAACACCATCATTCCAGAATGATATCATTTTGGCCTCATTGTTCCAATTGGCACATAGTTAGGTAATTGTGTTTTCAGAAAGAAATTTCTCTACTCTATAAAGCCAGATGCTTTAGAGTGGTGGAGAACATGATAATGATAGTGACTTACAGGTTAAGTAATGCCAGAATATTGCGAAAACATATGGGACCAGGATCAAGTTTTTCCTTCCTCTCTCAACTAACTATGAGACTCCATATGAGGCCATATGGGCAGGTTTGAAGAGAGAAGGGCATGGAGCAGGACTGTGGACCATGGGTATTTGGGAAACTACTTCATGGAATTTGATTGTGTCTTCAGGATCTCTTCAGACTCCATCACTTCTTTCATTTGATTAAGGAGTGGCACAGTGTATGCCCAACTTTATGGCTTAGTAGGTCAAATAAAACCCAATTCAAGACGGGAAGTTTATTGTGCATGGTAACCTTGTGACCCAGGCTTAATCCCTAGTTTCTAAGATCCAGAAACAGGCTTACAGCTATTTCTCAAAAGGAGAGGCAAGATGTTCAAAGTATGAAGGGTCTTTATCCAAAATTTTTAAGTCAGGCAGTGGGATTTAGCTATCGAGTCCTTCCAGAGTTCTTAATAGCTTCTGTGTCCAAATAGGAGAGGTGAATAGACATGTGGTGAGCATCACCAACCTGACATCCTAAACTTCCATGATGGTGGCAGTAATCTCTACAATTCATACAGAAATGTGGTATCATACTGACATACTATGCTTCTAGAAAGAGGCAAATATTCTATATAAATATATTTATCCACCTGATATAGCACTACATTCCCATTAATAATCGCTATATTTCAAAAGTACTAATGATACCAAATGCCAATGAGGATGTAGAACAATTAGAACTCTCATTCATTTTCCAGCTGATATTTCACCTGAAGAAGAAATATGAATACCTGGATCATATGATAATAGAGACTGAAAGTCACAGGGTCTGTCCTCCAAAAACTGGAGCCATAGGACACATGGTGGAGCAAATCTTTCTGAGTCTGATGGACTGACAATCAGAGGAACCCATGGTATATTGACCAGCCCAAGAGAAGGAGAAAATAAGATGAGATTACCAGCTCATATAACGAGGCAGGAGATAAAGGGGTGAATTCCTCCTTCTTTTGCCTTTTGTTCTATTCAGGCTATCGATGATTTTGATGATGCTCATCTCCATGGGGAGGGACATCAATTTCACTAAGTCCATGGATCCAAATGGTAATCTCGCCTGGAAACACACTTACTCCTATGGAGATCCATGACTTTTCTGCAAGGCAAGTAGACCTCAGCTCTGTCTGGAAATTGATGTGCCTCTGTAGTTTGGGTCAATGGCTTCCTCTGTGAACTCAGGTCTCTGATGAGCACAAGAAATGCCTCTTCTTTTTTCAATAACTCCACATTTTTCTTGTTGCAAAAACAGTTTGTTAAATTCCTCTGCTTTATATATTCAAGTTCAAATTTGAACTCTGGTGTTTTGTTTGAGAATATGTGAACTATATTTCCTCCCCCCTACTCTTATCTAGAGGTCCTAGGGACTCAATTGCAGTTTTAATGTGCAAAGTCTATTAATTATTCTGCATATCATTTTCCAGTAAGTGATGGATGTCATCTGAGGCCATACCCATAATTTCATTCAACAAGTGACATACAGAGAAAAGCACCTCTTGGCAATGGAATGGGGACTTAGAGCAGGAAGTCAGGCGTGCTCCCTAAGGACAATAATGCCCAGAATATTACAATATAATATTATATTATTAGATACTCTATGTCTTGGTGCAGTGGATGTAGGTGAATTTTTGATGGTGTAGCCTGCTTGCACTCTTCCTGATGAACGTGATCTATTCGGGGATGAAAACTGCTGTGTCTGTAGACAGAAAAGAAGTCCTGTCCTTATTCTGCAAAGTCACATAGACTGATATGAAGAAAGAAAATATTTACATTGACAGAAATGCAAATTTAAACTCAATGCCTCCATCAGTACTTTTCCTCTAAGTCTCTCCCTTCTTCTTTATGTTAAAAAAATGAGTTATGTTTATCGCTCCTGTTAAAATAATAGCTTTATGAAGATGAGTTAATATGTGACTGGGGCCTCTTGATTCAGGGACTGTTTCAGGTGTGTGTTCTGTGCACTCAGCTCTTGTGTTTTGGCTGCTCTTTCCTTCAGACTCATCATCAGCATAGGTTGTACTTGCCTGCAGTGGGCAGTATTTGGTTTTAGAAGTTTTAGAAGTCTGGCTATCACTGGCGTGGAACCTGGTGGGCATAGAAGTGCTTCTGTGGAGAAGGACGGCAGAGGCCTGGGGGTGGGCATTGTGGTCTGAGGATGCCCTGGGTCACACAGGGAGAGACAGCTAACCTTCTTGGAGTGCATTTGGGAGAGGTGGCACTGCTTCCTATGGGACAAAGGAGCTGGCAGGCACCATCGCACTGTCCTGTTCATTAACATAGGAGCCTCTACTGAGGGCAGCTAACCAGGATTCTGGCTTTCTGTTCTTCTTCACTATAAACTCCAAGTCCCCATGTCTTCATATAACTGCCTTTCTGGGACAAACCAGCACCAGGCACAGCACAGCGAGACCCTCTCCCAGATAATAAGTGGGGTCCAAAACACACTATGATCCTACTATTTGAGGTTTTTAAACTGAGATAACGCTCCTGAGATAAAATGGAGGAGCACTGTCCCACCAGGTGGGCATATGGCTCAGATACAGAGAGGTTGAAGGCAGGGAGCTGATGGAAGCATGGGACATACAGTGCAGATTGTTCTCTCTTTGTGAGGAGGGATCCTGGAAAAGGGGTAGGTGGGAACTTCCTCTCCAGGGACAATAAAGCTGGCTGATACCAGTATTTCCTCCCACTCATCAACATGTACAGACTTCAGTGAGCAGCACAGCACCACCCAGTGGAAGCTGAGCCACTAACACCAAGTTCCACCCCTGCTGTCTGCACATGCTTCTTTCATGGGAAGAATGTCTGGAAACAAGAGCAGCAGTGGGACTCTCCCCTAGAAGACCAGCCCGAACTCCCACACTTACCAAGTGACCATAGAGTGCTGCAAAACTTCAACTCCAGGGGAAATAACATCAAGCCTCTTTGAACAAGGTGACCAAAACACACCTAGTTAAAACTCACAACACAGTGGATAAGGTTCAAATACTCCCTACAGCAGGCACAGAGAAACTCTGGGGAGGACAGACCTGAGGTACAGAACATCCAAAACTCAAGAGCACAGTACATACAGGACACAAAAAAATGGTTCCTAAAGTGCCAGGCTCTGGACCATATATGACCTCTTCTTAATATAGACATTACTCTCAGGAGCTGGAAACATACAGTCTTTTCTAAAACACAGAAGAAGGCAGATGCCTAGACAATACGACAAAATGGAGGAATTATTCCCAAGAGAAAAACCAATAAGAGGTCTTTGCCAGGGATCGAATCAGAACGCATAAAAGTAATATGCCCCAAGCGCAATTTTAAAATAACACTAAGGACATTAGCTGCATTTGAGAAAAGTATACAAGACATCAGGGATACACTTACAGAAGAGCTAAAAGACCTAAAAAGGAGTCAGGCTGAAATAAAACAAAAAAAGCTGTAACATGGATTCAAAACTGACTGGATGTAATGACCACAGGGCTGAAACAAGCAGAGTAATGAAAAGTGATATGCGAGATAAAATTATGGAAAATAATAAAGCAGAAAAGATGGAAAATTAAAATATTGGATCTTGAACCTGTACTTAGGGAACACAGTGACTCAATAAAGCGTAATAACATTTGTATTTTAGAAGTTCCAGAAGAAAAAGAGAAGGAAAGGAGGATAGAAAGTTTTTTTTAGCAAATTATACCTGAAAATATACCCTTACCTAAATAAGGAAGCTGACATTGTCATTGATGAGTCACACAGAATGCTCACCAAAAACAACAAAAGAAGGCTAACACTGAGACATACCATAGAAAATTTGGAAAATGCAATAATAATGAAAAAAATATATTTAAACCAGCAGGGGAAAATAAACCCCTAACTTAAAGGTAAGAAAAACAAGAGTAGCAGCAGATCTGTCTACAAAAACTTGGCAGACCAGAAGGGAGTGGCATGATATATTTAACATGCTGAATGGGAAAAATATGCAGCCAAGAATACAATAACCAGCAAGGGTGTCATTCAGATAGAAGGAGGGATAAGCAGTTTCCCAGACAAACAAAAACAAAAGGAGATCATTACCTTTTACCAGCCCTGCAATAAATATTAATGGGGACTATTTCAGTGGGAAAGAAAGCCTAAAAGCAATAAAGAATAGAGAAAAATAGAGGAAATTTCCAGAAACAATGATTTTACAGGTGACACAATGACACTAAATTTATATCTATCAATATTCACTCCAAATGTAAATGGACTAAATGCTCCAATATTAAGACATAAGGTATCAGAATGGATTAAAAACACAAGACCTATCTATATGCTGCCTAAAAGAGACACATTTTAGACCTAAAGTCATCTGTCAATTGAAAGTGAGGGGGTGAAGAACAATTTATCATGCTAATGGATGTCAGAAGACAGCAAGAGTACCCTACTTATATCAGACAAATTAGATTTTAACCCAAAGTCTGTAACAAGGAATGAGAAAGGACACTATATCATCATGAAAGGTTCTATAAAACAAAAATCTAACAACTGTTGGGGCCCCTGGGTGGCTCAGTCGGTTAAGCATCCAACTTCAACTCAGGTCATGATCTCATGGTTCATGAGTTCGAGCCTTGTGTTGGCTCTGTGGTGACAGCTCAGAGCCTGGAGCTTGCTTTGGATTCTCTCTTTCTCTCTCTCAAATAAATAAACATTAAAAAATTCAACATGGATGGAACTGAAGGATATTATGCTGAGTGAAATAAGTCAGTCAGAGAAAGACAGATACCATATGTTTCCATGCATAGGTGGTCTTGTGAGACTTAAAAGAAAATAAGGAGGGAGGGGAAGGGGGAAGGGAAAAAGACACACAGAGAGAGGGAGGCAAAATATAAGAGACTCTTAAATACTAAGAACAAACCGAGGTTTGAGGGAGGTGTGGGAGGGGGAGAGTGGGTGACAGGCACTGAGCAGGGCACAGGTTGGAATGAGCACTAGATATTGTGTGGAAACCAATTTGACAATAAAAAAAATAAAAAATAAAGAAATAATTAAAAAATAAAGTATACAGTTACAAAAGAAAAATATCTAACGACTATAATATATATGCCCCCAAATTTGTAGCACTGAAATATAAAAATCAATTAAAAAGAAACTTAAAAAACTCATTGATAAGAGCACAATAATAGTAAGGGACCTTAAAACCCATTTACAGTAATGGAAAGATCATCTAACCTGAAAATCAACCAGGAAATAATGCTTTGAATGTCATATTGAACCAGATGGCCTTGCATATATAGTAATAACATTCCATCGTAAAGCAGTAGAATACAAATTCTTGTCGAGTACACATGAACATTCTCCAGAATAGATCACATTTGGGTCACAAATCAGCCCACTACAAGCACAATAACATTAATATAATACCATGCATATTTTCAGACAACAACACTATGAAACTTGAGGTCAACCAGAAGGAAAATTTTGAAATTGCCACTAGTACATGATGGTTAAAGAACACCTAAACAATGAATGGGTTAACCAGCAAATGAAACAATTGATTTTTTAAAATATATGCAACCAAATGAAAATGAAAACATGACAGTCCAAAACTTTTATTTTGCACCAAAAGCAGCTATAAGCGGGAAATACATAGAAATACAGGCCTAAACAAGAAACAAGAAAAATTTCAAACACACTGCCACATTACAATTAAAGGATCTATAAAAGTACAGCAAATAAAGCCTAAAGCCAGTAGAATTAGAGAAATAAAAATGATTAGAGCAGAAATAGATAATATAGAAACAAACAAACAAAAACAGTAGAAGAGATCAATGAAACTATAAGCTGGGTCTTTGAAGAAAGTTAATAAATTTGGCCAATCCCTAACCAGACTTATCAAAGAGAAAAGAGAAAGGAACCAAATAAATAAATTCACGAATTTTAGAGGAGGTATCACAACTCAAACCACAGAAATACAAACAATTTTAAGAGAATATTATGAAAAATTATATGCCTACAAATTGGGCAATCTGGAAGAAATGTATAAATTCCTAGAGACATATAAACTAGGATATTTGAAACAGGAAGAAATAGAAAACTTAAACACACAGATAACCAACAAAGAAATTGAATCAGTAATCAAAAATTCCCCAACAAACCACAGTTCATGGCCACATAGCTTCACAGGCAAATTGTACCAAACATTTAAATAAGGGTTAATATCTATTCTTCTCAAACTGTTCCAAAAAATACAAATGGAAAGAAAACTTACACACTATTTCTATGATATCAGTATCACCATGACTTGAAAACAAAGAATCAATGAAAAAAGAGATTTACTAGCCAATATCCATGATGAACATAAATGTAACAATTCTCAACAAAATATTAGCAAATTGAATCCAACTATATATTAAAAGAGTCATTTACCATGAAGAAGAGGGATTACTGGGTCCATGAATGGTTCAATACAGGCAAATATCACATCAGTAACAGAATGGATAAAAACCACATTATCTTCATAATAGATGCAGAAAAAGAATTTGAAAATGCACAGCATCCATTCTTGATAAAAACCATCAATGAATAGAGATACATATAACATACCACAACATCATAAAGGCCATATACAAAAACTCACAGCTAATATCATCCTCAATGGACAAAAACATAACTTTTCTTCTGTGGTCAGGAAGAAAACAGGGATAGCCACTCTTATCATTACTATTTAACATAATACCTGTAATCTTGGCCTCAGGAGGAAAAAAAACACAAGAATAAGAAGTCAAAGGCATTCAAGTCAGCCAGAAGAAGTCAAATTTTTACTCTTTGCAGAAGACATGACACTCTACTTAGAAAACCCAAAAAACTCCAACAAAAAAGATTGCTAGATTGGATACACAAATTCAACAGATTCACAGGTCACAAAATCAAAGTACAAAAATCTGTTGCATTTCTATACACCAATAATGAAGAGGCAGAAAGGCAAATCAAGGAATCAATCCTGCTTTCAACTGCACCAAAAATAGTAAGATACCTAGGAATAAAAATCTACACAAAGAGTTAAAACTTCTGCACTCTAAAAACTATAAAACGATAATTAAAGAAATGGAAGATAACACAAAAAATGGGAAAACATTCCATGCTCATTGATTGGAAGAACAATTATAGTTGAAATGTCTATAGTATACAAATAAAACTACACATTTAATGCATTCTCTATCAAAATACCACTAGCATTTTTAATAGAACTGGAACAAACAATTCTAGGATTTGTATGGAACCAAAAAAAGAAAGGAAAAGAAAAGAAAAGAAAAGACTCAATACCAAAGCAGTCTTCAAAAAGAACAGCAAAGGTGGAGGCATCACAATTCCTACTTCAAGACACATTAAAAATCTGCAATCATCAAGACAAGTATGGTACTGGCACACAAAAACAGACACACAGATCAATAGAACAGATTAGAAAACCCAGAAATTGACCCACGGCTATACGGTAAACTAATCTTCAAAGAAGCAGGAAAGAATAGGGGAAAAACTGTCACTGAAACAAATGGTGTTGGGAAACTTGATGGCAACATGTAGAAGAATGAAATTGGACCACTTTCTTACACCATACACAAAATAAATTCAAAATGGATTAACCACCTAAAGGTGAGACAGGAAACCATTAAATCGTAGAAGGTATCACAGGAAGTCATTTTTTTGACATTAGCCACATCAACTTCTTTCAAGACACATCTCAGGAGGCAAGGAAAACAAAAACAAAAATGAACTATTGGGACTTCGTCAAGATAAAAATCTTCTGTACAGTGAAAGAAACAATCAACAAAACTAAAAGGCAGCCAAGGGTTTTAAGCACAGTGGTGGAACATCATGGACTTTCTCAGCTTGTCTCATCCCTGAAACGCAGCTAGATAGACTCAAAACTATTTTACACACCTAGGAAATCAGTCTGAGGATTAACACAACAATCTGTATAACTTGAGCCACTGACTCAATAGGTACGTGGTGCAGAAAGGTGAACAGGAGGAGGGAAAACCCATGGAGGATAGGCAGCTAATTTTGCTAATAAAGGTCAGAGAAAGTAGCAGAGAGTGTGTGGCACACTGGGAGACTACAGGAAAAGCATTCCCCCAAAAGTAGCTGGAGAGAAAGAGAAAGAGTGAAAACACTCACAAGGGACTGAACAAGAATTCTCTTCCCCAAAACCACTGACAGGGAGAAAGGAGAGGGTTTCAATACCACCTGAATTCTATAAGAGTGGAGTGCAGTGTCTGAAGTTCTAGAGCTCAGTACTTGGCAGTGTTCTGGTGAGGAAGTAGCGTGAATCCTTAGACCAGGCAGCAGGGTCTGATGGGTCCATGTGCCACACGGGGACATGTGTGCACATGCTCTGCTTCAAGAGCATTTAATAAAGGCCATGTGGCCTCCCCACAGGCAAAGGTACCATCAGATCCCAGAGAGCAGCCATGTTTGCTGGTATTGGAAGAAAGATACCAAGTTATAGTGAAACCTGGTGTGGGCTGTGTTTTGTGATGTACCATAATCTCTGAATCTCTACCACTGTGCGATTGCACAAACATTTTCCATGACAAGCCAGCACCAGGCCATTGCTCATCAAGACCCTCCCCCAAGAGTCAGTGTGGGTCCAAGCTGCAGGGGTCTCTGAAGTATAGGGCTATGAAACACAACCCCATCTGAGATAAAACTCTAGAGGGAGGTGTCACCTGAAAGGAGGACAGGTTGGACATGGACAGGGTAGAGGCAATAAGTGGACAGAGGGCTGAGACAAAGGAGGAGTACTTGATTGTAGGTCAGTGAAAGTGTAAAGTTCTTGTGCCAGAAACTACAGAGGTAGGTGTAGCCGTTTCCAACTCTCCCACACATGTACATACAGAACATGCACACGCACAACACAGATCCACCCAGTAAGCAAAGTAGCACCACCTACTGGAGAACGGAGGCTTTACACCAACCCGTGAACAACTGCGCCCTCCAAGTACATTCTCTAGAAGAGCAAAACAAGTCTCTCCACCTACTTAGTATACAGACTATAGAGGGCTTCAGTTTCAGTTCTAATGGAAACTAGATGTAACCTCATTCAGGTGTCATTCTGTTTGCTGGTTCATCTACTTGTTTTGTTGTTTTGGTTGTTGTTGTTGTATTGTTTTTCCTTCTGTCTTTGTTTAAATATTTTTTTTTATATTTTTCCTCCTTTCTTTTCTTTTACTCTGATACAGAAAGAAGAAAGTTATTTTTATTTTATTTTTAAAATATTTTTTAATTTCTAATATGTATTTTTTGCAAATTTTGTATTCTGTTTCACTGTATTTCATTTTATTCTATTTTATTGCATAAATTTTTTGTTTTTATTTTTTCTTACCTTTTTTCTTTTTTTAATTTTTCTTTATTTCCATTTATTCTCTACTCTATCAAGTCTCTTTCAACTACAAGACCAAAACACATCTAGGATCTAGCTTCCTTTTTTTTTAAACTTTTTTGTGTTGGTTTAATTTTTTAATTTTAGTTCTTAATTTTATTATTTTCTTCTTTCAACAAAAGGACAAAGGAAGAAATTCACTCCAAAAGAAAGAACAGGAAGAAATAACAGCCAGGGGCTTAATCAGTACAGACATAAGTAAGATGTCTGAACTAGAATTCAGAACCACTATAGTAAGAATACTAGCTGTGGTTGAAAAAAGCATAAAATCTCTTACAAGAGTGTTAAAGAAGTAAAACCTAGTCAGTGAGAAATTAAAAATGCTATAACTGAGAGGCAATCTAGAAATGGTTGCCACAATGACAAGGATGAACGAAATAGAGCATTGAATTAGAGACATAGAGACAAAATTATAGACAATAATTAAGCAGAAAAAAAGAGGGAAACTAAGGCAAAAGACACAATACAAGACGTAAGAGAATTCAGTGACTTATTAAAAGGGAATAATATCTGAATAATAGGAGTCCTAGAAGATGAAGACAGAGAAAAAGGGGGAGATGGTTTATATGAGCAAATTATATTGGAAAACTTTCCTAATCTAAGGAAAGACACACATATCAAAATCCAAGAAGCACAGAGAACTCCCATTAGAATCAATGAAATCCGACCATCACCAAGGCATATTTTAGTCAAATTCACAAATACACAGACAAGGAAAGAATAATGAAAGCAGCAAGGAAAAGAGTCCTTAACCTATAAAGGAAGATAGATCAGGTTTGCAGCAGACCTATGCACAGAAAATCGGCAGGCAAGAAAGGAGTGGCAGGATATATCCAACGTGCTGAATCAGAAAAATATGCAGCCAAGAATTTTTTTATCCAGGAAGTCTGTCATTTAAAATAAAGGAGAGATAAAGGGAGTTTCCCAGACAAACAAAAACTTAAGGAGTTCATGACAAATTAACCAGTACTGCAAGAAATTTTAAGAGAGAATCTCTGATGGGAGAAAAGACAAAACAAAAGAAAAGAAAAAGACCAAAAACAATAAAGACTAGAAAAGACCAGCAACCATTACCAGAAATACCAAATTAATGGGCAACATAATAACACTAAATTCATATCCTTCAGTAACAGCTCTAAGTGCCAATGGATTAAATCTCCAATCAAAAGACAGAATAAAAGAACGGATAAAAAAAAAAAGACCCACCTCTATTCTGCTTACGAGAGATTCATTTTAGACGTAAGACACCTGTAGATTGAAAGTAAGGGGTTAGAAAGCCATCTATCATGCTAATGATCATCAAAAGAAAGCAGGAATAGCCATACTTACATCAGACAAACTAGATTTTAAAATAAAGACGGTAACAACAGATGAAGAAGGGCATTACATCATGATCAAGAAAAAGTCCTATCCACCAAGAAGATCTAACAATTGTAAATATTTATCCCCCCAACGTGATAGCCCCAAAATACATAAATCAATTAATTGCAAACATAAACTCCTTGATAATAATACTGTAAAAGTAGGAAACTCCAATACCCCATTTACAACAATGGAAAGATCTACTAAGCTGAAAATCTATAAGGCACAAGGGCTTTCAATGATGCACTGGACAAAATGGACTTAGATATGTTCAGAACATTCCATCCTAAAGCAGCACGATATACATTCTTTCTGAGTGCACATGAAACATTCTCCAGTATATATCACATACTGGATCACAAATCAGCCCTCAACAAGTATAAAAGTTCAAGATTATACTTTGCATATTTTCAGACAATAATGCTATGAAACTCAAAATCAGCCAAACAAAAAGATTTGAAAGAGCATGAATACTTGGAGATTACAAAAACACCGTACTAAAGGGAGCCAAGATGACAGAACAGCATGGAAGGCTTTTTTCTGTCTCGCATACATGAAATACAGCCAGATCAACAAGAAAGCATACTACACACCTAGAAAACGGATTTGAGGAAAAACAACAATTTGCACAACATGAACCACAGAACTCAGCCGGTATGCACTACGGAGAGGCGAACTGGAGGACAGAGGAGCCATGGAGAGCAGAGAGCTGTTTTTCCTTGCAGAGAGAGGATGGAGATGGGGTAGAGTACAGGAAAAACATACCCCACAAAATCAGCTGGAGAGAAAGTGGAAAAGTGGAAACAGGCACAGGCACTGAACTGAAAAGGAAGAAAGGAGAAAGGAGAGGGTTTAAACTCCATTAAGACTCTATAAACAGGGGAGCAGAGTCTGAAACTCTGCAGTTGAAAATACCTAGTGGTACTCTGGTGAGAAGGTCAAATTCCCAGGAGAAGAGTGGGTCCAGGAAGTCCTCAGGTCATGTGTGATTTTCCATAATCTCAGAAAAGCTGCTGCTACATGATAGCTGAGAGGTCCCAGACCTATGGGGCAAGGGGCGGCCCTACAACACTTCCTGCTCCAAAAGACTAGGAAGTAAGATGGACCAATCAATCAGGTTCCACCCCTCATCAGAACTAGAGACACCTGTTTCCCATCTTGGCATTTGCACCTAACTAGAGACACCTGTTTCCTGCCTTGGAATTCGCGCCTAAATGTGCTTAAAAAGAGCCTGTGTGCTCCTCTAGGGGTCGCCATTTTATGGAGTGGCCGACCCCAGCATGCTGGAATCTCAATAAACACTCTTGCCTTTGCATACGTGTCTTGTGGTCTTTGGTGGACGATCCAAGGACCCCAACATTTGGTGCATGAGCCAAGAATCTCGCCCTCAAAGACCCAGTCTGCATTGAGCGTTGGACAGGCCAGCTGGTAAGCGAGCGCTCTCTGTGTTTTGTTGTGTTCTTTCGTAGTGTCTGTGTGGCTCAAGCTTAACGGGAAGCCCAGGAGCCAGGCAGACGCGCTAGTGGCCCCCATGCCAGGGTGAGGCAAGAGACGTCTTGACCTCACTTCGGGTTCAGGGAGATTGGCGATTTTCTCAATCTCAATTGTGCAGTAACTCTGGCGGGACAGAGCAGGTTGCTCCTGCCTGACGGAGCCTGTGAAAAACGGGATAGGCTGTCGTCCCATTTTCAGATTTTGTTTCATGCACAGTACTGGTACATTGTTTTTTTTGTTGTTTGTGTTGTCTTTGTAATCAGTGTGTGGATTGCCATGGGCCAGGCAGAATCAAAGCCTCTAGCCATTGTTTTAAACCATTCCAAGGACTTATGGAAGCAGGCAGACGACCTGGGACTCTAAGTCCACAAAGGAAAACTCTTTGTCGTTTGCAGGAATGAGTGGCCAACATTTTATGTAGGGTGGCCTGAGGAAGGGTCTCTTGACCTCCCCACCATATATCAGGTTAAAAATAAGTTATATGGGAATCCAGGCCATCCGGACCAGGTCCCCTACATTATGACTTGGCAAGTTCTAGTTGAGCGGCGCCCCAAATGGCTGGTGCCTTTCCTGCCCCCAGCTTGAGCAGTTGTCATGATGGTGACAGAAAGAAGCTGGTGGTGGAAAAGGACCCAGAATCATTCGCGCCCCCCATGGCCCCACTTTATCCTGTCCTGCCTCCCTCGGATGGGAGCTTGGAGGAGGAAATTCTGATGCCACTGTCACCGTATCTACCCCAGGGAGGGGGAGGGTGCGGTGGGAAGGGGAGCGGCAGAGGTGGCTGGAACAGCAGGAGCGGCAGGAGGGAGGGAAGAAACTCCAGGTAACATGGCGGGTGATGCAACTAGTCCACCCCATACCTGAGCTCGCCAGCGAAGGGAGGCTAGGCTGCCAGAACCAGACTCAGTGGCCCTTCCTCTACGAGCTAAAGGGCCACCTGATGTAGATGGGAGGCAACACCTAGTCCACTGGCCTTTCACTACTAGTGATCTTTATAACTGGAAGCTACAAAACCCCAAATTCTCTGAGAAACCTGGTAAACTGATTGATTTGTTAGATTCTGTCTTGTTTACCCATCAGCCCACCTGGGATGATTGTCACCAGTTGTTACAAGTCCTCTTTACTACAGAAGAATGGGAGAGGATCCTGGCCGAGGCCCAGAAATTGTTTCTGGGCCTGGATGGGAGACCCACGGCCAACCCAGACCTCATCAACTTAGGATTTCCCCTGACACAGCTGGAGTGGGACTTTAACACGGGGGACTTTAATGGGGTTTGGAGCCTCTCCCTAAGCCTTGGGTAACCCTAAAAGTGGAGGGGAAACCAATATTCTTTATGGTAGATACTGGGGCTCAGCACTCAATTTTGAAACAACCTCTAGGCAGACTCTCTCAGAAACAGTCGTGGGTGCAGGGAGCCACGGGGATGAACTGATATTCATGGACTACCAGAAGAACGGTGGACCTGGGAAAGGGCCGGGTAACTCACACCTTTATGGTCATCCCTGAGTGCCCTTAACCCCTTACTGGGGAGAGATTTGCTCAGTAAAGAGGGGACCCACATTCACTTCAACTCCTCTGGAGTCTCGTTGATGGATGACGCTGGAGAGGCCATAAATGTCTTAACCTTGACCTTGGAAGAGGAGTACAGGTTATTTAAAGAACCCCAAATGTCGATAGGGGGCACTAGTGAGCTGTTGTCCCGCTAGATGCGGGAGATCCCAGAGTCTTGGGTGGAAAAGGGAGGACCTGGGTGGGCTAAGCACCGGCCTCCTATAATTGCCCAGCTCAAGACGAATGCCACTCCCGCCCAGGTAAGATGATACCTGATGCCTGAAAAAGCCAAACAAGGGATTGTGCACCATATTAGGCGCCTTAGAAACCTGGGCATTCTGATCCCCTGCCAATCTGCATGGAATACTCCCTTGTTGCCAGTTAAAAAGCCGCACTCCTCAGATTACCGCCCAGTACAAGACTTAAGGGAGGTAAACAAGAGGGTAGAAGATCTACACCCTACCGTGCCAAATCCATACACTCTCTTGAGCTCTTTGCCTCCAGAATGAGCAGTTTATAGTGTATTGGACTTAAAGGATGCTTTCTTCAGTCTGCCTCTTGCCCCTACCAGTCAACCCATATTTACCTTTGAGTGTACAGACCTGGAAAATGGATTCAATGGACAGCTAACCTGGACACAGCTTCCCCAGGGTTTTAAAAACTGCCCCACCATCTTTGATGAGGCACTCCACAAGGACGTGGGTGAGTATAGGTGAGCCCACCCTAACGTCAGTCTGTTACAGTACGTGGATGACCTCCTGATTGCACAGAAACTGCTAGAGGTGCGAAGCTGCAACCAGAGAATTACTCAAGAAGCTGGGGACCCTGGGATATCGTGTGCCTGCTAAAAAGGCCCAGCTCTGTCAGGAAAAGGTGATGTATCTGGGGTAAATACTCAAAGGGGGAAGGAGATGGTTGTCTCAGGCAAGAAAAGAAACTATCTTACGCATTCCCCGACCTGCCACTCACTGAGAATTTCTGGGGTCCGCAGGATTTTGTAGGCTATGGATCCCAGGATTTGCTGAAATGGCAAAACCACTTTATGAAGCCACGAGGGGAGGGAATGCCCTGTTGGATTGGACTGAGCCTATGGACAGGTTATTCCACCAGGTCAAAAGGGCCCTCCTGGTGGCCCCGGCCCTGGCCTTGCCAGACATCACCAAACCGTTCCACCTGTTTGTGGATGAAAAGTAAGGGGTGGCTAAAGAAGTCCTTACCCAAACACTGGGGCCATGACGGTGGCTGGTGGCACACCTGTCCAAAAGACTTGACCCGGTCGCAAGTGGGTGGCCCCCAACCCTCTGCATAATTGCAGTCACGGCGTTGCTAGCAAAGGATGCTGACAAATTGACTCTGGGACAGCTGCTCCAAATGACCACCCCCCCACCCCATAGAAAGAATCTTAAAATGCCCTCCTGATAAATGGCTGACCAATGCCAGGTTAATGCATTATCAAGCTTTGCTGCTAAACCCCCCACGGGTCCAGTTCACAGCCAGCAGTGCCTTAAACCCAGCTACTCTATTGCCTAATCCAGACCTGGAGGCTCCCAGACATGATTGTTCTGAGATTCTGAGCTACCTACAGGGAAGTAGACCAGACCTAAGAGATGAACCCTTGCCAAACGCAGAGGGCACTTGGTATACAGATGGCAGCAGTTTCATTAAGGACGGCACCAGGTATGCAGGGGCGGTAGTCACGACGGACAAGACAACCATCTGGGCAGAAGCTCTGCCACCAGGTACGTCCGCCCAAAAAGGCTGAACTGGTAGCCCTCACCAAAGCCCTACAGTTAGGGAAAGATAAAAGACTTAAGATCTACACTGACAGCCGGTATGCCTTTGCTACAGTTCACGTGCATGGCGCCATCTACCGGGAAAGGGGACTGCTTACAGCAGAGGGAAAGACAATAAAAAACAAACAGGAAATTTTAGACTTACTCCAAGCCATATGGCTGCCTAAAATGTTGGCTATAATCCACTGTCCAGGACATTAAAAAGGGGAGGGCCCCACACCTAGGGGCAACAACCGGGCAGACACAGAAGAAAAGGAAGCAGCCCTTCAACGACCAGCCATTCTATTGGCTGCCAGCCCAAAGATGGTAACTCCACTATTGCCAGAAGTGCCCCAGTATTCGGCTGAAGATTTCAGACAGATTAAAGCCGCTGGCCCCTACTGTGCCTTACAAGATGGATATTGGTACCGAGGCCCCAAAGGAGAGCATGTCCTACCCTCTGACCTAGCCACACAGCTCATTCATCTGCTCTACCAAAGCACACACCTTGGAGAACGAAAGATTAAAGAACTATTTAAAAATTCTCACCTCAGAATCCTCAACCTCAGCCCAACAGTAAAGGCAGTGGTATCCAAGTACCCGACGTGTCAACTGGTCAATGCCAAAAGTGGGTACGTTGAGACAGGAACCAGAGAGAGGGGTACCCGTCCAGGCATCTACTGGGAAGTAGACTTTACTGAGGTTAAACCAGGCATGTATGGGTATAAGTACCGGCTTGTGCTGGTAGATACTTTTTCAGGATGGACTGAAGCATTCCCCACTAAGCAGGAGATAGCTGCGGTGGTGGCCAAAAAGCTCCTAGAAGACATCATCCCCCAGTTTGGTCTTCCAGTGTCAATATGTTTGGATAACGGACCTGCCTTCATCTCTCAGGTAACCCAGAAAATGGTAAAGATGTTGAGAACAGATTGGAAATTACATTGTGTATATCGTCCCTGAGTTCAGGGCAGGTAGAAAGAATGAATCGGACTCTTAAGAGACCTTAACTAAATTAACCCATGAAATTGGTGGTACTCAGCCAATGAGCACTCTTCGCTCCCAGAAAAGTCTGTTCATCATCCTGCAAATAGTTGACAACAGCAAGGTGATTTGCTACTGAGTTTTTTTCAGACCAAACATCCCTAGTACCTTCCTTGGACTCCAGTACCCCACCTAGACAACAAGGCCCTCCTGGACATAAATTCTCTGCCTTACTCCTCTTCCCAAATCCTTCCACATTGATCATCATGCTCTAGCTATAGTAGAATGAAATCGGTTTCCCTCTTCAATATAGCATCCAGCAGTACAGACACCCGCTGGGTGGTGCACAACTGTGAGTGCATGCTAATGTTTACATCTAAC
The DNA here is from genome assembly GCA_030068075.1 of Paguma larvata. NCBI lineage: Eukaryota > Metazoa > Chordata > Mammalia > Carnivora > Viverridae > Paguma > Paguma larvata. The sequence goes on along the minus strand of CM057827.1, from coordinate 49,270,557 downwards.
ACTGCAAACCACACCACAAAAAATATTATGAAGTTGATGTTATGAAGGTGAGCATCTTCCCCCCACACCCCGTATTTACACAGCTAGGTATCCCCCCTACACCCCGTATTTACACAGCTATGGTCATCTCCATAATTTGTATAGTTATACAATATACCCAACTGGGTATATCTCCTCCCCTTTTCTCTTTTTAGAGTACAAAATTCTCCTTATAAATTAGAACTAACTCCTTATGAAATTATGTATGCTCAGCCTCTACCTCTGTTGCCTAACCTGAAGGCCGAGTTACTAGATGAGCTTGATGATCAAAAATTTCTTTCCTCTCTACAAGCCCTATTCCAGATACAAAAAGTGCTCTGGCAGGATCTACAGAACCTGTATGGGAAGGCACCCCCTAAACCACACAAACTCCAACCTGGGGACTGAGTGCTCATCAAAAGACACTGGAAGGAGTCTCTGGGGCCAAACTAGAAAGGGCCTTACACAGTCATCCTAGTGACTCCCACCGCAGTTAAGGTAGATGGCATCCCCATGTGGATATATCACTCCCATGTAAAACTGACAGATGCTCATCTGCCTATGGGAACCACACGAGATAAAGGCCTAGAAGCTCCGACCAGCGAGACCTGGAAAGTGACCATCCATCCTCAAGACCCACTCAAGCTATGAATCAACAGACACTCCAAGCCTGTAAAAACATGAAAGGTCGAGCTATAACACTTATGATCTTTCTAGTCTCATTTCCAGGAACCTTAAATATCTTACAGGAAAATGACAATCCCCACCAACCTTGGAATTTGACCTGGGTCCTGAGTGACACCTCCACGGGTTATATCCTCTGCCAACAGAGCAAAGTTACTTCCCTTGGAACCTGGTTCCCTGAGTTGACTTTTGACTTGCGGGATTTACTGGTAGGACAGCCTATTTGGGAACTTAGACACAACTACTTCTATGTCTACCCTGGGCATAAACAAAATGAAAAGAATTGGGGGACTAAATGCGGTGGGGCCTCAGACTACTTCTGTAGTTCATGGGATTGTGTGAGTACTGGAGACCAATCCAGAGAGAGGGCTGCACTTACCGGACCTATCCCAGGCAGGGCGGTTGTATCCCCCTGAAAGTTTCTTTCACTCCAGCTGGCAAGTCAGTAAAGGATTGGGAATGAGGAAAGATATGGGGACTCCACCTATATACCTCTGGAGGGGCAAGGGGACTTTTCACCCTGCAGCTAATTAGGGAACTACATTAATATCATCTCTAGCTGATCCCCTTATTATGATACTCACCTTTGGACTTGTATACTCAACAGGCTAACTAACTTTACAAATTATGGTCATTCAATCTGGATACCAGCCTGTTGATTATCAAGATACAAGGGACCAATGATTGGGCCCCATTAGGTATTAGAGAGGTCCCAGACCTAACGGGCAAGGGGTGACCCTAAAACACTTCCTGCTCCAAAAGATAGGAAGTAGAAGATGGACCAATCAATCAGTTTCCACCCCTCATCAGAACTAGACACCTGTTTCCCACCTTGGAATTCACACCTAAATGTGCTTAAAAGGAGCCTGTGTGCTCCTCTCGTTGTCGCCATTTTACGGAGTGGCTGACCCCAGCATGTTGGAATCTCAATAAACGCTCTTGCCTTTGCATACGTGTCTCGTGGTCTTTGGGGGACGATCCGAGGACCCCAACAATACAGTAAACTTTTTATGGAGTGGGAATGCACCCAGCCACAAGTCTCTGGACATCAGCAGCAGCAAGGTCCCACCAACATTTCTGAGTGTGGCCGGGACCCGGCCTTTGCTTGGTGAGCCCCTCACCCAGGAGATCTGAGTGGGTCAAAGCCACAGTCCTCAGAAACATAGTGGCATCTCAGATAAAACTCAGGGGGCGCCTGGTTGGCTCAGTCTGTTGGGCATCCGACTTTGGCTTGGGTCATGGTCTCATGGTGTGTGAGTTTGAGCCCCATGTCAGGCTTTGTGCTAACAGCTCAGAGCCTGGAGCCTGCTTTGGATTCTGTGTCTCCCTCTCTCTCTGCCTCTCTCCCACTTGTGCTCTGTTTCTCTCTCTCTCTCTCTCTCTCTCTCTCTCTCTCTCTCTCTCTCTCAAAAATAAATAAAATATTAAAAAAAAAAACCAAAAAATTTGGGAGGTGCCGCCGGGCAACCTGGCAGCATGGTCATGGCAGTGTAAAAGCGGGGAATGACGGAAACCGGAGATGAAAGACTGGTGCGCGATTCCTCTTCAGGGAAAGCACAGAATTCTGATGCAGGGCTAGGTGACTGGGTGTCGCCATTTTCACCCTGCCCACGCATGTGCACACACATCTATGGGCACCACATGATCCACCCCAGTGAGCCAAGCAGCGCCATCTAGTGGAGAATGGAGCTGTTACACTCAGCGCCATGCCACTGGGCCAACCTCCCTCTTCAAGAACACCACAAATCTCTCCTCGGCTTAGCTCACAGACTATGAAGTGTTTCATAGTTTGACCTCTAGGGGAAAACAATGTAATATCAATCCTATTTCAGACTGTTCACTGGTCCAGCTAATCAATTTTCTTTTTCCTTTTTTCCCCTTCTTTCTTATTTCCTCCTTTTACTTGAATATAGAAAGAGAAAAAAAATATTTTTATTTTAAATATTTATTAAAATTATTTTCCTTTATTTTTTTCTACTAAATTTTTCACATTTTTGTAATTTTTTAAAATTCTATTATACTTCCATGATTTCCTTTATTTTTTTCTACTAAATTTTTCACTTTTTTGGGAAATTTTTCCAATTCTATTATATTTCAATCATTTATTTAATTTTGTGTGTGTGTTGTTTTTAATTTTGAATTATAATATTTCCTTTTTTTCTCTAATCAATCCAGCTCCTCTCCATTAATTTCATCACATTCATTTTCTCAAATTTTCAAACGTTTTCATTTCTTTCTTTCCTCTTTTTCTTCTCTTTTTCCTTTTTTTCTCTAAAGAATCAAGCTCCTTTAATTAACCAGACCAAAACACACCTAGGATCAACCATCGTTGATTTGAATGTGTGTGTGTGTGTGTGTGTGTGTGTGTGTTGTTTTTAATTCTTTAATTTTAATTTTCCCCTTTTTTCTCCAGTCAATCAAGCTCCTTTCAATAACGAAACAAAAACACACCTAGGATCTAGCATCATTTATTTAATTATATGTGTGCGTGTGTGTGTGTTGTTTTTAATTTTTGATTTTAATTTTTTCAATTTTTTCTCCAATCATTCGAACTCCTTTCAATTACCAGACAAAAACAAACCTAGCATCTAGCATCATTCATTAGATTGTGTGTGTGTGTGTGTGTGTGTGTGTGTGTGTGTTGTTTTCAGTTTTTTCATTTTAATTTTTTTAACCTTATTAATTTCTTTTCTTCCTTCAAAATGATGAAACGAAGTAATCCACCCTAAAAGAAAGAACAGGAAAAAACAACGGCCAGGGACATAACCAACACAGATAAAAGCAAGATGTCTGAAACAGAATTTAGTATCATTATAATAGGAATACTAGGTGGGGTTGAAAATAGAGTAGGATCCCACTTTATGGAGATAAAATAATATAAAAGATAGGGTGCAATAAAAAATGCTATAACTGAGCAGCAGTCTCGAATGATTGTCATGGCGGCAAGGATGGATGAGGCAAAGCAGTGAATCAGCAATGTAGAGAACAAACTTATGGAGAATAACGAAGCAGAAAAAAAGAGGGAGAGTAAAGCAAAAGAGCACGATTTAAGAGTAAGAGAAATCAGTGACTCATTAAAAAGAAACAACCTCAGAATCATAGGGGACCCAGAAGATGAAAAGAGAGAAAAAGGGGAAGAAGGTTATGTGAGCAAATCATAGAGGAAAACTTTCCTACCCTGGGGAAAGACACAGACATCAAAATACAGGCAGCAAAGACGACTCCCACAAGATTCAACAAAAACCGACCATCAACAAGGTATATCATAGTCAAATTCACAAAACACTCAGGCAAAGAAAGAACCATGAAAGCAACAAAGGAAAAAAGTCCTTAACCTACAGGGGAAGACAGATTCGGTTTGCAGCAGACCTATCCACAAAAACTTGGCAGGTCAGAAATGAGTGACAGGATATATTCAGTGTGCTGAATTGGAAAAAAATATGCAGCCAAGAATTCAGTATCCAGTAAGGCTGTCATTCAAAATAGAAGGAGAGATAAAAAGTTTCCCAGACAAACAAAAATTAAAGGAGTTCATGACCAGTAAACCTGCCCTGCAAGAAATTTTAAGGGAGACTCTCTAAGGGGAGTAAAGACAGGGGGGAAAAAAAAGACTGAAAGCAACAAAGACTAGAAGGAACCAGAGAACACCACCAGAAGCTCCAACTCTACAAGAAACATAATGGCAATAAACTCCTACCTTACAGTACTCACTCTAAACATCGATGGAATAAATACTCCAATCAAAAGACATAGAGAAACAAAATGGATAAGAAAACAAGATCCATCTATATGCTGTTTACAAGAGACCCACTTTAGACCTAAAGTCACCTTCAGATTGAAAGTAAGGGGATGGAGAACCACCTATCACGCTAATGGTCACCAGAAGAAGGGCAGAGTAGCCATACTTATATAAGACAATCTAGACTCTAAAATAAAAACTGTAATGAGAGATGAAGAAGGGCATTACATCATAATTAAGGGATCTATCCACCTAGAAGACATAACAATTTTAAACATTTGCCGGGGTCGCCCTGAGAGGAGGCCAGCTCCTACTTCAGGGCTTCCGGCTGGTCCAGGGTTTCACCTGTGTGATGGTTGGTCTAGGCTCGAGAGAAGACGCGAAGTCAGTCTCTCGGAGTCAGCCTCATGTCAGGACTGGTCCGGGGCTCCCTAAGTAAGGGCTGAAACATAAAGACAAGACAAGACAAAGACACACAAAGATGTGGAGATAGCCTCTTTTGGAGACTGCTCAAAGTTTATTTTTCTCTCTGGGTTTTTATGTAGTTTGAGAAGCAGTACAGGCATATATTTTGTAATGATTAAAAAATGATTTCAGCCCTCATGTTTGTTCCCGTGATTTACAAGAGAAATGTTTAGAAACAGTTTCGGTTACATAGTTCACACGTAAGCAAAGTATGACAAATGGGTACATTCCATAGAAATGTTCAAAAACAATTTCAGTCAAAAGATCAAGAACAATTTACATGCAAGCAAGGTACAATGAATAGGCACACTCTAGTAAGTGGTATAGGTTGAAAGAGCAAGCACAAAGGCTTTTGGTTACAGTTGAAAGATTATGTGAAAAACATCCTTATTTTTCTGTAACATACTCTAACTTCTATTTCCTAGTAATTATGTCCCAAGACTCATAGCAATAATCACATTCCCGAGAGTCTGGCATCATCCTGAAATAGATCAATGATACATTCTAAACTCTACTGATTTTTTAAAGATTTTATTTCCATGATACTCAATATGATTTTATTATTAGTAAAGTATAGCAGCATATGTTGGCTTAATAGGGGAGGAAGCTGTGGAGCACTCCTGTTTTTCTATGGCCCATCTTCTTCAGGAGATATTAGGATGAATCGCAAATCAGCACAAAGGCCCAGTGACCCTATAGCCAGGTGTCCTGATGACTCTTACTGCGACGATGCCTGTCTTAGGTCGCACCCCATGAGGAATCTTACCCGTCTCTGGCTAACCAGCCCTCCTTCAGAGTCAGACCAGCCATAATTCTGTTCTTGTTGTATTACAACCTGGCATTTGCTTCAAGGCACCCCCATCCACCAATGAGGGCCCCGATCTAGGGCACTGTCTTATGGGCCTGAGGCTTCTCCTTAGGCAATGTCACCAGGGCCAGAGTTTTCTGGTCCCCAACAAACATTTGTGCTCCAAATGTGAGAGCACCCAAATATAAAAATCAATTACTTAAGAAAATAAAGAAACTCATGGATAATAATACCATAATAGTAGGGGACTTCAACACCCCACTTACAGCAATGGATAGATCATCTAAACATAAAATCAACAAGGAAACACTGGCTTTGATAGACACGCTAGACAAGATGGACTTAACAGATATATTTAGAACATTTCATCCTAAAGAAGTGGAATATACATTCTTCTCCAGTGCATATGGAACGTTCTCCAGAATAGACCACATACAGGGACACAAATCAGCCCTCAACAAGTACAAAAAGGTCGAGATCATGCCATGCGTATTTTCAGACCACAACGCTATAAAACTCAAAATCAAACATAAGAAATAATTTGGAAAGAGAACAAATATTCGGTGACTAAAGAACATCCTACTAAAGAATGAATGGACTAACCAAGAACTTAAGGAGGGAATTAAAAAATACAGAAGCCAATGAAAATGATAACACCACAACCCAAAACCTCTGGGACACAGCACAGGCAGTCATAAGAGGGAAGTCTATAGCAATCAAGGCCTTCCTAAAGAAGGAAGAAAGTTATCAGATATGCAATCTAACTTTACACCTAAAAGAGCTGGAAAGAGAATAGCAAATAAAACCCCAAAACAGCAGAAGACAGGAAATAATAAAGATTAAAGCATAAATCAATGCTATTGAAACGAACAAACAAACAAAAAACAGTAGAACAGATTAATGAAACCATAAACTGGTTTTTGAAAAAATTAATAAAACTGATAAACCACTAGCCATTCTGATCAAAAAGAAAAAGTAGCTCATCTCCACTATGTGTTATCAAGAAGAGCAGTATTCGCTATCACAAGACTTTTTGTTCACTGATTTCCATTATTCTCAGGATATACTCTCGATAATACATGAGCAAAAATTCACTTCACAATTATATTTGTAGGTGTCAACATAACATTTCTCCCTCAACATTTCCTCGGGTTATCTGGAATACCTCGACGTTACTCTGATTACCCAGAGGCATACACAACTTCAAACACAATCTCTTCAATAGGCTCTTTCATTTCATTAACAGCAGTAATATTAATAATCTTTATGGGGGCGCCTGGGTGGCTCAGTCGGTTAAGCGGCCGACTTCAGCTCAGGTCATAATCTCCCAGTCTGTGAGTTCGAGCCCCGGGTCGGGCTCTGTGCTGTCTGCTCAGAGCCTGGAGCCTGCTTCGGATTCTGTGTCTCCCTCTCTCTCTCTGCCCTTCCCCTGCTCACGCTCTGTCTCTATGTCTCTCAAACAAAAATAAAGAAATGTTAAAAAAAAAACTATTAAAAAAAAAACAAAAATAATCATTATGGTCCTAGAAGCCTTTGCATCCAAATGAGAAGTGGCAATAGTAAAATTAACTACAAATAACCTCAAATGATTACATGGATTACAGCATACATTTGAAGAGCCAGCCTATGTGTCTTTAAAATAGGAAAGGAAGGAATCAAACCCTCTAAAACTGGTTTCAAGTCAATGTCATAACCATTATGTCTTTCTCAATAAAGAGATACTAGTAAAAATTTATATAACTTGTCAAAGTTAAATTATAAGTTTAAATCCTTTGTGTCTCCATGGCTGCGGTGGACCAGCCATCACAGAATCGAACGGTTTCTGATGGGGGGGGGGAGGGCCGAGGATGAACTGATACACAAGGCACAGTTGTTAAGGGAGGGCTGGCACTCCCAAGCGTCACCAGCCCCGAGTTTATTTTTACTCGGGTATTTATCCACAATCTGAGGGTGGTGTATGCGTGAGGCACATCTCCTCTCATAAGTTCTCAGCAGGCAAAATGTATTTTGCTATATCAAACTTTATAAAGGCATTCTGAACCTCCCCACATGACCTAGCTGCGGTCCTGACTCAAGGACAAAGGCTGTACTCAAAGCCTTCGGCTCCCAACACCGCTCAAGGTCTCTGACTCTCAACATCTCTCAAGGCCTCGGGCTCCCAAAACACCACTCAAGGCCACTGGCTCTCAACACATGGCATATCCTTTCCAATTAGACTTTAAAGATGTTACATCCCTTATTATAGAATAACTCCTACACTTTCATGGTAATACATTAATAGTTGTATTCTTAATTAGCTCCTTGGTTCTCTATATTATTTCACTAATGTTGACAACTAAACTTATGCATATGAGTACAATAGATGCTCAAGAAGTAGAGACTATTTGAACAATCCTGGTGACCATCACCTTTATCCTTATTGCCCTATCTTCCATATGAATCCTTTACATAATAAACGAAATTAATAATCCTTCACTAACTGTAAAAACCATAGGGCATCAATGATACTGAAGCTATGAATGTACAGTTATGAAGACCTGAACTTTGACTCTTACATAATCCCCACTCAAGAATTAAAACCTGGAGAATTACTACTACTTGAAGTTGATAACTGAGTAGTACTGCCAATAGAAATAACCATTCGGGTATTGATCTCATCAGAAGATGCTCTTCACTCATGAGACGTTGTTGGGAGCCATCTTGGGCTCACAGGTTGAGACGTTTCCCTGTGTGGAAAAGGCAGAAGTTGCAAAGCCTCCTTCTGATCAAATGGCACCCAATATTATCTCCTTCAAATAATCTTTCAGGCCTGGATTTCTTGAACTGCTTCCATTGGCCTCAAGGGATGTAATGCTATTTTGTTTTATGGTATTTAAATAAAAAAGAGGACCTGGAATGTGATGCATTGATGGATAACATCTGAAAGAGATTATGTAAATGTGCTCATTCATAAGCAAAGGACAAGCATTGGGAATTATGTCCTTGCCAGGTGGGTTGCACCTACCCCATTGTAGTTGGAAGACTAGGCAGAGTGACTCCTGGCCTGTTTACAGATAATTAACACAGGCCTCAAGGTAACACCCTGTTCTCTCCCCCTGCCTTAAATTTATATGCTAATTAACTTGAAAACAACATGCAAGATTGAGGAAGTTGCCACTTTGCTGATAAAAACACATTGTTGCTTAAGATATCAAATTATGCTTACTGATGGAATGTCACTCTTTGATGTAATGCCATTTAGTACCTTTAAATAAAGACACTGAGACCAGCAGAGCAGAGATGCCAGAGTTGCCAGAATTGCCAGAGATGCCTGCTTGGTGATCAGACTACATTTCATGGCTCTCTTATTCCTTTAGCCGACACCATTCCTCCTTCTGGGATCCCTGGACTCGCCAGAGCTGAACTCCAGCAAGCTGCCCCATCACTAGGTCTAAAACCTGATGCTATCCCAGGCCGACTAAACCAGACAACCTTAATAGGCACACGACCAGGACTATACTATGGTCAATGCTCAGAAATCTGCAGCTCATGGTTTTTTGAAAAAATAAACAAAATTGATAAACCTCTAGCCAGGCTTCTCGAAAAGAAAAGAGAGAGAAACCAAATCAATAAAATCACGAACAAAAATGGAGTGATTACAACCAATCCCTCAGAAATACAAGCAATCATCAGAGAATATTATGAAAAACTCTATGCCGTCAAATTGAACAACCTGGAAGAAATAGACAAATTCCTAAATAGCCACATGCTACCAAAACTCAAACGGAAAGAAATAGAAAACTAGAACAGACCCATAACTAGTGAAGAAATTGAATCAGTTATCAAAAATCTCCCAGCAAATAAAAGTCCAGAGCCAGATGGCTTCCCTGCGGAATTTTACCAGACATTTAAAACAGAGTTAATAATACCTATCCTCCTCAAGCCGTTCCAAAAAATTGAGACAGAAAGAAAACTCCCAGACTCATTCTATGAAGCCAGCATCACTTTGATTCCCAAACCAGATAAAGACTCAGCAAAAAAAGAGAACTACAGGCCGATATCCTTGATGAACATGGATGCAAAAATTCTCAACAAGATATTAGCAAATAGAATCCAACAGCATATAAAAAGAATTATCCACCACGATCAAGTAGGATTCATCCCTGGGTTGCAGGGATGCTTCGACATTCGTAAATCAATCAATGTGATACATCACATTAACAAAAGAAAAGATAAGAACCATATGATCCTGTCGATTGATGCAGAAAAAGCATTTGACAAAATACAGCATCCTTCTTAATAAAAACTCTTGAGAAAGTCGGGATAGAAGGAACATACTTAGGCATCATGAAAGCCATTTATGAAAAGCCCACAGCTAATATCATCCTCAATGGGGAAAAACTGAGAGGCTTCCCCCTGAGATCAGGAACACGACAGGGATGTCCATTCTCACCACTGCTATTTAACATAGTGTTGGAGGTCCTATCATCAGCAATCAGACAAGAAAGCAAAATAAAAGGCATAAGGATAGGCAGGATGAAGTCTAACTTTCACTTTTTGCAGACGACATGATACTTTACATGGAAAACCCAACATAATCCAGCAAATGCCTACTAGAACTGATCCATGAATGTGACAAAGTTGCAGGATACAAAATCAATGTACAGAAATCTGTTGCATTCCTTTACACCAACAATGAAGCAACAGAAAGAGAAATAAAGAAGTTAATCCCATTCACAATTGCATCAAAAACCATCAAATACCTAGGAATAAACCTAACCAAAGATGTAAAAGACCTTTACGTGGAAAACTATAAAAAACTTATGAAGGAAATTGAGGAAGACACAAGGAAATGGAAAAACATCCCATGCTCATAGATTGGAAGAAGAAATATCACTAAAATGGCAATACTACCTAAAACAATCTACACATTCAATGCAATCCCCATCAAAATTGCACCAGCATTCTTCTCAAAGCTAGAGCAAACAATCCTAAAATTTGTATGGAACCACAAAAGACCCCGAATAGCCAACGTAATTCTGAAGAATAAAACCAAAGTGGGAGGCATCACAATCCCAGATTTTAACCTCTACTACAAAGCGGTAGTCATCAAGACAGCATGGTTCTGGCACAAGAACAGACACATAGACCAATGGAATAGAATAGAGGACCCAGAGATGGACCTACAAGCATATGGTCATCTAATCTTTGACAAAGCAGGAAAGAGTATCCAATGGAAAAAAGACAGCCTCTTTAACAAATGGTGCTGGGAGAACTGGACAGCAGCATGCAGAAGAATGAAACTAGACCACTTCCTTACACCACTCACAAAAATAAACTCTAAATGGATGAAGGACCTGAATGTGAGACAGGAAACCATCAAAATCCTAGAGGAGAAAGCAGGAAAAAACCTCTTTGACCTGAGCTGCAGCAATTTCCTATGCGACACATCTCCAAAGGCGAGGAAATTTAAAGCAAAAATGAACTATTGGGACCTCATCAAGATAAAAAGCTTCTGCACGACAAAGGAAACAACCAACAAAACTAATAGACAACTGACAGAAAAGGAAAGGATAATTGCAAATGACATATTGGATAAAGGACTAGTATCTAAAATCTATAAAGAACTTACTAAACTCCACACCCGAAAAACAAATAATCCAGTGAAGAAATGGGTGGAAGATATGAATAGACACTTCTCCAAAGAGGACATTCAGATGGCCAACAGACACATGAAACGATGCTCAATGTCACTCATCATCAGGGAAATACAAATCAAAACCACACTGAGATACCACCTCACACCGGTTAGAGTGGCTAAAATGAAGAAATCAGGAAACTCTAGATGCTGGCGAGGATGTGGAGAAGCAGGCACCCTCCTACACTGTTGGTGGGAATGCAAACTGGTGCAGCCACTCTGGAAAACGGTGTGGAGATTCCTCAAAACAATGAAAATAGAACTACCCTACAACCCAGCAATAGCACTGCTAGGAATCTACCCAAGAGACACAGGAATGCTGATGCATAGGGGCATGTGTACCCCAGTGTTCATAGAGGCACTTTCGACAATAGCCAAATCATGGAAAGAGACCAAGTGCCCATCAACTGACAAATGGATAAAGAAGTTGTGGCACATATATACAATGGACTACTACGTGGCAATGAGAAAAAATGAAATCTGGCTATGTGTAGCAACATGGATGGAACTGGAGGGTATTATGTTAAGTGAAATAAGTCAGTCATAAAAAGACAGATACCATATGTTTCCACGAATAGGTGGACTTCATGAGACTAAGCAAAAACCAGGGGGAGGGGAAGAGGGGAAACGAAAAAAAGACACAGAGAGGGAGGGAGATAAAACATAAGAGTCTCTCAAAGACTAAGAACAAACTGAGGGTGAGGGGGGTGAGGGAGGGGGGAGAGGGGGTGACGGGCATTAAAGAGGGCACGTGTTGGGATGAACACTGGGTGTTATATGTAAACCAATATGAAAATAAACTATTATAATAAAAAAAACATTAAAAAAAAAGAAATGTGCAGCTCAAACTACAGTTTTATACCTATCATACTTGAATTGGTTCCACTGGCAGACTTTGAAAACTGATCACTATCTATACTGTAAAATCATTAAGAAGCTAAATAAGCATTAACCTTTTAAGTTAAAGATTGGGAGTTTAAACCTCTTCTTAATGATACGCCACAACTAGATACATCAACCTAACTCATCACTATCACATCAATGATTATGAAACTATTTATTATATTTCAATTAAAAGCTTCCAAACACTTGTACCCATGAAACCCAGAACCCAAATCAGCAGTGACACTAAAACAACATAACCCCTGAGAAAAAAAAATGAATGAAAATCTATTCTCCGCTTTCATAATAATATTCTCCTCAGTCACAATAATAGGACTACCTATTGTTATTCTAATCATCATATTCCCAAGTATTTTATTTCCCTCACCTAACTAATCAACAACTGTTTAATTTCATTATAGCAATGATTAGTGGAATTAACATCAAAACAAATATTAGCTATTCCTAATTATAAAATGACAAACTTGAGCCCTGATACTAATATCCTTAATCCTATTCATTGGCTCAACTAATCTATTAGGCCTAATACCACACTCAATCACACCTATTACACAATTATCAATAAACCTGGGAATGGTCATTCCCCCTATGAGCCAGCACCATAGTCACCAGATTCTGATACAAGACAAAAACATCCTTAGCCCATTTTCTACCCCCAAGGAACATCTCTCCCCTTAATCCCTATGCTTGTAATCATCGAAACTATCACTCTCTTCATTCGACCAATAGCTTTAGCCATACGGCTTACAGCCAACATTACTACAGGTCACCTACTAATTCATTTAATCAGAGAAGCCACTTTAGCCCCAATAAACATCAGCATCTCTATTGCCCTTATCACCTTCATCATTCCTGTCTTACTAACAATCCTTGAATTTGCTGTGGCCCTTATTCAAGCCTATGTTTTCACCTTGTTAGTAAGTCTGTACCTACATGACAACACCTAATGACCCACCAAACCCATGCATATCACATAGTAAATCCAAGTCCATGACCACTCACGGGAGCTGTCTCAGCTCTCCTAATAACTTCAGGGTTGGCAATATGATTCCACTTCAACTCAATATCATTATTCACTTTAGGGTTAACAACCAACATACTAACTATATGCCAATGAGATCGAGATATTGTTTGAGAAAGCACATTTCAAGGTCATCATACACCCATTGTTCAAAAGGGCCTATGATATGGAATAGTTCTCTTAATTATTTTGGAGATATTCTTCTTCACAGGCTTCTTTTGAGCCTTCTACCATTCATGCCTCAAACTAACCCCAGAATTAGGATGTTCCTGACCAGCCACAGGTATTACTCCCCTCAAACCCCTAGAAGTCCCACTACTTAATACCTCTGTATTATTAGCCTCTAGAGTATCAATCACTTGAGCCCACCATAGCCTAATAGAAGGCAATCGAAAACACATGCTCCAAGCCCTATTTATTACATTTTCCTTAGGAGTGTATTTCACACTACTTCAAGCCTCAGAATACAATGAAACATCCTTTGCAATATCAGATGGGGTATATGGATCCGCTTTCTTTATAGCCACAAGATTCCATGGACTTCATATAATTATTGGTTCTACTTTTCTCATTGTTTGTTTCCTTTGTCAGCTAAAACACCATTTCACATCTAATCATCACTTCGGGGTTGAAGCTGCTGCTTGATATTGACACTTTGAAGATGTAGTATGACTATTCCTATATGTTTCCATTTATTGATGAGGATCTTATTTCTTTAGTACAAATCAGTACAGTTGACTTCCAATCAACTAGTTTCGGTGGAACCCAAAAAGAAATAATAAACATAATACTAACTTTACTTAACAACACGTTATTATCAACACTACTTGTACTAATTGCATTCTGATTACCCCCAACTAAATACTTAAGCAGAAAAAGCAAGTCCATATGAATGAGATTTGATCCGATAGGATCTTCCCACCAACCTTTCTCCATAAATTTATTCCTGGTAGCTATTACATTTCTACTGTTTGACCTAGAAATTGCACTCCTATTGCCCCTACCCTAAGCCTCACAGAAAACCTATCAACTATACTCACTATGGCACTACTATAAATCTCTCTACTAGCTGCTTTTTTAGCTTATGAATAAACCCAAAAAGGACTAGAATGGATTGAATATGATAATTCGTTTGAGCCAAAACAAATGATTTCGACACATTGGATTGTTGTTAATAATATAATTATCAAATGTCTATAGTATATATTATTATTTTCTGAACCTTTATTATATATCTCACAGGATTACTAATATACTGATCCCACCTAATATCCTCCCTCCTATGCTTAGAAGGTATAATATTATCCCTGTTCATCATAATAACTATAGTAATCCTAAACAACCACTTCACACTAGCTAGCATAACACCTATTATCCTACTAGTATTTTCTGCCTGCTGCCAAGCAGCATAGGCTTGTCTCTCCTACTAATAGTATCTAACACATACGGAACTGATTATGTACAAAACCTAAACCTACTACAATGTTAAAAATTATTATCCCAACTATAATACTAATACTACTCTCATGGCTATCAAAACCCAACATAATCTGAATTAATTCAACAGCCCACAGCTTATTAATTAGCCTTATCAGCCTTACCTACCTCAATCAGTTTAACAACAATAGTCTTAACTTCTCACTACTATTCTTCTCAGACTCACTCTCTGCATCCCTACTAACATTAACAGCATGAGTCTTACCATTAATAGTTAGAGCCAGCCAATCCCACCTATCAAAAGTAATCCTAACCCCCCAAAAAGAAACTACATATCACAATACTCACCCTCCTGCAACCATTCCTAGTCATAATTTTACTGCCATAGAACTAATAATATTTTATATCCTATTTGAAGCCACTCTTGTCCCTACCTTAATTATTATCACCCGATGAGGTAATCAAACAGAACGACTAAATGCAGGCCTTTACTTCCTATTCTACACCCTAGTAGGCTCATTGCCCCTCCTAACTGCATTACTATATATCTAAAACACATCGGGGTCCCTAAATTTCTGGGACTGAAATTACAATATTGGGACCGAAAATACAATATTGAACTGAACCAATTTCAACCACCTAATCTAACATCTTCTTATGACTAGCATGTATAATAGCATTTATAGTAAAAATATCCTTGATTGGATTATACCTCTAATTACCTAAAGCACATGTAGAAACCCCTATCACCAGATCAATAGTACTTGCTGCTGTGCTTCTAAAACAAGGTGGAAATGGAATAATGCGTATTACCATAATACTTAACCCATTAACAGACCAAATAGCATACCCATTCCTAATATTATCCTTATGAGGAAGAATTATAACAAGCTCTTTTTGCCTATGCCAAACAGATCTAATATCCCTAATCACATACTCACCCATAAGCCACATAGCCCTAGTAATCATAGCAGGCCTCATTCAAACACCCTGAAGCTACATAGGTGCAACAGCCCTAATAATCGCCCACGGATTAACATCATCAATACTATTCTGCTTAGCAAATTCAAACTACGAACGAGTACATAGCCGAACAATAATTCTAGCACGAGGCCTACAAACCCTCCTCCCTCTAATGGACACCTAGTTACTACTAGCTAGCCTTGAAAACCTAGCCCTGCCCCTCATAATCAACCTAATTGGAGAGTTATTCGTAGTAATGGCTTCCTTTTCATGATCTAATATTACTATTATCCTCATAGGAACCAACATTATCATCACAGCTCTATATTTCCTCTACATATTAATTACAACTCAACAAGGCAAGCATACATATCACATTATAAATATTAAACCATCATTCACATGAGAAAACCCCCAAATAACACTTCACCTACTCCCACTACTACTCCTATCCTTAAATCCTAAAATCATTTTAGGCCCCATTCACTGTAAATATAGTTTAACCAAAACATTAGATTGTGAATCTAATAATAGAAGTTTAAACCTTCTTATTTACCGAAAAAGTATGCAAGAACTGCTAACTCATGCTTCCGTGCCTAAAAACACGGCTTTTTCAACTTTTATAGGATAGAAGTAATCCATTGGTCTTAGGAACCAAAAAATTGGTGCAACTCCAAATAAAAGTAATTAATCTATTTGCCTCCTTCACACTAATGGCAATATTCATTATGCTACTACCCATTATCATATCCAAAACCCAGATATACAAAAACAATCTATACCCTCACTATGTAAAAACTACACTTTCCTATGCCTTTATTATCAGCATAATTCCAAACATAATATTTATCTCCTCTGGACAAGAAATAATCATCTCAAACTGGCACTGATTAACAATACAAACCCTAAAATTATCCTTAAGCTTTAAACTAGATTACTTCTCAATTATATTTATTCCAGTAGCACTCTTTGTTACATAATCCATCATAGAATTTTCAATATGATATATGCATGCAAACCCATACATCAACCAATTTTTAAAATATTTTCTCATATTCCTCATCACTATGATAATTTTAGTAACTGCTAATAACCTATTTCAACTATCCATCAGTTGAGAAGGAGTAGGCATTACACCTTTCCTACTCATTGGATGATGATATGGCTGAACCGACGCAAACCCTGTTGCCCTGCAAGCAATCCTATATAATAATATTGGAGACATGGGATTTATCATAGCCATAGAATGGTTCCTCACTAATTCAAACACATGGGACTTTCAACAAATCTTCATTGCTCAAGGTGAAAACCTAAATATTCCGCTGACAGGACTTCTCCTAGCAGCAAACCCGCTCAATTCGGCCTACACCCATGACTACCATCAACCATAGAAGGACCCACATCTGTCTCCGCCCTACTTCACCCAAGCACAATAGTTGTAGCCAGAGTTTTATTTTATTAATCCGCTTCTACCCACTCGTAGAACAAAACAAAACCATTCAAACCCTAACACTATGTTTAAGAGCTATTACAACTCTGTTCACATCTATCTGCACCCTCACACAAAATTATATCAAAAAAATCGTTGCCTTCTCTACCTCAAGCCAACTTGGACTTATAATTGTAACGGTCGGTATTAATCAATCCTGTACATCTGTACACACACATTCTTTAAAGCTATACTGTTCTTATGTTCGGCGTTAATTATCCACAGCCTAAATGACAAACAAGACATTCAAAAAATAGGTAGCCTATACAAACCAACACCATTTACCACTACCTACCTCATTAATGGAAAGCTAGCACTCACAGCAATACCCTTCCCAACAGGATTTTACTCCAAATGCCTAATCATCGAGACAGGCATCTTATACCAACTCCTGAGCCCTACTAATAACTTTCATTGCCACATCCCTGACGGCCGCCTACAGTACCTGAATTATATTCTTTGCACTCCTAGGACAATCTTCTTTAAATTCCTTAATTTTAATCAATGAAAATAATCCCCTCCTAGTCAATTCTATCAAAGGTCTTTTAATTGGAAGTATTTTTGCGGGGCATCTAATGTCTTACAATATCCTCCCAACAACAATTCCACAGATAACTATGCCTCATTATATGAAATTAACTGCCCTTGCCATGAGTATCATATGTTTCCTCCTGGAATTAGAAATCGACCTTTCAACTAAAAATCTAAAATTTAATTAGATTACATTTAACACTGTTCATGAAGAAATAGAAATTTAACAAATGAAAGCAAATAAGAAGATTGAATCCATAATCTAAAACTTTCCCCCTGGGGAAAAAAATCAGCTTAATACCAGGGGGCTTTATCTACGAATTTTATCAAAATTTAAAGGCGATTTAATGCCAATACTTCTCAGACTCTTACCAAAAACTGAAAACAAAGGAATATGCCCCAATTCATCCATAAGGCCAACCTTACTATGTTGGGAAATCCAGACAAAGACACCACAAGAAGATAAACTAAAGGCCAATGTTTCAGATGGACATACGTGCAAAAATCCTAGCATGGTCAATGCAACAGAACATTGAAAGGATCATGTGTGACAATCCAGTGTGATTCAGGCCTGGGATGCAAATATCATTCATCATACACAAATCTGTAAATGTGATACCCCGCATTAACTGACACAGGGATTGATTCTACATCATCTACTGATGCATAAAAATATTAGATAAAATTCAACAAATTGTCATTATTTAAAAATTTCAACAACTGAGGAAAGAAATTACCTCCATTAAACTGTGGCCACATATGAAGTTCACTCCCATGACAACATATTCATCACTGAAAACCTGAAGCCTTTTCTGTCACATCAGGAGACAGGCAAGGATGCTTATTCCCAACATAGGTATTCCACATAGTAACATGAAGGAGAATAAAATATGCCACCTGGAAGTATGTTATCTTGTCACATCATTTATTTGGAATGAAAGTCACTTGAGTAACAGCCAGTCCAAGACACTCTGACCCTGCTTTGTCCCCCTGAGACCAGGAAATAAATCATCCTGGAAAGGAACTTTCCCAGTACTGGGATGGGAGAACCATCCTTAGCATCAGATGGGAATTTAGCTCTGAGAAGACAGTGCAAACAAGCCTTGTCACTTCTTCACTAGTTGACTAGCCCAAACCCAAATCTATATCTTGTCAACTCTTAACAAATCCAATGTTTTATTGTCTAAAAGGCACAAGTGCTGCCTACTTTGCTCATTCTCTGGGTGTCATATTATTAGGAAGCTCATGCACATGCAAAATGAAATTTATTCTCTTAGTAGATCTGTCTTATGTCAATTGAATTATTAGACCAGACAAAGAACACATAAGTAAAGAAGGAAAATAACTTTTGCTCCTACAACTTGAAGGTGTACCCATAAAAATTAGGTAAGAAACTAAATAAAGACATGTAAATTAGTAAGAAGGAGAAAATTATTTGTTTGAAGATCACATGATCTTATATATAGTAAAACCTTAGGAACTCCACACAAAAAAAGCACATTAGAATTAATCAACAAACTCAGGAAAAAAGTTCAGGATACAAAATCAACATACAAAACTATGTTGTATTTCCACACACCAAAAACACAGTATTTTAAAAAAATAACAAAATCATACAATTAAAAATGGCACAAAATGGAGCACCTGAGTGGCTCAATTGGTTAAGCACCTACTGTTGATTTTGACTTAGGTCAGGATTTCATGGATCCTGAGGTTAATCCCCATGGCAGGCTCTGCACTGATTTTTCTGAGCCTGCTTAGGATTCTCTGTTTCCTTCTCTCTCTCTCTCTCTCTCTCTCTCTCTCTCTCTCTCTCTCCCTTTCTCTCTGTCTCCCCCCTCCCTCTCTCTCTGCCTCTGTCACACAAATAAACACACATTAAAAGGAAATGGCCAAAATACAGTATTTAGGATTAAATTTCACTAAAAAGTAAAATATAGCACACCAAACATGACCTGCTTGAAGAAAGACATATGAAAAGGAAAACACAAATACGAAGATAACTGTGTTCTCGATATAGAATTCTTTATATTGTCACAGCACCTTCTACACAAAGTGATCTAGAAGTGCCTCCCAAACACTGTTTTTAACTTTTAAAGAATCAAATCTAAGTCTGGAGCTTGATGTATAGTCAGAGGATATGCAAATAGGGCCCTCCTTATGCTGATTAAAGCAGCCCAGCCCCAACCCTGCTGCTAGGAGAGAAGTCTCAGCCCCAGGGTTTCCAGGTGTTCCCATTCTGTGATCAGGATAGAACACAGATATTTCACCATGGAGTTTATGCTTGGCTGGGTTTTCCTTGCTACTGTTTTAAAAGGTAATTCATGGAGAAAAAGAGACACTGAGTATGTGAATGGATATTAGTGGGAGACACAGTGGATGTGTGACAGAATTCCTGACCTGGATGTCTTGTGTCTACAGGTGTCCAGTGTGAGGTGCAGCTGGTGGAATCTGGGGGAGACCTGGTGAAGCCTGGGGGAGTCCCTGAGACTCACCTGTAAAAGGCTCTGGATTCACCTTTGGTAGCTACAGCATGTACTGGGTCCACCAGGCTCCAGGGAAGGGCTGGAGTGGGTCTCAGGAATTAGCTATGATGGAAGTAGTACAAGCTATGCAGACTCCGTGAAAGGCCAGTTCACCATCTCCAGAGACAATGCCAAGAACACAGCGGATCTGCAGATGAACAACCTGAGAGCCGAGGACAAGGCCATGTATTTCTGTGCAAAGGACACAGTGAGAGGACGTCAGTGTGAGCCCAGACACAAACCTCCCTGCAGAAAGGGATCAGTGCCACCAGGGGGTGCACACTATGCACACTTCTGGTTTGTATTCCCAGGAGTAGGTGCAGATGGAGGTTACAGGCTGGTTTCCTGTCAGGGTCTAGGGCTTCCTCTCCAGACAGCAGTTTCCCCCAGGGAGCCTCTCTGGACACATGATTCTGTGCTTACCTATTTTTGTCTTAGAATAAGACAAATAAACTAACAGGCACAAAAGAAACATATGCTTACACATGCTTATTTCTGTACCTAACTACAAATTAATTACAGACATCCTGCAGCATAGGGGAAGAAGGACCTAAAGAGGAATTACAGAAAATTTTAAGGAAATAATTTCGTTCCTCTAGAAAATGTGGATTTTGACATCAGTGATATCACACACTCTGCACGTGCAGCTCATCCTAAGTCAAGTACACTCATCAAATTTGTTGTGAAAAAACAGAGATGACTCGGAGGAACACGGTGATAGTAACATGTCGGAGACTTGAAAATACACCTACCCTGATCCTGACTTTCTCTATATTTCAGATAAACTTCAGAATAAGCAAAATCATCCCGTCCCCATTACAGGAAGGGTTCCATAATCTTGAGCCTGTGCACTCTGCAGAAGGTGTGCTCATGCTACTAGGAGGTGCTCAGGATCCAGCAGAGGTCACTCGTCATCCAGCAGGGGGCGCTCAGGAAACAGGACACTCAGGAAACACCAGGGGCACTGAAGACACCAGGGTCACTCAGGACACCACGGGGCGTTCAGGACACCAGGGGCACTCAGGACCCAACAAATACATGATTACGCCCAGGAACAGGTACACTGTCTTTCTTCTTAGCTAAAAACATAAGTCCTTTGTATGAATGTGATCGATACAGGTTGTGACATTTTATTACTATTATTTGTTATATATTATCATTAGGTTTCATGTTATACCAATTATTAAAAGAAAATATTTTTAAATGCTCTCTGGAAATAAAAGATGAAAAATACATACTTTCAAGAATATTACTTCCTAAACAACTGCATTTTTTTCTTCCAGATTTTATCAACATATATTGGTACTTTTAACTACAACACTATGGAATTTTAAAGATATAACTAAAAATAAATGTATATGTACCCAAATTGATGTATAGCATGTAGCCAGTATATTAAATATGATAATACAATAGTTCCACAAAAAATTCCTAATAATATGATTAAATGATGAACAAAATATGAATATTTGGAATAATCTATACTGACTTCAATATTTCAACATTATCTACATAAGTTAAGGTTTAATTTTTCACAAAAATATGATCATTTTATTAGTATATTTTGTTGGTCAAAATCATTATAACCCAGTGTCTCATAAAAGACTGTATTTTCCTGAGATTGTCATCTGCACTCCTGCTTCAGCAAGGCTCTAGGAATTGCCGACAGGATGAGCAAAAACAATCTTCCCCATGTGTGTCCAAGAACTAGGGTCTCTTCCTTTTGGGATTACATGATCTTTTCAGGATGTCATATCTTGTCATTACCCTCACTCAGCTCTTGTCCCAATCAAATAACAAGACTTCATCACAGCACTTTGATCCTCAGGACTTTATATGTGTTACCTCATTTTTCAATGACTGCAAAGTACAGGAGATACTAACATCACCAAGTATTAGGGTTCTCCTGAGGAACAGAACCCATAGCACATTGGCTTACATGACTAAATAGTCTGAGAAGTCCCATGATCTATTATCACAAGCTAGAGACCCAGGAGAGGCAGTTCTGTAATTCTCCTCTGTTTCTGAATTGGTGTCTAGTATGAGTACATAGGAATCTGATGGTGTAACTTCAGCCCAAATGCAGAATGAGACCAATCTCCCAGGTCAAGAATAAACCCAGGAAGTAAAAATGAAGATAATCTTCCTCAGTCTGCATTTTATTCAA
This sequence comes from Paguma larvata, assembly GCA_030068075.1. Taxonomy (NCBI): domain Eukaryota; kingdom Metazoa; phylum Chordata; class Mammalia; order Carnivora; family Viverridae; genus Paguma; species Paguma larvata. Next base: position 49,248,130 of record CM057827.1, on the reverse strand, counting down.
TCATAACCTTACTGCATTGGATGATGTCCACTTAAACAGAGACCATGGGTGAAAATTCAAGTCTCCTCTGGAAACACAATGGCAGACATCCACAGAAACTATGGTTACCTGGGCACCCATGATGCAGAAATGATGACACCTAAAATAACCCATGATGAGTCAACCTCCTGTAAACTTGGACCTCCATATGTATCTCATTAAATCACACTCATTCTGCAAATAAAGCAAATGCCAGGTCATAATTTACTTTATACAACTCTTGTCCTGTATACAAACAAAAATACACTAACCCCTTCCCCAGAAGAGGAGGTGAAGTTCATGTGTGATGTTTACTCTTCTCCTCAAAACCCTGTAACTGAAATGTCATATTGTAAAATAAAGAAGACTTAAATGCAATGATATAAAATAAATACATCTTATGTTATTTTGCAAAGAAATCAGAAGTAGAAAAACAAACACATGCTCAAACATTTTCACAGAAAGTAATGAAGAAAAATGCGGGAGAGCTACGGCCCTCAATTGTCTAACCAGACAAGAATGAAAATGGGTATTTATAACTCTACCAAGTGTGTATTCTCTATGCTGTCAGCAAGCACCTCACCTTGTCACATCTATTACCTGCCACAATTATCAACACCATCATTTCTGGAGGATCTCCATCATTGGCCTCATCATTGCAAGATTTCCATCTAGTTAGTGCTACAATTTGTCTTCAGAAATATATTTCCATATTCTATGAATCCTGGTGCTCCTATGTGCTGGAGAATATGTTAAAACTAGTGAGTTCCACCTTTAAGTGGTGCCTGGAGATAATGCAGAATCATCTTGGAACTAGGCTCAGGTTTTTTATTCCTATCTCAATGAATTGCAAGCCTCTCCCCATGAGGCCGTATGTGCAGTTTGGAAAAGAGAAGGAGTGCAGGACCCAATACTGTGGGCATTTGGAAAACTATTTGGGAAACAACTTGATGTGACTTACTTGTGTTTTCAGGATTTCTTCAGATTTCTTCACATCTTGCATTTGATGAAAGAGTGTCATTGTGCATGCCCAACGTTATGACTTAGTTGTTCAAATAATACCCAATTAAAGACGTACAGGTTAGTCTGAATGGTATCCTGGTGCCCAGGATTTAGCTTTTAGGATGAAGATCCAGGAAAAGGACCACAGCTATTTCTCAAAAGAGTTGTCATGATCTGTAGAAAATACCAGGGTTTTCATCCAAAATTTTAAGGGCCTTTGCACTATGATTTCCCATTAGGGGCCTTCCAGGACTCTTACAAGCTTGTGGAGCCCAAATAGGAGAGGTAAATAGTCATGCAGTGAGCATCCCCAACCCTACATCCTAGATGTCCATGATGGTGGTGTTAACCTCAGCAATACCTCCAGGAACAATATCATATTTATGCACTATTCTCCTAAAAAGAGGCAAATGGTATATATAATTATATTCACCTGCAAGATAAGATTAGTGCCTTTATACACCAGGAGTGGGAAATATCCCATCCCTGCCCTTTGGCCCCATGTGACGTGACAGGGAATGGACAGCCTAGGACATGGGCACTCTCCAGACAGCAAATCCGAATGCACCTTGACCTCTAATTTCCTAGACTCCAGAGAAGTGATAAATTAGTGTCTGTGGCTTGAAACCACCCAGTCTATGAATGTAGTTACAGTCACTGGAACAGACCAAGACATTAGTAAGACATGAACTCAAGCTTTGATGCTCTGGCATTTCCCTGCTGCATTTGTTGTGACAAGTACCTGATATACTCCTTCTATGAGGCTAATGGCAAGGTTTCTTCCAATACATTTTGTTAATAGTTGAAAATCAAAGAATCTGCAAAAATAACAGTGTAAGTCAGCCTTAATCTGTCAGTGATAAGTGTGGATATGATTCTTGAATCTTATGGCCAACTAATATTTGGCAAAGACAGAAAAGTATCCAATGGAAAAAATGCAGTCACTTCTGCAAATGCTGTTTGGGAAACTGGACAGTGATGTGTAAAAGAATGACACTGGACCACTTTCTTATACATACACAAAATATACATTCAAAAAGGATGAAAGACATGAATATGAGACAGGAAACCATCAAAATCCTACAGGAAAAAATAGGTAGCAAAAACTCTGACATGAGCTATAGCTACTTATTTCTTGACATGTCTCCAGAGATGATGGAAACAAAAGAAAAATGAACTATTCAGACCTCATCAAGATAAAAAATCCTTTACACAGGGAAGGACAGAATCAATATGACTAAAAAGCAACTGATGGAATGGGAGAAGATATTTACAAATGACATATTGGATAAAGGATTAGTATCCAACATCTATAAAGAAGTTATCAAACTCACCACCCAGAACCCAAATAATTCAGTGAAGAAATGGGCAGAGTACATGAATAGACACTTCTCCAAAGAAGACATCAGATGGCTAACAGACACATGAAAAAAATTGTTCAACATCACTCATCATCAGGAAAATACAAATCAAAATCACAACGAAATACCACCTCACACCAGTCAGAATGGCTAAGATTAACACCTCAGGCAACAATATATGTTGGTGAGGATGAAGATAAAGGGAAAATTTCCTCTACTATTCGTGGGAATTCAAAGTGTTGTGGCCACTCTGGAGGTTCCTCAAAAAATTAAATGTGGACCTACCCTACAACCAATTGCACCACTAGGTGTTTATTCAAAGGATACAAAAATGCTGACTCAAAGGGGCATGTACACCTCAATCTTTATAGCGGCACTCTCAATAATAGGCAAAGTATGGAAAGAGCCTAAATGTCAATCAACTGATGAGTGGATAAAGAAGATGTACTATATATACAATAGGATATTTTTTCAGCCAACTAAAAGAATTAAATCTTGCATTTTGCATCAAGGAGGATGGAGCTAGAGAGTAATCATACTAAGTGAAAGAAGTCAGTCAGAGAAAGACATATACCTTATGATTTCACCCATATGTGGAATTTAAGAAACAGAACAGATGGGCTTAGGGGAAATGAAGGAAAACATAAGATAAAAAGAGAAAGTGAGGCAAACCAAAAGAGACTTTTAAATACAGAGAAGAAACTGAGGTTGGTGGACAGATGCTGGGTGGGAGGATGGGTTAAATTGGTGATGAGCATTAAGGAGGGCACTTGTTGGGAATAGCACTAGGTGTTCTTTGTAACTGATAAATCACTGGGCTCTTCTCCTGAAACCAATACTACACTCTATGTTAACTAACTGGAATTTAAATAAATAAATTTTTAAAAAATTTCCCATGTCTGAGTGAAATATGACCGAAGCTTGTAATGGAGGAAATATTTCTACATGCAGGGTCCTCCCAGGTACTACATCATGAGGAGATAAGTGATGTATTCTTGAGTCCATGGACCAATAGACTGTAGGAACCAGTGGGAGTGTCTTTGGACCACAGAGTCCATGCATATCTGAGAGTTGGTATAACTTTTACTAAAAAGTGCTGTGTTTTCCACCTTTTCAGAAGACAGTGGATGTGATGATTGTGTGGTATTTGAATCTGAGCAACACTGTACATAGTTGTGTTACTGTGATCACTGTGAGGTTTGCACCCTGGTCATTGGATAGAAAAGATGGTACAACTCAGGATGGAAACAACTCAAGAAGCTTTTTGTCAACTGGAAGGGCTGGAGGCTTTGGTCAAGGGATGACTTCCCAACTGGATAAAATACATGTACAACAAATAAAACATATTCACATGCCATAGAGGGTGGATGCCGGATATAATCCATCTATCTGTCTTCAAAGGAAGCCAGAGGAGAGGCCTCTGGACAAGTCCCAACTCACAGTTTCCTCGGGGCTTTGCTGCTGCTGGTTACCCATGAGCAGGGAATAACCTTACTCTGGTAGCGTCTTCACAAGTACTCGCTCAAGATCATACTCAATTCATCTACACCATGTATTGTGCTATCATAGAAAATTTAGCTAATATTTTTCTCAAATCACCTGGAGCTGCCAAGCCATTGAAAGCCTGCAGATTGCCTGAGGGATGTGACAACCAGTGTTTGTAGTATCTTGATTTAAAATCAATTCTATGTCATCTCCAAACCCCAGGTGAGCCCATCATGGATGGACATGGTGTCAGAATTCCCAAAATTCTCATGCAGACAGGAAAATGAACTGGGAATAGGAATAGAGTCTTCTGAAAGTAACTTCTGAAGAAGCAGGAAAGTTCCAGCTGACCCTCTCCTGCCTCCCTGACTAGAACTATCTCAGGTCCACAGAGACACAGATCCCAGATGGGAAATAAGACTGCATCCACGAGGCTGACTTATTTCTATTGGAAAATAGATTCATCAAATCCCATCATTGACAAAGATTTGAATTATTCAGTGGTTTTCTAAACAATTAATAATTGCTTGATTTCTGTTAAACGGTTATTCCTATTATTACCTATGGCCATGAAGCTTTTCTTAAAAATATCCTTCAGGGAAACCTGAGTGGCTAAGTCAATTAAGCATCAGACTGGATTTTGACTTGGGTCATAACCTCACAGTTTGTGAATTTGAGGCATGCATCAGGCTGTGCACTGAGAGTGTGGAGCCTGCCTGGGATTCTCTTTCTCTTCTCCCTCTTTGTTCCTCCTCCACTTGTGTTCACTCTTTCTCTCTCTCTCAAGAAATAAATTAGAAAATTTAAAAAAGTTATCTTAAACACAAAAAAACTTAAACAATATCCTTCACCTCATTACCCCTGATACTAAAGGACACCTTCATACAAAATCTCTGGTCTTAATTGTGTTTTATTTATATTCCCAATTTTCAAATTAATCTTCCATGAACATCTAATAATAAAAGCAACTTATCACAGTGGAAAACCCCTATATTCATCGATATTGATCCTCTGCCTCTTCTTCAGGTTGGTTATTGTGAAAAGCATATAAATCATACATTCCCTAAACTCCACATCTACATCTCCAGGCTGAGAAGAATTTTTATTGAAATACCACACACTGTCAGAAATTCTGATAAAAACAAAGTCACTTAAAAATAAAATTTGGTAACATTAATTATTGCAAAGCTGCCAATCATTAAATCCAATGACTCCTGATACAACCAGCAACATGGTTATTGACAAGGATTTATGCTGAGCAAAATAAGCCCTACTAATAAAAGTTCATATAATATAATACACAAGTACAAATTCTAGAAAACCAAAACTAATCTGAAGAAATATGAGAAAGAGCAATATTTTTGTGGGGACAGGGTGAAGAAAGTAACTAGGAAGGAAGAATTCCAGGGAAACTATAAGAGACTTTAACAGGAATTGATATGTTTAGTTTTGATCATATTGACTTTGATATTGGTGTTATCATATAACACACTCTGCATGTGCAGCTCATCCTATGCCAGGTACACTTATCAAGCTCTTACAAATAAACACAGAGATTACTCAGTAGGGACACAGAGATAGTGACATTTTAGAGACTTGAAAATACACCTGCACTGACCCTGTTTCTCTCTATATTCAGGTAAACTCCAGAACAAGCAAAATCATTGTGTCCCCATTAAGAAAGTGTTCCACATTCTTTGGGAGCATGTCCACTCAGGGCTGCAGGTGGTTCACAGAGAGGGGTGGCAGTAGGTCCCTTAGGGAAGAGCAAAAGCCAAGATCCTGGGGCTCATTTTCACATCATAAGTGTACTCGGACACCTCACCACCCTCTACAATATGATTGGAAGTTTACATCTCTTTGTAAGATATAATGACACCTACACCCCAAGAGTAGTATGCAAATGTAAAACCAAAATAGCATATGGAGCCCAAGTGTGTACGTTGGAAGATCATAATAACAAATTTTACTTTCCCAAATGCTGTCAATACGCCAAATCAAAGAAAGTTACATCTGTTCATGTCCCTGCCCTCTTTGCAACCATTGAATAAATAGCTGGCTATGTACTCGGATGACATGCAAATAGGGCCCTATCTGTGCTGATAAAACCAGCCCATCCCTGACCCTGCAGCTGGGAGAGGAGCCCCAGCCACGGAATTCCAGGTGATCCCATTCTGTGAACAGAACAGAACACAAACATCTCACCATGGAGTTTGTGCTTGGCTGGGTATTCCTTGTGGCTGTTTTAAAAGGTAATTCATGGTGCACGAGAGACACTGAGTATGTGAGTGGATATGAGTGAGAGAAACAGTGGATGTGTGACAGTTTCCTGACCAGGGTGTCTTGTGTCTGCAGGTGTCCAGTGTGAGGTGCAGCTGGTGGAGTCTGGGGGAGACCTGGTGAAGCCTGGCGGGTCACTGAGACTCTCCTGTGTAGCTTCTGGATTTGATTTCAGTAAATACTGGATGAGCTGGGTCCGCCAGGCTCCAGAAAAGGGACTGGAGTGGGTCTCATATATTAATACTGATGGAAGTAGCACATACTATCCAGACTCTGTGAAGGGCCGATTCACAATCTCCAGAGACAACGCCAAGAACACAGTGTATCTGCAGATGAACAACCTGAGAGCTGAGGACACAGCCGTGTATTTCTGTGCGAGAGACACAGTGAGGGGCTGCCAGTGTGAGCCCAGACACAAACATCCCTGTAGAAGGTGATTAGAACCACCAGGGGTTCCATAGTATGCACAATTGTGACTTGTATTCCCAGGAGCAGGTGCAGATGGAGGTTACAGGCAGGTTTCCTGTCAGGGTTTGGGGCTTCTTCTACAGACAGCAGTTTCCCCCAGGGAGCCCTTATGGACACATGATTCTGTGCTTCGTTTTTCAGTCTCTGAATTAGATATTTGTAGTAGGAAAAGTATACTCACATGTACAGAAGACAGAGGTGTTTGCACTAGCTTAATCCTTGCCACTAGATATGAATTAATTGCAAATATCGTGATGAACATCAAATGAAGCATTACAAGATGCCCTGTTGCACTCACCGTGCATCACATGACCACCCAGCTCAACGTGCAAGCTTGCTAGAAGCAACATAAAGTGCAATGTGAACATGAAGCTGCAGCGGCATCACAAATTTTCATCAAGAGAAGACAGACTCCTAGTGGGCTCATTGTCTTAATCATGCTCACTGCATCAATTTTAGTTGAAAGCATGGGAAACCACATGGACCCACACCAGGGCATGGTGTGAATTTGGAGCCTGAAGATTCTCTCTTTCTCTCTTTTTCTCCCTCTCTCTCTCTCTCCTTCTCTCTCTCTCACACACACACACACGCACACACATGAGAGTATAAAAATTTCATCACGTTCATCATTTCACAATTGTGAAGATCCAGTTAAACTGGATCTGAATCAAAATGTCATCGAAGCTGTGTGTCCTTCTGACTCTAAGGGGAGACTTAATCTTTTAGAATTACACACCTTGAATTTCTGGTCATGGCATGTTCTTCCCCCATAATCCAGCAGGAGGCTCTTACTGCAGACATCAGGTGCTTTTTCCTTGTTGAAGAAGAATGTCTCTCTGCCTTGCTCTTGTAAGGGCGGTGTGATTCCATTCATGTCCATGCAAATTCCAGGACAATGTCTCCTTCCCAGGGTCCCAATTGCACTCAAGGTTCAATGTCCTTTGTATCATAGATGGTAATATTCACTATCCTTGTGCATCTGCACCGTGATTCCTTACGAGGTATTTTCTAGCCCACCCCACAGACCCACATAGAGCCTTCACCTGCTCTGAGAGATGTAGAACATTTGTCATTGCTCCTGCAGTACCTTTCCTGCACTCCTGGAGCACAACCTCGTATGCACTACTCGAGATGTCATCATGGAATTATTGGCACTTCACTCTCACAAATTCACACAACAACAACTGCATATTAAAATATGAGAGAAAAACAGGATGTTGTTCAGTACGGGATGAGGATATGTTTACAAATCAAATGTGGATAAAACCTCTGCATTTATCCCCATGTCATTCTACTTCTTCTGGCCGGGAAGGAGAATGTCATGCCATGAGGGACATGAGGCTCTGATGGACAGAGAATTTAGTGTCCTGCATAAAACCAACACTGACCCCGACCTCAGAGGAGTCAGAGGAAGTGCCCTTCCAATCAGTGTCCTTACATTTTTGTGACATCCAGGTGTGTACAACTGAAATCATACCTCTGACCCTGGGGTGAAATTGTGCCCCATGGATACAGGAGGTCAGGACCACTCCTCCCCTAAGCATGACACTCTTTGGAAGAGTCGTTCTCAAGAGGAGTAAATCCAGTTTGGGTTCTTCATGTGTCTGTTGTCAGTCATTGTGTGTGTGTGCATCTCAGACATTCCAGGATGTGTAAGATCAATTATAATCTAACATACCTGCTCCTTGTGACTGCTCAGGTTGTGTGTACTCACCCATGTGAACCTGGAGAAGGAGTCCCGGGTGTACAGACCCTCACAGTCTCTCTCATTTACCTGTGTCACCACTGAATTCTCACCAACGACAGTCGACTTTGGGTATTTTTTAAATTTTATTCTGTTTTTTCAATTCTAGCCTCCAGTTTTGTATGCAGAATGAGCAGGCTGTGCCCAGTTATGTTATTGTAAAATATTTGACTCTTTTAAAACATGTACTCATTGAAACAACATAGAGTGGATACATTGTCTAATTTTAATGCATTTCTTTCCCTAGCAACCTTGATATTACTCATTTTATAAAAATCAATGATGACATATATATGCTAATGAATATATTTTTAGATTTTGTACTTCTAGAATTTGTATTGTAATTACTTGCTTAACAGGTACTATATTTTAAATCTGAAAATAGGCCACATATTTGTATTTTACATATGAATTTATGATGCAATATCAATTATCGAAAAACTAGAGTAACAATCAGCTTTTGATTATCATTTAAAATACTATATTCCCAATTTTCCCAAGATTTTATTATTTGTACGGGTTTCCAGAATATAATCTAGATCATATACTGGCAGTAGGAGGTATTAAATTTCTTCTGAATTACAGATTTCAACTTCTTACTAGTAATTGTTTATCAACAATTCAATTCAAACAAACAATTAATTTATTCAAAGCTAAATATTATCTGTTTCAGACATTACTTTGGAATAAGAATTTATCCCATAATTCCCTAATAGATGCACAACATGCAAAGAAATGTTGGGAGCCATTTTGGGGTCACAGGTTGAGACAACTCCCTCTGTGGGCTCACAGGTTGAGACACCTCCCTGCGTAGAAAAGGCAGCTGAAGCAACGCTCCTGCCAGCCAAGATGTCACCCAGTCCTACCTCCTTCTAAATAATTTTTCAGCCTTAGATTTCTTGAAGCTGTTCTCGCTGGCCCCAAGGAATTTAATGCTCTTTTGTTTTATGGCATTTAGATAAAAGGGAAGGACTTGGAGCGGGATGCTTTGATGGATTACATCTGAATGAGAGTAGCCTGGCCAGAAGTGATCTTAAAGTTGCATCTTGGGGATAGGTTGCACAGATTGATAGCAGTTATGAGCTGGCTGAATATTGGTGTGATTTGCATAATAATTGGGCTCTTATTATGTGAATTCACTCATTCACAAGCAAAGGACAAGCATTGGGAATTCTGTCCTTGCCAAATGGGTTGCACCTCCCCCATTGTAGTTGGAAGAATAGGCAGAATGACTCCTGGCCTGTTTATAGATAATTAACATAGGCAGGCCCAGGTAACTTCCTGTTCTCTCCCCCTGCCTTAAATTTATATGCCAATTAACTTGAAAACAACTTGCAAGATTGAGGAAATTGCCGATTTGCTGATAAAAACACATTATTGTTCAAACTATGCTTACTGATGGGATGTCACTCATTGCTGTAATGTCACTCAATACATTTTTCTGGCAGAGATGCCAGAATTACCAGAGCTGCCTGCTTAGTGATCAGACTACATCTCGTGGCTCTCTCATTCCTTTCGCTAACTGAGCATCCTTTGGGGACCCCTGTACTCAGCCGGAGCTGGACTCCGGCAAAGAACATAACAGGATTTTCACTTCATCTCATGTCTAAAATAGACATGTGCAGATTATATTGTAAGTTGTACCAATGTGTCCCCATGAATGTCATTTTCTCAAAGATACATGATTACAGAAAGTACTAGACCATCATCTGTATCCATAGACTCTGCTTTCCAGGACACACAGGTAATCATCCTTTCCCAACACCTCCTAAAATTCTGGTGCAGCCACATCCCATGTTTCCAGCAAGGATGACTCCAGGTATGTCTGGGATGGAGGACCACCTGGCTTCCCCGGCCACCTGCTCAGTAAACTACAGAAGGGCATGAAGTGAACTATGGAGGAACAACACCCCTTCTGACTGTTTGGACCTAAGTGTTACAGATGCAGACCTATCCAGTTAAAGTCATAACTGGTAATGTGAGTTTACCTTCAGGATAAAATGGAATGGAGACCCTGGAGGATAGAGAACCCACATGCCACACCCACTAATTCATGGGAGTCTACACACCAGTGTAGGGCACTGTGCATTCAAATCTAGTGCTGGAGTCTGAGCTGAAAAATAGAATGTGGCTGAACCCGGAGACTAGGGAGGTGAAGGGGAGGAAGAAATTCTCCTCCATCAAAGGTTCTTATGGACAAAGAATTAAGTTCACAGGAGATGGTTGAACAGAAGAAAGAAACTAAAGATTCATTACATGTGCACTAAGGTCTGATAAAGGAAATGAGACCCAAAGAAATACACAAGTTGGGTATTTTTTACATTTTAGAGAAAGAGACAACACATTTGCCTAGAATTTATACGAAACGTAAGCTGATGTTTGTCAGCTTTACTAAGGAGAAATTGTCAGGTATTTGGGGCTGAGATAGTAGATTAGTAACAGATTAACAAGGCTTTTTTCTCCAGCTTTCTCAGCTCTAAACTCCCTATCACTGGAGATAAGGGTTCTCTATATTTCTTACTATAGGGAGGGCATTTTTCTGTGGGAGATTTACTTGACCCTTTCATGGGGAAAATGGAAGGTCTGTGTGACACTGCACCAGTGGTTTCCCAAGTTCATTCACAATGCAAAATAGTTGATCCGATGTTGTGGTACATTTGGGCGTCCTACCCTGGGCTCCTGCACAGGAATTTTGGAGCTCGTGTCCCAATATGCTCAGGTCCAGTGATGAAGGTTCTTCTTGAAGGTCTGACTGTGTATCCCAGAGCTATCCACATAGGAGATTCCGAGGTGAAAGCAAAGGATTTCACAACTTACCCCATATAGAATGGGCACTGAAACAGACCCGGGCCCTGCTGGTGGGAGTGCAAACTAGCACCCCCATGTTCCAAAAGTTGGCCACTCTCTAGTGAGGCTAGTCATACACTTAACCTTATGACCAGCTCACCAATAGTAACCACATAATTAAGTGAAATTAGAACACATGTGTTCTCAAAATATACAGAGGTGCCCATAGGAGTCATCTTTGTAGTTACTACACCACGCAGCCACTAAGCTTTCTTCAAACAAGAGAATTGGTAACCATTGAAACAATAACTGCAGACAATAGAAGGAAGACCCAACACATGCATAAACGTGGATGAGTCTCAATTTCATTGTCCACCAAGGGAGTCGCCACTGCCTAATGCCACACACTGCGTGAACTCGTCTATGCCAAATGGAGTCTGTAAAAGAAAACTCATAGGAAATGATTTGGTTTGGGAAGTATAGGGATTTGGACAAACCCGAGAATGAAGTATTTCTTTGACTTGCAGTTACTGTAACTCGATTTTGTTCATCTAAACTCGTAGCACTTATACCAAATAAGGTCCAGTTTTCCACATTTAAGCTGCTTCCATAAATCTCTAATTGCCTTGATTATTTGAAAAAATATACTAAAGTTATATCCAGAAATATTTGTGTCTCAGCAGTCTGAGTTGTGTTCCTTCTTAGTTGGATAGTTGTCTGTTGACATTATAGACTAGATGGGTGACATGGAGGAGACATATTAGTTCAGTTCATGAAAGTGACAGGTTCTAATGCATGACAGTAGGTTTGAGGGGCTGAGATGGAATGAATTTAATAACATCATGAGAATGAACTCAAGGCAATGGAGGGGAGAGTTGTGAAGTTTTATCTATGTAGTTCCTTTTCTCATTATGAACTATAATGAGAATATCTGATTAAAGCACATCAAACTGTTGGTAAATCCTCAACAAATGAATGGAAGAGACCAGAAGGATGACAGATGGTGGATGCAGGGATGGAGCCTGGTGGGCAGAAGTATGTTTGAGGAAGAGCCTGAAATGAGCTGTAAATGTTAGAGCAAAGGATGATGGTCCATCTCCAGGACAGAGCTCTTGTCCCCTCACACCCCAGAGCTCAGGACACCCTGGAAAGTGAAAGCTGGGGACCACTGAGAGGTGGAAGCAACAAGCACAGGAAGGAGGAGGAATCTCCAAGGAAGCATCTGCTACCCTACATGGAAGCTGGAGTTATTTAGAAATAATTGAAGTCATAATCACTTACTTTGTATATCCAAAATTGACATCAAAATATTTTTTATTATGAAAACATTTTTAATTGAATGAAAAGTTTCATTCTATGTCTTTTGTAATAATGTGAATCATCTCTAGTGATTTTTTAAATAACACATAATTATCTATCATCTATCTATCTATCAGCTCTCTATCAGCTATCTATTATATATAATCCATCATCTATCTACTATCTATCCATCTGATCTCTATTTGAAGTCTATTAATATAGTTCAACATTTATCCAATTGGCACATGCCTTTCAGGACTATGAACATATTGTCTACAATTTCTTATTTGACCCACAATATTTAGATCCCAATGATTTCTGGTCACTCCATTTTCATCAAGGTCATTCTTTGAGTATCATTAAATTTTTTAAGTTACTGATGGTCTCTGTGCCATATTAGAAAAGAGTACACCGCTTTTCTGTGAAGCCAGTCCCTCCTCCCTGAGTTAACTGCCCTCCTGTGTGAGGTGGGGATTTCTCAGGAGAAGGGAGGTTTCCTCCATGCATGGGAATTCTATCTGCAGATGAGAGAGGGTGTCCATATGTTGGTGTCTGTGCACTTGAGGATGTAGGCACCACTCCAGGCTTTGCAGATGACTGATCAGGCAGCGATCATCATCAGAGAACTATCAAGATCATAGATGGGGTACCTGGGTGGCTCAGTCAGTTAAATATCTGACTTTAGCTCATGTAATGATCTCACTGTTCCCGAGTTCAAACCCCGTGTCAGGCTCTGTGCTGACAGCTCAGAGCCTGGAGCCTGTTTCAGATTCTGTATCTCCCTCTCTGTCTCTGCCCCTTCCCTGCTCGTGTTCTGTCTCTCTTTCAAAAATAAACATTAAAAAAAAATTTTTTTAAATTATCATAGGTCTCCAGGTGTGCCCATGCTTTGCAGGTAGTTGTCAGATGAGGTTAATATATCAGTCTGGAAACTAAAAGAATTTTTAACTTGGGAAATATTGTTCTTTATTATTATATTTATATCAGAGTACACATCAATATATATTTTTTCTACACAGTTATCTATGGAATGACTGCTAATATTGAGTGCATATAAAGACTACATTAGGAAATAGGTCCACAAAATATGCAACTTTTTAAATATATTTTTAAGGGGCACCTGGGTGACTCTGCTGGTCGAGCATCCGACTTTGACTCAGATCATGATTTCATAATCTCCCAGCTTGGCTTATGAGATCAAGCCCCACCTCGGGCCCTGTGTTGACATCTCAGAAACTGGAGCATGTTTCAGATTCTGTGTCTCCATCTCACTCTTCCACTCCCCCCACTCTCTCTCTCTCTCTATCTCAAAAAATAAGAAAGCATTTAAATGTTATTAAGACTTAAAAAATAAATATCTATTTGAAACATAGATAATAATAAATTGTGATGCACTCATTTGTTAATTATTTATCCTTATGCTCAAAAAGGTGTGGCCATCTCTTGACCTGTTTACAACAAAATTCATAGACCAATTGCTCTCCCAACCCAAAGCAAACAAGTCTTGTGGGAACAATATAGGCATGCCCACAGGTGGTCCTGGATGAACCAGAGGAACCTGACTCAGCCCCTGTCCACTTATAAGGACATGCTCCCTCCCACACAGGCAAACTCCTCAAGATCTAGAGTAAAATCCACTCTCAGATAGTGGGAACCCACAGCTCTCTACTCTGACAGGGCTGAGGTCTCTGGGATAGGCAGAGTTGTGTTCTAGAAGAAGAGGAGATTCTCTGTGTCTGGTGAAAGCTCCCGAAGGTGAGGGTTTCAGATATCAGATGTGGGGCCATGGGGATGACTGTGCTGCTAGGGACTTACAGGGGTTGAGTCTCCTTGTTGCTAGGAGTCCTGTACCAGGTGCAGCTGCAGGAGTCAGGTCCAACTGGCGAGTCAGTTGCAAACCTACACCTCACTGGAAGCATCTCTGGATTCCCCATCTAAAGCAGTAATTTCTGTTGGAATTTGATCCACTAATTCCAGGGGAGTGGGTGCAGTGTATGGTTCACATATTATCTTATATTCTACAGCACATACTATAGCCCGGACCATGAGAGCCACATGCCCATCTGTTAGGCAGTTAGGTAGTTAGTTAGGAGGGAGGAAGGGTAAAGCAGGTGCTGGTCATAGCCTTGGAGGCTCCCTCAGGATTAACATCCACACAATCAGAAAACCTCTAAGGGCTAACAGGACAGGAAAGTCCTAAACACAGAGCTGGCTCAAAAGTCACAAGGGGACTTCTAAGAGCTGAGCACGTGGCCAAAAGTTGCAACTCACCCTTCGGTTACCTAAAAGTCATCAGGGTGTACTTCGGTCTCCAGGGACACTCAGGACATCTGGGTGAGCTAAGGACACCATGGGACATTCAGGATACCATGGGGCACCAGGACATCAGGGTGGCTCAGGTATTCAGGGTGCACCCAGGACCTCAGAACTCATATCCAGAACCAGTAGTGTTTCACCATCAGTTTCCTGTGGAGCATCTTTATCGTAATGTCCTGAAAACTTCATCCTGACCAGTAAAGTATAGAAACTGTTTTCTAAAACCTTTACAAACACAGATGTACTCTCATGTTTAGAGTGAACTGTCATAAAAGTAGTGCCTACCTTGACAAAGACCAAGTCCTGGGATAAATCAGCTCATAAAATAAGACCACTGCCTTTCTGCATTTACAAGTACACTGGCCACCATTTAAAAATGTATAAAGTAATTTTGAAGCAGAGGAGACTGACTCATATCAAGAGTTCTAAATTTCATTTATTTGAGCAACTCCTGTCTCTTTTATCTTCTTTAAGGTTTTCATTTGATGTCTATGAAGAGAGACTATGAGTAATGACCCTTGTGGATGTTGAAACCCCACAGCATCTCCATCAGCTCCATGACACTCTCTAAAGGATTCTCAGTATATCCACATTCCTGTGAGAGAAAAGAGTTGTTTCAACAATTCACTCTTTTTGTTCTCCCTCCAGGTCAGGAAACCAGAGACACCCACAAGCGGGTGGGGGGACACCAGTATCAATGTTTACACTGAATCCAGCCTTACAAGATGGCAGTCAGGGGTCCAATCTCCTGAAATAGTTTAGGAATCCTCCACTGGATCCACCTTTTTCCTTCACCTGCCTCTCCCCACAACATGAGGCCCAGGTATTCTGACACTCAGGTGGAAATGAAGTCAGCTATATGGGAACAGGTTGGGAATTCTGTTTAGTGGTTTATTTTCACCACGCTGTTTTCCATAGCAGCTATACTATGTTGTACACTCATCAAGAGTATTCCAGAATTTCCTGTTCTCCACATCCTCACCAATACATGATATATTCTCATTGTTTTTGGTTTTGTTTTAGAATAGCCTTGCTAACATCTGTGATGTGATAGCTCAGTGGTTTGGGGGTGGATTTCTCTGATGATTAGTGAGGCTGAACATCAAGTCATGTGCTTGATGGTCATTTGTCTGTCTTTTGTAGAGAAATGGAGATTGAAATTCTTGGCCCAATTTTTAGTGTGTGATTCTTTTATGGCGTATGGTGATATTGTTTTTCAGGTTTGGGTATTTTGGATATTAACTCTTTTTCAATATTTTTAAAATGTCTCCCATTTCATAGACTGTCTTCTTGCTCTGCTACTATTTGCTGTACACACTTTCTAGTTTGATGTACTCCCACTTGTCTGCCTGTGCCTTTGTTCTGTGTGATTTTGCTTTTATATGAAATAAATCATTGTCACGTGAATGTCATGACATTTATCCTATGTGTTTTCTTCTGTGGATTTTAGGGTCAGGTGTTTTGCTTTGTCTTTAATCCATTTTGAGATTTTCTGTGTCTTGCACATTTATGATGCAAGATTATGATCAAATGTCATTATTTTGTACTTACATATCAATACCAGTTTTTAGAGACACTATCCTTTCGCCACATGTTGAGGAAAATCTTGTGGAAGATTTGCTCACAGCATTTGCACACTTTTACTCCTTGGCTCCATATTTGGCTCCACTGGTCTATATGTCTCACTTTATTCCAGCAGCACACTGTTGTAGTTAATGCTCCTCTGCAATATATTTAGAAAGAGAGATGTGTGATGTCTGCAGGTTTACTCTTCTCTCTCATGATTGGATTCTTACTTCCATGTATTGTGCTGTTATATAAGAATTGTGATATTTTTCCGTTTCTTCAAAAAAAGTTAATGGTATTTTTTATTGACTTAAATAACATAGAACAATAAAGCATAGAACTAGTAGAGACTATCACATATGCATAAAAATCAACTACATTAAAATTAGCATTTGAAAAAGACAAGTGAAATTTATTTTTTACATTATTCTTTTTATTTTTATTTAAAGTTTATTTATATTTATTTTATTTTTTATTAAATAATTTATTTTCAAATTGGTTTCCATATAACACCCACTGTTCATCCCAAGAAGTGCCCTCTTCAATGTCTGTCACCCACTCTCCCCCCTCCCACACCCTCCTCACCCTCAGTTTGTTCTTAGTCTTTGAGAGTCTCTTATGTTTTATCTCTCTCCCTCACCGTGTCTTTTTTTCCTTTTCCCTCTTCCCCTCCCCCTGGTTTTTGCTTAGTCTCACGAAGTCCACCTATTTGTGGAAACATATGATATCTGTCTTTTTCTGACTGACTTATTTCACTTAACATACTACCCTTATACTGGTAATCATCAAGACAGCATGGTATTGGCACAAGAACAGATACATAGACCAATGGAATAGAATAGAGAACCCAGAAATGGACCCACAAGCCTATGGCCAACTAATCTTTGACAAAGCAGGAAAGAGTATCCAATGGAAAAAAGACAGCCTCTTTAACAAATGGTGCTGGGAGAACTGGACAGCAACATGCAGAAGAATGAAACTAGACCACTTCCTTACACCACTCACAAAAATAAACTCTAAATGGATGAAGGACCTGAATGTGAGACAGTAAACCATCAAAATCCTAGAGGAGAAAGCAGGAAAAAACCTCTTTGACCTGAGCCATAGCAATTTCCTATGTGACACATCTCCAAAGGTGAGGGAATTTAAAAGAAAAATGAACTATTGGGACCTCATCAAGATAAAAACTTCTGCACGGCAAAGGAAACAACCAACAAGACTAATAGACAACCGACAGAATGGGAAAGGATAATTGCAAATGACATATCGGATAAAGGACTAGTATCTAAAATCTATAAAGAACTTACCAAACTCCACACCCGAAAAACAAATAATCCAGTGAAGAAATGGGCGGAAGATATGAATAGACACTTCTCCAAAGAGGACATTCATTGTACATGAAAAATGATATTATGGGAAGTTTTATTTGTAGGGCTTATTTTGCTCAGAAGGGGTTTCACATTCCCCAGGAGCCTGTCCACTCAGGCCTGCAGGTGGTTCGCGGAAAGGAGAGGCAGTAGGTCCCTTGGGGAAGAGCACAAGCCCAGATCCTAGGGCTCACTCTCACCACATAAGTGCATGTGGACCCCTTGCCACCATCTACAACGGTTGTAGGTTCACATCTCCTTATAGGATATGATGATGTGTACACCACAGAGCAGTGTACAAATGAAAACCATTTGGGCATATGGAGCCCAAATGTGTACTCTGGAAAATCATAATAACAAATTATATTTTTCAAATGCTGTCAATACACCAAATCAAAGAGAGATACATCTGTTCATGACCCTGCACTCTTTGTAACCACTGAATACATAGCTGGCTATATACTCAAAGGAGATGCAAATAGGGACCTCCCTCCACTGATTATATCAGACCAGCCCCAATCCTGCAGCTGGGAGAGGAGCCCCCATGCCAGGAGTTCCAGGTGTTCCCATTCTGTGATCAGGACAGAACACAGACATCTCACCATGGAGTTTCTGCTTGGCTGGGTTTTCCTTGTTGCAGTTTTAAAAGGTAATTCATGGTGCACAAGAGACACTGAGTGTGTGAGTGGATATGAGTGAGAGAAGCAGTGGATGTGTGATGATTTCCTGACCAGGATGTCTTGTGTCTACAGGTGCCCAGTGTGAAGTGCAGCTGGTGGAGTCTGGAGGAGACTTGGTGAAGCCAGGGGGGTCTCTGAGACTCTCCTGTGTAGCCTCTGAATTCGACTACAGTAAATACTGGATGATCTGGATCTGCCAGGCTCCAGGGAACGGGCTGGAGTGGGTCTCAAGTATTTATAGTAGTGGAAGCACATACTATGCAGACTCCGTGAAGGGCCGATTCACCATCTCCAGAGACAATACCAAGAACACGGTGTATCTGCAGATGAACAGTCTGAGAGCTGAGGACACGGTCATGTATTTCTGTGCCACAGGCACAGTGAGGGGATGTCAGTGTGAGTCCAGACACAAACCTTCCTGTAGAAGGGGATCAGTGCCACCAGGGGGTGCACATTATGCACAGTTCTGGTTTGTATTCCCAGCAGCAGGTGCAGATGGAGGTTAGAGGCAGGTTTCCTGTCAGGGTCTGGGGCTTCCTCTCCAAACTGTAGTTTACCCCAGGGAGCCCTTATGGACACATGATTCTGTGCTTCCCTAATCAGTCTCTGAATTAGATACTTGTAGTAGGAAAAGTATGCTAACATGCACAGAATATGGAGTTGCTTGAACTAGCTTAATTCCTGCCACTAGATATAAATTAATTACAGACATCCTGATGAACATCAAATAAATCATTACAAGATTCCCTGTAATGACACTATAGACCTGTCTTACACACATCACTCTTCTGGGACTTCTAGAAGATCAGGACCTACAAACCTCACTGGGATGTCCAGCCTTGTCCTGCACGTGGTTGAGGGGGCAGGTGAGTCCCATGGAGGGGAGCACAGGTCCTGATACTGGGGCTACTCTCACCTTACATGTGCCCATGGACACTTACACACTCCTTCTCTGCTGCAAGGTATCTGTTCACCTGTACAATAGTAGTAAATTAATTCCTACCTCAATGTTCATGTGCATATGTGAAAATAAGGACTATACAGGAGCAAAATCACCAAATAGTAAATCACAATGTCCTGAAAGATATTGTGGCACCAAGCACTGTTGTTCCCTTACACCCACAAGGGATCACTTTTTTTTTTTTTTTTTGCAAAATTTACTATATAGTGAGAGGACATCTGTCCAATGATTAACCCCTCCCATCTCTGAAATGCAGATGGAAGAGGATCCCCAGCTCCAAGATTTTAAATGTTCACATTCAGCGATCATGACAGAATACAGACATCTCACCGTGGAGTTCACGTTCACTATGGTTTTCCTTGTTTCTATTTTAAACAGTAACTCATGATGAACAAGAGACACTGAGTATGTGATTGGATATGAGTGAGAGAAACAGTGGATGTGTGAACAGTTTCCTGAATGTGTCTGCAGGTGTCTTGTGTGAGGTGCAGCTGGTGGAGTCTTGAGGGGACTGATGAAGCCTAGTGTAGGGGGGGGGAGTCCCTGAGACTCTCCTGTACAGCCTGTAGATTCACCTTCTGTAGCTAATTGATGAGGTGGGTCTGCTAGACTCCAGGGAAGGGGCTGAATCAGGGTCAACATATCTGCATGGTACAAGATAAGGGCCAAATGTCATTAGGTTACTCACTGATATTCAACACCATTTGTGAAAGAGGTCATCCCTCACCTACTGTTTATTCTATGAAATCTAGTGGAGGACTTACTGACTGCATCTGGACACATTTCATTCTGGGCTCTGTAATCTACTCCACTGGTCTCTGTGTCTCACTTTATGCCAACAGCACACTGTTGTACTTAATGACCTCTCCAATATACTTAGAATGGGGGAAGTGTAATGTCCAGGCTTGCTCTTCTTTCTTGTGATTGTTTTCTCACTTCCATGTATTTTGTCATAACAGAGAAATAAGGATTTTTTTCTATTTCTTGGGAAAGTTCACTGGTATTTGTATTAAGTCAATTAACATTAGAAATTATTAGAACAGATAAAAGGAATAAGGAGTATAACAATACAAAAAATTAACACAATTGAAATTGGCATCTGGAAAGATAAATGAAATTAAAGAAGCATCTGTACTAGGAAACTAGGTAAAACTCAAAAAAATACAATAAGAATTAAAGAGGGGATATAACTGATACCAACGAAATGAAAACAACAATAAGACAAAATACTTGAATAATTATAGATCCCCAATTAGATAACTAAGAGCATTGGGAAATTTCTAGACTTATACAATCCACCAAGACTGTTCATGGAGATACAGAAAATTAACAGAATGAAAATAAAAAATTAGAAGATTGAATCCATAGTCTAACCATCCCGCCCTGAAAAAAAAAAAAGTCAGCTTTATCTATGAAATGTATCAAAATTTAAAAGAGATTTAAAGCCAATTCTTCTCAGACTCTTACCAAAAACTGAAACCAAAAAGAAAGGCAGATGTCCCAATTTGTCTATAAGGCCGACCTTACTATCATGCGAAATCCAAAGACATCACAAGAAGAAAACTAAAGGCCAATGTCCCAAATGGACATATATACAAAACTCCTAGCATAGTGATTGCAAGAGCACATTAAAAGAATAATATGTTGGGGCGTCTGGGTGGCTCAGTCGGTTAAGCGGCCGACTTCGGCTCAGGTCATGATCTCGCGGTCTGTGAGTTCGAGCCCCGCGTCGGGCTCTGTGCGGACAGCTCAGAGCCTGGAGCCTGCTTCTTCAGATTCTGTGTCTCCCTCTCTCTCTGCCCTTCCCCTGCTCATACTCTGTCTCTATGTCTCTCAAAAATAAATAAATGTTAAAAAAAATTAAAAAAATAAAAAGAATAATATGTTACAATCCAATGTGATACATACCTGGGATGCAAGGATCGTTCACCGTACACAAATCTGTAAATGTGACACCCTACTTTAACAGAGACAGGGATTGATTCTACATCATCATCTATTGATGCATAAAAACTTTAGACAATGTTCAAAAATTTGTCATTTTAAAAAAATTCCACCGCTGAGGAAATGAAAGAAATTACCTCCATGAAATTGTGGCCATATATGAAAAGCCCACACCTGACAGCATAGTCAACAGTGAAACACTGAAGCCTTTTCTGTCACTTCAGGAGCCGGGAAAGGATGTTCATTCCCAATATAAGTATTTCATGGGATAACATGAAGGAGAAAAAAATATGCCACCCTGAGTATCTCATCTTGTTACATTGCTTATTTGGAAGAAAATCACTTGAGTAACAGCCAGTCCAAGGACACTGTGACCTTCCTTTGTCCCTCTGAGAGCAGGAAATAAATCTCCCCTGGGAAAGTTCCCTTCCCTGTACCAGAATGGAGAACCATCCTTAGTACCAGAAAAGGGAACTTAACACTGAGAAGGCTGTGCAAATCAGCCTTGTTACTTCCTAACTGACTAGCCCAAACCCAAATCTATGTCTTGTCAACTCTTCACAAAACTATTGTTTTGTTTTCTAAAAGGCTCAAGTGCACCTACTCTGTTCATTCTCTAGGGTCATATTATTATGAAGCTAATGCACATGCAAAATGAAATTTATTCTCTTCTGTAGATCTGTCTTACGTCAATTGAATAATTAGACCAGACGAAAAACACAGAAGCAAAGAAGAAAATGATTTCTGTTCCTATAACTTGAAGATGTACCCACAAAACTAGGTAAGTAAATGAAATAAAGAGAAGGAATAAAATTATTTGTTTGAGAATCACATGAACTTATATTTAGCAAAACCTTAGAAACTCCACAAAAAGAGTTTTAGAACTAACAAAAAACTCAGGAAAAAGTTCAAGACACAAAATCAACATACGTATGTTGTATTTCCACACACCAAAAACACGGTATAGAAAAAACAAAGCATGCAATTAAAAATGGCACAAAGTGGAGCATCTGAGTGGCTCAATTGGTTAAGCACCCACTGTTGATTTTGGCTCAGGTCATGATCTCACCATTCTTGAGTTTAATCCTGAGGCAGACTCTGCACTTATTCTCTATTCCCCTCTCTCTCTCTCTCTCTGATCTCTCTCTCCCTCTCTCTATGTCACAGAAAAATAAACACACATTAAAATGAAAATGCACAAAATATAGTATTTATGATTAAATTTCACTAAAAAGTAAAATCTTAGAATACAAAACATAACCTGTAGAAGAAAGACATGTAAAAATGGACTCACAAATGCAAATATAACTGTGTTCACAGATTGGAATTCTTCATATTGTCACAGGGCCATCCACACAAAGTGATTAAGAAGTGCATTCCTAATCCTGTTATTAGCTTTTAAGGAATCAAATCTAAGTCTGGAGTACGATATATAGTCAGAGCATATGCAAATAGGGACCTCCCTGTGCTGATTAAACCAGCCCAGCCCTGACCCTGCAGCTGGGAGAGGAACCCCAACTCCTCCAGTCCAAGGTGTTCCCAATCTGTGGTCAGGACAGAACACAGACATCTCACCATGGAGTTCTGCTTGGCTGGGTTTTCCTTGTTGCTGTTTTAAAAGGTAATTCACGGAGAACAAGAGACACCATGAGTGTGTGAGTGGGTGTGAGTGAGAGAAGCAGTGGATGTGTGACGGTTTCCTGACCAGGATGTCTTGTGTCTACAGGTGCCCAGTGTGAGATGCAGCTGGTGGAGTCTGGGGAGACCTGGTGAAGTCTGGGGGGTCCCTAAGACTCACCTGTACAGTCTCAGGAATCAACGTTGGAAACTCCTACATGAGCTGGGTCCACCAGGCTCCAGGGAAGGGGCTGGAGTGGGTCTCAAGAATTAGTAGTAGTGGAAGCACATACTACGCAGACTCCGTGAAGGGCCGATTCACCATCTCCAGAGACAACGCCAAGAACACAGTGGACCTGCAGATGAACAGCCTGAGAGCCGAAGACATGGCCATGTATGTCTGTGCTAGAGACACAGTGAGGGGCCGTCACTGTGAGCCTAGACACAAACCTCCCTGTAGAAGGGGATCAGCACCACCAGGTGGTGCACACAATCCACAGTTCTGGTTTGTATTTCCAGGAGCAGGTGCAGATGGAGGTTACAGGCAGATTTCCTGTCAGGGTCTGGGGCTTGCTCTCCCCACAGCATTTCCCCCAAAGAGTCTCTCTGAACACATGATTCTGGGTTACCTATTCAGTATCTGTTCTAGAAACTTGTAATAAAAAAAAATTTACTAACAGGCACACAAAATAAACTCTTACACTGCTTATCCCTATCCCTAAATAGAAATGAATTAGACATATCCTGATACATGTCGCATTAAGCATTACAGGAGTTCCAGATGCACTCACTGCATCACAGGACCAACCAGTTCAATGTGCAGCTTGCTAGAAGCAGCATGAAGGGCAACCTGGGGCTATATGAGGCTACAGAGGCCTCCAAACAAAACAAGACAGACTCCTTGTGGGGTCAATGTCTGAACCATTCTCACAGCATCAAGTGTAGTTGACAGCATGGGAAAGCACTAGGATATCTCCAGGATGTGGTCATGATGTGGAGTCTGAAGATCACACACACACACACACACACACACACACACACACACACACACAAAACACACACACACACAAGATTATATAAACTTCATCGCTTCCTCATTGTGTCTGTTGAGATCAAGGCATATTCCTTTCTCAACTCATAATAGCTTGGATGGGGCCAGGAAGTGATACTGGCTGAGGGTGTGGTTGTGGGTCATTGGGGAGAGGGTCCTGTTGCAGGGAGGAGCTTGTGTGGGATCAGTCTCCCACCTACATCAAAGGAGGGAAAACCTATGGTTTCCTGCTGGATTTCCCATGTGGGGAGGGAAAAGAATAGGGAAGAAGGAAGTTCAGGAGATGAAGGCTACAATCCAAGGTCACACTGTAATGATTAACCTACCAAACATGAAAGAAAACTAGGAGAAGAAAAGAGAGAAATGGTCATTCTAAGTAGAAAGCAGTCTGAATCCTTGGAAATGAGAGTAAGGATCCATGTAAACACGCACAAAAACAAATGATAATAGAAGTATACTGAGGTCTTACCTGGAGTCTAGGCTGTAAGCTCTCTACTCCCCAAGGTCACCAGAGTGCTCTGTAGTTCGTGTATTCACTGTGTGCATGCAAAGGCCAGACAGATGCTTCTACTGACTCCAAGGGCCTCAATCGGAGGAGACTTCTAAGTGCACAGAATAAGTGACTCTCTGTTGCTGTTACCAGTTCAATGTGTGTGTCTGCAGCCATCCTGATGAGGAAACCTAAGGCGAATGGGATGGTCTCAGAAGGCATGAACTTTGGGGAGCACTTTGGTCTGGAGAAGACAGCCTCATGACAAGATTAGTGCCCTTATACTCCAGGACTGTGAAAGTTCCCTGCCGCCTGGTCCCATATGAGGTGACAGGGAAAGGATGGCCTAGGATGTGGGCTCTCTCCAGGCACCAAATCTGCCTGTAACTTGACCTTGGACTTTGCCAGCCTCCAGAACTCTGAGAAATGAGTGTCTATGGTTTAAAACTACCCAGTCTGCGAACGTAGTTACAGAAGACAGAAAAGACTAAGCTGTTAGTGAGACATGAACCCAAATATTGAGTCTCTGGTGTTTCCCTGCTGCATTTGTGGTGACAAGTACCTGATAAGTTCCTTCAATGAAGCAAAATGGCAGTCTTTTTTTCTGCTTCAATTCTTCCACCTCATTGAAATTACTAGTAGAAAATCAAAGGAATCTGTATTAAAGTAGAAAAAACAGCCTCAACCTGTAGGTGAAAGGAGTGTACATGATACATGAATCCTTTTTAAATTGTCCCCATGTCAGAATGCAATAAGGTAGAGGCTAGTATTGGGGAAAATATTTCTACATGCATGGTCCTTCCTGGTACCACGTCATAGGAAGATAAGTGCTGGTTTTTTAGTCAATGGACCATAAGTGTGTAAGACCCACTGTGAGTATCTTTGGACAACAGAGTCCCTGCGTTTCTGAGACTTTAAGTTCACGGTGCTGCTGTTTACACCATTCTAGAAGATTGTATATGTGATGACTGTGTAGTATTTCAGGTCAAGCAATGCCCTACACAGTCGTGTTACGATGACTGCTGTGAGGTGTCCACCTCAGTCACTGGATAGAAAAGATTCTGCAAGTCAGGATGGAAGCACAACTCAAGAGGCTTTTCATCAAGATGAAGGGCTGGAGGCTTTCATCAAGAAATTACTTCACAACATGGCCACTTCACACTTTCCTCAGGACTTTGCTGCTGCTGGTTACACATGAACAGGAAATAAACTCACTCTCTTAGTGAGGGGTCCTCACAAGTAGTGACTAAAGGTCATACCCAATTCATCGATAGCATGCAGCATTCTCTAATTGAAAATTTATCTAATGTGCTTCTGAAATCACCTAGTGCCACCAATCAGCTGATATACTGAAGATTGTCTGAGGGATGTGCCCACCAGACAATTTCAAAAATCTTGATTAAAAATCAATTGTATGTCATTCCCAACCTCCAATTGTCCCCCATCAGGTTTGGACATGGTGAAAGTATTCCCAAAGCCCACATGCAGGCAAGAAAAGAGACTGGAAGGGGTAACTCTTTATTCTGAAATCAACTTCTAATGAAGCAAGAAAGTCTCAGATGACACTGTCTTGCCTCCCTGACTAGAAGTGTCTCAGCTCCTCAGAGGCAGACCCCAGATGGGAAGTAAGACTGCATCCATGAGGCTGACATTACTTCTACATAAAATTAGAGAAATCAGCTGCAGTCACTGACAGAGATTTGAATTATTCAGTTATTTTGTAACCAGTTGCTAAAACGGATACAATTCTTGATTTCCTATAAACTATTATTCCATATTATTACTTAGGGCCATTGAGCTTTTCAAAAATAATCTCATTAACCCCATTATTCCCAATACTAATGAGCAACTTCACAGAAAAACCCTTATCTTAATTGTGTTTTATTTGTATTCCAATTTTTCAGATTGAGCTTCCATAAACATCTAATAATTAAAGCAACATATCAGGGCAGAGAATCTCCTACACTGATGGAAATTTGTTCCTCCACATCTTTTTTCAGGTTGGTCGTGGTGGAAAGCACATGAATAATACATTCTCTGAGCTCCACCTCTACATGTCTAAGCTGAGAAGCAACATTATTGTAATTCCCGATGCTGGAAGCAATCCTCATCCAAAACATCAACTTGAAAAATAAAATTCTGCAATATTCATTCCTTGAAAACCTGCCAATCATTAGGTCCAATGATTCCTGATGCACAGAACAACATGGTAGCATTCACAAGCGTTTATGTTGAGGAAAATGAGCCCTACCGATATAAGTACATAAAATACAAGTGCACATTTATAAATTCTAGAAAATTAAAACTACTATAAGGCAACACAAGGAAGATCAATAGTTCTGTGGGGACAGGGTGAAGAAGGGAATAGGGGAAGGAGCAACTAGAGAGGAAGTACAGGAAATGTTATGGAAAATGATTTCTTTCCTTGGAAAATGTTGATTTTGACATCAGTGTTATCATATCGCAGACTCTGAATGTGAAGCCCGTCCTGTGTGAAGTACACCCATCAAAGCTCTGATAAAAAAGAGGCGACTCCGGAGGATCACAGTGGTAGGGACATGTTACAGACTTGAAAATACACCTGTCCTGACTCTGAATACTATCCATATTTCAGGTAGACTTCAGAGCAAATTCATTCTGTCCCCATTGCAGGAGGGGTTCCATATTCCTTGTGAGCCTGCCCACTCTGCAGAAGGTGTGCAGATGCTAGGAAGAGGTGCGCAGCATCTACCAGGGGGACGCTCAGGGCGCCAGCGGTCACTCAGGACTGCAAGGGGTACTCAGGACCCAGCAAATACAGGATAAAACCCAGGAACAGGTGCACTGTCTTTCTTCTCCACTTCTCTTTTTATGTACTTGGAATTATACAGGTTGAGATATTTTATTACTACTGTTATATATTATCACTAGGTTCTATGCTTTACCAATTTCGAAAATAAAAAAATTTATTGCTCCCAGGAAATAAAAGAGGAAAAATATATACTTTTAAGAATAATAGTTCCTAAAATCTGCATTTTTACCTCCAGATCTTATGAACATATATTGATATTTTTAGCTACAGAACTATAGAATTTTAAAAATGTAACTATAAATAAATGTTTATGTACACAATCGATGGGTAAACAAGTTGTTTATTTACTAAACATTTAATAAAGTAATTCCATAATTAATTCCTAAGTAATATAATTTAATGATGAACAAAATACGAATAATTGGGATAACTCATAACTGACAGCAATATTTCAACATTACCTACATTCATGTGGTCATTTTATTAGAATTTGGTCATTTTATTAGAATGAGTTTTAGTCAAAATCGTTATAACTCTGAGTCTCATAAAAGATTGTATCCTCCTGAGATTCTCATGTGCACTCTTGCTTCGGCAAGCCTCTAGGAATTGCCCACAGGATGAACAGAAACAATCTTCCTCATGTGTGTCCAAGGACTAGGATCTCTCCCTTCTGGGATTGGGTGATCTTTTCAGAATCTCGTATCTCTTCATTATCCTCACCTAGCTCTTGTCCCAAACTACATGACACTTTATTCATAGAACTTTGCTCCTCAGACTTTATATCTGTTACCTCTTTTTTCAATTACATTAAACTACAGGAGATACTAGCATCACTGAGTATTAGTCAGGATTCTCCTGAGGAACACAACCAATAGCACATTGGCTTGTGTGACTACATACATTGATAGTCCCCATGATCTACTATCACAAGACGGAGAAACTGAAAAGGTAGTGGTGTTAATTCCCATTTGATTCAGAACTAGTGCTTTGTCTGAGAAGATGAGGACCTGATGGTGTAACTCTTAGTCCGAGGGCAGTAAAAGACCAAAATTCCAGGTCAAGAATAAAGACAGGAAGTAAAAATGAAGGTAATCTTCCTCCATCTGCATTTTATTCAATCACAACTTTACTGCATTGGATGATGCCCACTTACACAGAGACCATGAATGAAAATGCCAATCTCCTCTGGAAACACAATGACAGATATACACAGGAAAAATGGTTAATCTGGGCATCCATGACACAGCACCGATGACACATAAAGTTAACCATGATGAGTCAACCTCTTGTAAACTTGGCCCTCCATATGCATATCCTTCAATCACACTTGTTCTGCAAAGAAACAAATATCAAAGTCATAATTTCGCCTTATACAATACTTATGTCCTGTATATAAACAAAAACGCACTACCCCTTCCCCAGAAGAGGTGAAACTCTGTATGTGTGACGTTACTCTTCTCCTGAAAATCAGGTAATTGAAATATTATGTTGTAAAATAAAGAATTCTTAAATGCAATGATATAAATCAATACATCTTACGTTACTTGACAAAGAAATCAGACATAGAAAAACAAAGACACTTACAAGCATATTCACAAAGAAAATGACAAAGAGAAATGGATGACAGCTACCGCTCTCAATTGTCTCACCAGAAAAGAATGAAAACGGTATTTATAACTACCTTCTTCATCTACCAAGTGTGTATTCTCTTGTGTCAGCAAGCACCTCAGCTTGCCACATCCATTACCTGCCAGGATGATCAATACCAGGATCACTATGTGGCTTATCATACAAGCTATTTCCGCATACTAAGTGCTGAAGTTTTGTCTTCAAAAAGAAATTTCTCTATTCCATGAATCTTGCTGCTTCAGGATGGTGTAGAATATGTTAAAACTAGTGATTTCCACCTTTAAGTGGGGCCTGGATATCATGTGGAATCATTTTGGAACCAGGCTCAATCGTTTTATTCCTATTGCAACTAATTATTGGACATATGTGCAGGTTGAGAGAGAGTAAGTGGTGGAGAAGGACTTGAGAACATGGGCATTTGGGAAACTCCTACATATGACTTGCTTGTGTCTTCAGGATCTCCTCAAACCCCATCACTTCCTCCATTTGATTAAGGAGTGTCACTGTGCATGCCCAATATAATGGTTTGGGAGATCAAAGAAAACCCAGTTCAAGATGGGCAGCTCATCATGCATGGTGACCTTGTGACGCAGGCTTAAATCACTGGTTGCTAAGATCCAGAAACAGGCTTAAAGTTATTTCTCAAAAAGGGAGTCAAGATGTCCAGAGAATGGCAGGTCTTTATTCCAAAATTTCAAGTCAAGCACTGTGATTTACCTTCTAGAGCTCAGCAGATTGTGCAGCCCAAATAGGGAAGGTTAATAGGCCTGTGGTGATCATCACCACCCCAACATCCTAAATGTCAATGATGGCAACAGTAATCTCCGTAATTCCTCCAAAAATATAGTATCATATTGATCTACTGTGCTCCTTGAAGGAGGAAAATATTCCATAAAAATATATTTATCCACATAAGATTCCCTGCACTTCCACTAATAATGGCTCTAATTCAAAAATACTGATGATACAAAATGCCACAAGGATGCAGAGCAACAAGAACTCCTATTGATTTTCCAGCTGAAATTTCACTTGAATAAGAAATAGGCATACCTAGATCATATGCTAGTAGAGCCTGAGAAGTCCCAGGGTCTGTCCTCTGCAAGTTGGAGCCACAGAAAACATGGAACAAATCTTTATGAGTCTGATTAACTGAGAACCAGAGAAACCCATGGTATATTGGTCAGCCCAAGAGTAAGAGAAAATAAGATGAGATGACAAGCTCAGACAAGGAGGCAGAAGAAAAAGGGGTGAATTCTTCCTTCTTTTGGATTTTGTTCTATTCAGTTCTCAGTGGTTTGGATGATGCTCACCTCCACGGGGAGGGACATCTACTTCACTAAGTCCATGGATCCAAATGGTAATATCACATGGAAACACACTTACTTCTATGGAGATCCATTGCTTTTCTGCAAGGCAAGTAGACCTCAACCCTGCATTGGGATTCATGTGCCTCTCTGTAGTTTGGGTCATCAGCTTCCTCTGTGAACTCAGGATTCTGGTGAGTGCAAGAAATGTCTCTTCTTGTTTTACAGCCTCCATATTTTCTTGTTGCAAAGACAGTTTGTTAAATTCCTCTGCCTTTTATGTTCAAGATCAAACTTGAACTCTGGTGTTTTATTTCAGAATTTGCAAACTTTATTTCTGTCCCTACACTGATCCAGAGATCCTGTGGACTCAATTGCAATTTTAATGTACAAAGCCCATTGATATTATACTATTATCATATTATTTTGCAGTAAGTGACAGATGCCATCTGAGTCCATACCTATAATCTCACTCCACGAGTGACATAGAGAGGAAAGCATCTCTCAGCAATGAGATGGAGCATGGAGCAGGGAGTGAGCAGTGGTCCAAGAGCACAATGCCTGGAATATTATAATATAATATTATATTACTATATACTCTATAGTCTGGGTACGGTGGACACAGGTGCATTTTTAAATATAATTTATTGTCAAATTGGTTTCCATATAACACCCAGTGTTCACCCCCAACAAGTGCCCTCCTCAATGCCCATCACCCATTTTCCTCTCTCCTCCACCCCCTAGCAACACTCAGTTTGTTCTCAGTATATAAGAGTCTCTTATAGTTTGCCTCCTCACTCTCTGCAACTTTTTTCCCCTTTTCCTCCCCCATGGTCTTCTGTTAGGTTTCTCAAGATCCACATATGAGTGAAAACATATCGTTTATGTCTTTCTCTGACTTGTTCAGTCTCATTCTCTTCAAGTTGAGATGTGGAGAGTGCAGGATCAAAGGAAAGACAGAGGACTCAGATATCAGTGTATCTTGTTGTTACAGCAAAGGCAGGTCTTTAATTTCAACATGAAACAATGTAATCTTCAGGCAGGACAGTGATAGTCATCTTTTTTGCTATCTGCAAATCTAGTGGCCTGTAGGCAAAGATAACTTTGGAGATGTAAATACATTCCTTTCATTGTTTATCTATAATGATCATTGCATGACTGCAGGGTTAATGTTTTATGATGACCATAAACTTTGGAAATCATAGTTTTAACAAACAGGTAGCCTTGGGCCATCGCATACAGAACAGCATGCTGTCCTGTATGTCCCAGCCCCCCTTCTGTGCAAGGGTGTCAGGGGTCCCCTGGCAGTCAGCTAACTCCTTGTCTTTACATAGCTTTCTTTAGACCATAAACTTTGGAATTCATAGTTTAGACAAACAGGAAGCCTCAGGTCATCACATTCAGAGCAGTGTGCTGTCCTGTACATCCCAGCCTCCCTTGTGTGCAAGGGGTATCAAGGGTCACCCGGCTGTCAGCTAACTCTTTGTATTTACATAGTTTCCTTCATTTCCCCCTTTTCTGTTTTAACTGTTTGAAGCATCAAACTAAATACAGTCATACGATGATCACTTATTTCTTTGATTTTTGTCATTCTTCTCCAGACTAAAAACAAGCATAATATAATGATGAGTATTACAATTATTAAAATAAGAATGTGACCTCCAATGTATTTCAGTTGTCTGAATGGATCCATATTGTCAATACATTCAGCAAGACTGGATACCATATTTATTCCAGATAAGTCCTGTAGTTGATTCTGAAAAGTAGCCTGTATTTGAGCTTGTAAGTCTGCAATAGACCTGGTAGCATTTTTAGTCCTGAGTAAATGTTGTCTAATTGAGTTCCAAGAAACCGATTTCATTCCATAATACAGAAGTAACACAGAATTGAATAATATTCCAAACACATTTTAAAGTTAACCATTTTTCCAAACTTTCAATACGATCACCTAACACAATAATGGCAGATTCTAAGTCAATTACTTCAGCATTTAGCATAGTATCAATTTTCTTTTGTTGATTCCATAATTTTTTTGAATTAGCATGCCATTGTTCAACAAAATGAGTAGTTTGTCAGTCCAACCGTTTCGAAGATCTCTCATCAGGCTTTCTAGGGTCCAGGCAGAAGAAGAATTGCTCCATTTTCTATTTAGTTGAACCGGCATCCAGACCCCTGTTCCAGCTCTGAACCGTAGTCAAAGCTATCATTGCCAAGAATAAGGTTTCTGCCTTAGAAGCTTGTCCTTGTGCATGAATCATCTGTCCCCCTTCATCTGCAAAATTTTTTAGTTGGCCACAGGTGGGTAATTTACTACCATTAGTTGTAGGCAGTTGAATAATTGGGTCTATAGTAAGATGTCACGTTTCTTCTTCTGGGGGCACAATATCAAATCTGGGTTACTTACTCATGCCGCAATTTTATCAGATGATCTGGAATCCTCTACATGTCTTGTTTTTCTGTGAAAATATAAGCATAACCTCTTCTCCATTTCACTATGTTTCCTTCCTTCCAAGTATTTGACATTATGTCTTTATACCATATAGGTTGTTCTAAGGGTATTCTCTTTACAGTTAAGCCCCAATGTCTTTGGGCTGCTGTTGTATTATTCTCATCTAAATTTTAAAAACTTAAGGTAAAAGGGGAGTTGAGAAATCTCACTTTTAGTGATATCATAACTCCCCTTGTTGTTTTACTCCTTAAGAGTTCTATTAGCACGTTCAATGATCGCTTGACCTTGAGGATTATAAGGGATCTAGAGTTTAAAGAATTGTTGTAATTTGTCAGAAACATAGGCAGGGGCATTGTCAGTTTTCATTTGTCTAGATATACCCATAACATTAAAAGTGTCTTTTAAATGAAATATGACTGCATCAGCTTTTTCTTTTTGTAAAGCAATAGCCCATTGAAAACCAGAAAAAGTATCAATTGTATGATGAACATATTGGAATTTACCAAAAGCAGAGACGTGAGTAATGTCCATTTGTCAATTCTCATTAGAGACTTCCCCTCGGGGATTAGTACCAAGCGTTTAAACAACAGATTCTGACTTGTAAGAAAACCTTATCAGTATATTGTAATTGTCTTTCTAATTGTAGCCAGTTTCCAGAACCTGTCAGTTGACGGCTGAGATTGGATTTGGTGGCCCTCTGGATTGATTATTTCTAGCCATTGTTAAGGCCTCATCTTGCCACCAAGTTCTAAATTGTAAATAGTCTCCAGACTCAAGGACCTGTCTGAACTAAAGCATTCCAGTCATAAGGAATTAATTGTTCACTGGTAGAAATTCCCTGAAGGATTCCTCTTACAGAAGTAGAATGCATGCCATAAGTTACTATAGACTGTTTTAAATCCTTTATCATTTTTAAAGGAATAGGAACATGCATATAGATTGTTCCTCCTTCTGGAAAATTTGCATTTACTCCAGGATCAAAAGGTTCAATATGAACAGGAAAACACTTCAGCGAGGAATCTTCTCACCAGGGGGAGTGAGCAATAAGTTCAGAACGCCCAGAAAAGGAAGGATGTTGAGAAAAAGAAGGAAAGGGAGCAGAGGGTTCAAGAGAAGGTATCGGAGAGGTTTCAGTTACTTTCTGCAAATTTCTTCCTTATTATCTTCATCTAAGATCATTTGCCACAATGTCTGCAAAAGTTCCTTATAATGGTTTTTTGTATTATAATAGGTTCCTCAAGGAAATTGAGGGATCATTTATTGTATGCGCTGAAGGCTCTTCAATTTTAGTATTTTGCGCTTGAATATAATGAGCCTCCGTGGATGGGGAATTTCCCATATTTACTCTGTCCCTGTCCCTGAAAATTTTTCTTAGTTACAAGCAATGAAAATCCCTTTCCATTCCTTGCCCTTTGCCAACTCCAGGGCAATGCCACACTTCGTCCCTGTTCGGGAGCCAGAGGTTGAGTCTCGTACTCTTTAGGTCGAGGTGAGGAGAGTGCAGGATTAAAGGAAAGACAGAGAACTCAGATATCAGTGTATCTTGAGTGCCTTGCTACAGCAGCGGCAGGTCTTTAATTTCAACAGGAAACAATGTAATCTTCAGGTGGGACAATCATCTTTTTTTTTATCTGCAAATCTAGTGGCCTGTAGACAAAGATACCTTCAGAGAAGTAAATACATTCCTTTCATTGTTTATCCATAATGATCATTGCATGGCTGCAGGGTTAATGTTTTATGATGACCATAAATTTTGGAATTCATAATTTAGACAAACAGGTAGACTCGGGCCATCACATACAGAGCACTTTGCTGTCCTGTACATCCCAGCCCCCCTTCTGTGCAAGGGGTGTCAGGGGTCACCCGGCCGTCAGCTAACTCCTTGTCTTTACATAGTTTCCTTCACTGACTGACTTATTTCACTTAGCATAATACCCTCCAGTTCCACCCACGTTGCTACAAATGGCCAGATTTCATGCTTTCTCATTGCCAAGTAGTATTCCATTGTATATATAAATCACATCTTCTTTACCCAATTGTCCCTTATGGACATTTAGGCTGTTTCCATGATTAGGCTGTTGTTGAAAGTGCTGCTATAAACATTGGGGTACATGTGCCCCTATGCATCAGACTCCTGTATCTCTTGGATAAATTCCTACCAGTGCTATTCCTGGGTCATAGGGTAGTTCTATTTTTTATTTTTTGAGAAACTTTCACACTGTTTCTCAGAGCGACAGCACCAGTTTGGATTCCCTCCGACAGGGCCCCCATTTCTCCACATCCTTTCTAGCATCTACAGTCTCCTGATTTGTTCATTTTAGCTACTCTGATGGGCGTGGGGTGGTATCTCAGTGTGGTTTTGATTTGTATTTCCTTGATGTTGAGTGACATTGAGCATTGTTTCATGTGTCTGTTGGCAATCTGATCTCTTCTTTGGAAAAGTGCCTATTCATTTCATCTGCGCATTTTTTCACTGGGCAATATGTCTTTTGGGTGTGGAGTTTGGTGAGTTCTTTGAAGATTTGGATATTAGCCCTTTATCTGATATGTCATTTGCAAATATCTTTTCCCATTCACTTGTTTGCCTATTAGTTTTATTCATTGTTTCCTTTGCAGTGCAGAAGCTTTTTATCTTGATGAGTTCCCAATAGTTTCATTTTGCTTTTACTTCTTTTGCCTTTGGAGAAGTGTCGAGTAATAAATTGACATGGGTGAGATCAAAGAGGCTGTTGCCTGCTTTCTTCTCTAGGGTTTGGATGGTTTCCTGTCTCACATTCAGGTTCTTCATCCATTTTGATTTTATTTTCGTGTATGGTGTAACAAAGTGGTCTAGTTTCATTCTTCTGCATGTTGCTTATTCAGTTCCCCCAGCACCTTTAGCTAAATAAACTGTCTTCTTTTTTTTTTTTTTTGGATATTCTTTCCTGTTTTGTCAAAGATTAGTTGGCCATACATTTGTGGGTCCAATTCAGGGTTCTCTATTCTATTCCATTGTTCTACGTGTCTATTTTCATGCCAATACCATACGTCTTGATGATTACAGCTTTGTAGTAGAGGCAAAAGTCTGGGATTGTGATGCCTCCTGTTTTGGTTTTCTTCTTCAATATTACTTTAGCTATTCGGGGTCTTTTATGGTTCCATACAAATTTTAGATTGGTTGTTGTAGCTTTGAAAAGAATGCCAGTGCAATTTTGATTGGGATTGCATTGAATGTGTAGATTGCTTTGGAGAGTAATGCCATTTTAACAATATTTATTCTTCCAGTCCACGAGCTTGAATGTTTTTCCATGTCTTTGTGTCTTCTTCAATTTCCTTCATAAGCCTTCTGTAGTTTTCAGTGTACATATCTTTTACATCTTTGGTTAGGTTTATTCCTAGGTATTTTAGGAATAAACACACATTTACAATGTAAATGTAATCGTTTCTTGATTTCTCTTTCTGTTGCTTCATTGTTGGTGTATAGAAATGTAACCAATTCTGTATGCCGATTTTTGTACCCTGTGACTTTGTTGAATTCAAGCATCAGTTCTAGCAGACTTTTGCAGGAGTCTGTGGGTTTTCCATATAGAGCATCATGTCGTCTGCAAAAAGTTAAAGCTCGAGTTCTTCTTTGCCAATTTGGATGCCTTTATTTCATTTTGTTGTGTAATTTCTGGTGCTACGTTAAACAGAAGTGCCAACAGTGGACATCCCTGTCATGTTACTGATCTCAGGGGGAAATATTTCAGTTTTTCCCCATAGAGGATGATATTAGCTGTGGGCTTTTCATAAGTCACTTTTATGATGTTTAAATATGTTCTTCTATCCCAACTTTCTTGAGAGTTTTTATTAAGAAAGGTTGTTGTATTTTTTCAAATGCTTTTTCTGCATCTATTGACAGGATCATATGGTTCTTATCTTTTTTTTATTAATGTATCACATTGATTGATTTGCGAATTTAGAACTAGCCCTGCAGCCCAGAAATGAATCCTACTTGATCATGGTGAATAATTATTTTCTATGATGTTGAACTCGACTTGCTAGTATCGTGTTGAGAATTTTTTCATATATATTCATCAGGGATATTGGCCTGTAGTTTTCCTTTTTTAATGTGTCTCTCTGTCTGGTTTGGGAATCAAAGTAAATCCTGCTTTATATAATGTATCCAGAAATTTTCCTTTCTTTTCTATTCTTTGGAATAGCACGAGATGATTAGGTATTAGCTCTGATTTAAAATGTCTGGTAGATTTTCCTGGGGAAGCCATCTGGTCCAGGACTCTTATTTGTTGAGAGATTTTTGATCACTGATTCAATTTCTTCACTAGGTATGGGTCTCTTCAAATGTTCTATTTCTTCCCGTTTGAGTTTTGGTAGCATGTAGGTGTTTAGAAATTTGTCCATTTCTTCCAGGTTGTCCAGTTTGTTGGTATATAATTTTTCATAATATTCCCTGATAACTGCTTGTATTTTTGAGGGATTGGTTGTAATAAATCCATTTTCATTCGTGATTTTATCTCTTTGGATCCTCTCTCTTTTCTTTTTGAGAAGCCCAACTAGAGGTTTATCAATTTTGCTTATTTTTCCAAAAAACCAACTCTTAGTCTC
Organism: Paguma larvata; assembly: GCA_030068075.1. NCBI lineage: Eukaryota > Metazoa > Chordata > Mammalia > Carnivora > Viverridae > Paguma > Paguma larvata. Next base: position 49,210,937 of record CM057827.1, on the reverse strand, counting down.
ATTAATCTGTTCTACTGTGTTTTTGAATTCTATATTGTTTTTTCTTTTCTGCTCTGATCTTTATTATTTTTCTTCGGCTGGGTTTGGGGTGTCTTTGCTGTTTTGCTTCTAGAGCTGTTAGATTTGGTATTTGGGATTTTCTTGTTCCTTGATATAGGCCTGGACTGCAATTTATTTTCCTCTTAGGACTGCCTTTGGTGCATCCCAAAGGGTTTGGATTGTTGTGTTTTCACTTTCATTTGTTTCCATATATTTTCAAATTTCTTCTCTAAATGGCTGTTTGACCCATTCATTCCTTAGTAGGATGTTCTTTAACCACCATGCTCTTGGAAGTTTTCCAGACTTTTTCCTGGGGTTGATTTCAAGTTTCATAGCATTGTGATCTGAAAGTGTGCAAGGTATGATCTCAATTCTTTAATATTTATTGAGGGGTGTTTTGTGACCCAGTATGTGATCTATCTTGGAGAATGTTCTATGTGCACTCAAGAAGAAAGTATATTCCTTTGCCTTAGGATTGTCGAGTTCCATCTACCCATTGTTTCATTCAGGGCCAGAATTTCTTTACTGATTCTCTGTCTAGGTGATCTGTCCAATGTTGTAAGTGGAGTATTAAAGTCTCCTGCAACTATCACATTCTTACCAATAAGATTGCTTATATTTGTGACTAATTGTTTTATATATTTGGGTGCTCCTGAATTCGTTGAATAGATATTTATAATTTTTAGCACTTCCTGGTAGATAGACCCTGTAATTATTATATGCCCTTCTTCATCTCTTTTTACAGCCTTTAATGTAATTCTAGTTTGTCTGATATAAATATGACTACTTCAGCTTTCTTTTGATTTCCAGTAGCATGATAGATAGTTCTCCATCCCCTCACTTTCAATCTGAAGGTGTCCTCTGGTGTAAAATGGGTCACTAATAAACAGCATATATATGGGTTTTGTTTTTTAATACATTCAGATACCCTAAGTCTTTTGATTGGAGCATTTAGTTGATTTAATTCAGTGGTATTATTGAATGATAGGGGTTTTCAGTCGTTATGTTATCTGTAGGTTTCATGCTTGTAGTGATGTCTCTGTTACTTTGTGGTCCTTGCAGGATTTCACTCACAAAGTCCCCCTTAGGATCTCTTTTAGGGCTGGTTTATTGGTGATGAATTCTTCAGTTTTTGTTTGTTTAGGGAAATCTTTATCTCTCCTTATATTCTGAAGGACAGGCTTGCTGGATAAAGGATTCTTGGCTGCATATTTTTCCTGTTCATCACATTGGAGATTTCCTGACATTCCTTTCTGACCTGCTAAGTTTCAGTAGATAGGTCTGCTCCTACCCTAATATGTATACTTTTGTATGTTATAGCCCGTTTATCCCTAGCTGCTTTCAGAATTCTCTCTTGATCCTTGAATTTGCCAGTTTCACTATGATATGTCATCTAGAAGATCAATTCGAGTTATGGCTGAGGGGAATTCTCTGTGCCTCTTGGATTTCAATGTCTGTTTCCTTCCCCAGGTTGGGAAAGATCTCAGCTATGATTTGTTCAAATACCCTTCACCTCTTTCTCTCTCTCTTCTTCTTCTTCTGGAATTCCTATGATACAGGTGTTGATCCTTTGCATTACCCAGGCTTCGAATTCTCCTTTAGTGCTTCTAGAGCAGATTATCTCTCTTTTTCTCAGCTTCTACTTTTTCCATAATTGTATCTTCTGATTCACCTACTCTCTCTTCTGCCTCTTCAATACATGCTGTGCCCACCTCCATTGTATTTTCCACCTCATTTATAGCGTTTTTTAATTCCTCTTGACTATTTTTTAGTTCCTTGATCTCTGCAGCAATAGATTCTCTGCTGTCTTCTATGCTTTTTTCAAGTCCAACTATTTATTGTCTTATTATTCTAAATAAGGGTTGGTTGACAGTATCTGGGTGGAAGAATGGGTTAAATCTGTGATAAGCATTAAAGAGGGCACTTGTTGGGATGAGCACTGGGTGTCATATGTAAGTGATAAATCACTGGGCTTTGCTCCTGATCTGATACTACACTAAATGTTAACTAACTGGAAATTAAGTAAATAAATTTTTAAAAATATATCTATGTCTGAATATCATAGGACTGAGGCAGGTATTGGAGGAAACATTTCTACATGCATGGTACTTCCAGGTACTATGTCATAGGGAGATAAGTCTCTATGATGGACTCTTGGGTCCATGGACCATAAGACCATAGGAGCCAGCGGGAGTGTCTTTGGACCACAGAGTTTCTGAGTTTGTGTTACTTTTACTTAAAGGGTGCTATGTTTTCCAACTTTTCAGAAGACTATGGATGTGATTACCATATGGTATTTGACCCTGAGCAACACCGTACACCATTGTTTTACCATGATCACTGTGAGGTGGACACCTCAGTCAATGGATAGAAAAGATGGCACAACTCAGGATGGAAACACAACTCAGGAAGCTTTTCATCAACTGGAAGGCCTGGAGGTTTGGTCAAGGGATGACTTGTCAACTGGAGACAATACATGTACAAAAAGTAAAACATATCCACATGCCATGGAGGGTGGATGCTGGATATAATCTATCTACCTGTCTTCAAAGGACAGATCTCCACCTCTTTTTCAACTTATATTTCCTCAGGACTTTGCTGCTGATGGTTACCCATGAGCAAGAAATAACCTTACTCTGGTATTGTCCTCACAAGTACTGACTCAATGTCATACCCAATTCGTCTACACCATGCATCGTGCTGTCATAGAAAATTTAACTAATATGCTTCTAAAATCATCTAGTGCCTCAAGCAACCAAGAGCCTGGAGATTGTCTGAAGGATGTGACAACCAGTGGTTGTAGAATCTTGATTTGAAATCAATTCTATGTCATCCCCAAACCCCAGGTGATCCATCATGGATGGACATGGTGTCAGAATTCCCAAAGCCCTCATGCAGACAGGAAAAGGCACTGGGAGAAGGAACAGAGTCTTCTGAAAGTAACTCAACTTGCATGTGCATAGAAGCCATAGAACTTTTCTAAAAAATGTATTTGGGGGCTCCTGTGAGGCTCTGTCAATTAAACGTCAGACTGCATTTAGTTTCAGGTCATAATCTCATGGTTTTGTGAGTTCAAGCCATGCATCAAGCTGTGCACTGAGAGTGTGGAGCCTTCCTGGGATTGTCTCTCTTTCTCCTTTTTTTATTCCTCTCACACTTGTGTTCACTGTCTCTCTCTCCAAATAAATTAAAAAACTTAAAAAAAGTAATTTTAAATTTAAAAAAGTAAAAAAAAAACCTTTCAATTCATTACCCCCAATCCTTATGGATATCTTCATACAAAATATCTAGTCTTAATTGTGTTTTATTTATATTCCTGATTTTCAAATTAAGCTTCGATAAACATTTAATAATAAAAGCGACTTATCAGAATAGAAAAACCCCACATTGAAGGATATTTGATCCTCTGTGTCTTCTTCAGGTTGGTTTTTGTGGAAATCATATAAATCATACATTCTCTAAACTCCACATTTAATCTCCAGCCTGAGAAGGATCTTTATTGAAATACCAGACATCGACAGCAATTCTGATTTTAAAAAGTCACTTAAAAATAAAATTTGGTGAGGAGGAGCCAAGATGGTGGAACAGCACAGAAGTCTTTTTTCTGTCTCGCGTACATGAAATACAGCCAGATCAACACTAAACCATCCTGCATGCCTACAAAATGGATTTGAGGAATAACACAACAATCTGCACAACCTGAACTACAGAACTCAGCAGGTACATAGCGTGGAGAGACAAACTGGGGGAGAGAGCAGCTGCAGAGGTCAGGGAGCTGTCGTTGCTTGCAAAGAGAGGACAGAGACTGAGGAAGAGTATGGAAAAGCACACCGCACAAAATCATCTGGAGAGAAAGTGGAAAAGTGGAAACAGCCACAGAGACTGATCTAAAAAGGGAGAAAAGAGAATGGAGAAAGGAGAGGGTTTAAATTCCATTAAGACTCTATAAACAGGGGGAGCACAGAGTCTGAAACTCTGCAATTCAAAATACTTAGTGGTGCTCTGGTGGGAAGGGTAAATTCCCAGGAGAAGAGTGGGTCTGGGAAGTCCTCGGGCCATGAGTGATTTTCCAGAATCCTGGAAATGCTGCTGCTACGAGATAGCATGAACTTTGTCTGCTGTAGGTTTGTACCCAGCCACAAGTCTCTGGACACTGGCAGTAGCAAGGTTCCACCAGCATTTCCAGGTGCAGCCAGCAACCGGCCATTGCTCGGTGAGACCCTCACCCAGGGGATCTGAGTGGGTCAAAGCCACAGTCCTCAGAAGTGAGGGGTCTGGAAACACAGCCACATCTCAGATAAAACTCAGGAGGGAGGTGCTGTCAGGCAACCTGATGGCCTGGTCACTGACAGTGTAAAAGTGGGGAGTGACGGAAACCAGAGATGAAAGACTGGTGGGAGCTTCCTGGTCAGGGAGAACACAGAATTGCAATGCAAGGCTGGGTGACTGGGTGACGCCATTTTCACCCCACCTACACATGCGAACACACACCTGTAGGCACCACAAGGATCCACCACAGTAAGCCACGCAGTGCCATTTAGTGGAGGATAGAGCCGTTACACTAAGCCCCACCCGACTGAGCCAACCTCGCTCTTCAGGAACGCCACAAATATCTCCCCCTGCTTAGTTTACAGACTATGAAGTGCTTCATAGTTTGACCTCTAGGGGTAAATGCTGTAATATCAATCCTATTTCAGACTGGTAGCTGGTCCAGCCATTCAATTTTCTTTTTTGTTTTCTTTCCTTTCTTTTTCATTTTTTTTCTTTTACTTGAATACAGAGTCCAGCTCCAGAGAGTCCAGGGGTCCCTGAAGGATGAACAGTGTCAGTGAAATGAATTATAGAGGCAGGAAATGTAGTCTGATCACCAAACATGCATCTAGGCAATTCTGGCATCTCTGCTCTGCTTGTTTCAGTGTCTTTATTTAAAAGGTAGTAAATGACATTACATCAAAGAGTTCTTTAGTGACATTATATCAGTAAGCATAGTTTGATATCTTTAGCAACAATGTGTTTTTGTCAGGAAAGAGGCAATTTCCTCAATCTTTCACGTTGTTTTTCTAGTTAATTAGCATATAAATTAGGCAGGGGAAAGATGGGGCGTTACCTTAAGGCCTATATTAATTATCTATTGATAGGTTAGGAGTCATTCTATGTATTTTTCTAACAATAATGGGGGAGGTGTAACTCACCTGGTAAGGACATAATTCTTAATGCTTGTCTTTTCCTTATGAATGAGTAAATTGAAACAATCTCATTCAGATGTTGTCCATCAATACATCTCACTCCACATCCCTTATTTATTTAAATGCCATAAAACAAAAGAGCATTACATCCCTTGAGGCCAACAAGAGCAGTTCAAGAAATCCAGGGCTGAAAGGTAATTTGAAGGAATAGTATTGGAGACCAGTCGGTTGACAGGAGACCTTAAACATCTGCCTTTTCCACACAGAGAGACGTCTCAAATTGTGAGCCCAAGATGGCTCCCAACACACATGCACCCCTATGTGTATAGCAGCACTATCAACAATACCCAACGTCCATTGATGGACGAATGGATAAAGAAGATGTTGGGGTGCCAAGGTGGCTCAGTCAGTTGAGCATCCGACTTCGGCTCAGGTCATGATCTCACATTTTGTGGGATCGAGCCCCACTTCAGGCTCTGTGCTGGCAGCTCGGAGCCTGGAGCCTGCTTTGGATTCTGTGTCTCCCTCTCTCTCTGCCCCTCCCCAATTCACACTCTGCCTGTCTCTCTCTCTCAAAAATAAAGATTTAAAAAATTTAAAAAAAAGAGTAATACTCAATACACAATTGAGTATTACTCAGCAATCAAAAAGAACAAAATCTTGCCATTTGCAACTATGTGGGTGGAACAAGAGGGAATCATGCTAAGTGCAATTAGTCAGTCATAGAAAGACAAATACCATATGACTTCACTCATATGAGGACTTTAAGATACAAAGCAGAAGAAATTAAGGGAAGGAAAGCAAAAATAATATAAAAACAGAGAGGGGGACAAAAACATAAGACAGTCTTAAATATGGAGAACAAACAGAGGGTTACAGGAGGGATTGTGGGAGAGAGTTGAGATAAATGGGTAAGGGGCATTAAGGAATCTACTCTTGGAATCATGGTTGCACCATATGCTAACTAACTTGGATGAAATTTTCAAAAAAATAATAATAAAAAAAGAATAAAATTTTAAAATCCAAGAATGAAGAAAAAAATAAAAATAAAAAATAAAATTTGGTGATATTAATTCTTGCAAAGCTGCCAATCATTAAGGCCAATGACCCCTGATAAAACAAGCAACATGGTAAGATAGACAAGAATTTATGCTGAGCAAAATAAGCCCTACAAATAAAATCTCATATAATATAATTGCACATGTACAAATTCTAGAAACCCAAAATAATCTAAAGAAACATGAGAAAGATCAATATTTCTGTGGTGACAGGGTAAAGTAAGGAACTAGGAAGGAAGAATTCAAAGGAAACTACAAGAGACTTTAACGGGAATTGATGTGTTCAGACTCGATCATGTTGACTCTGACATCGATGTTATCATATCACACACTCTCCATGTGAAGCTCATCCTATGCCAGGTACACTCATTAAGCTCCTACAAATAAACACAGAGATGACTCTTTGTTAGGGATACAGAGACAGTGACGTGTTAAAGCCTTGAAAATAAACCTGCGCTGACCCTGATATATAGTCAGAGAATATGCAAATAGGGCCCTCCCTATACTGATTAAATCAGGCCAGCCCCGACCCTGCAGCTGGGAGAGGAGCCCCAGTCCCAGGAGTCCCAGGTGTTCCCATTCTGTGATCAGGACAGAACACAGACATCTCGCCATGGAGTTTGTGCTTGGCTGGGTTTTCCTTGTCGCTGTGTTAAAAGGTAATTCATGGTGAACCGGAGACACTGAGTGTGTGCGTGGATATGAGTGAGGGGTTCAGTGGATGTGTGACAGTTTCCTGACCAGGATGTCTTGTGTCTGCAGGTGCCCAGTAAGAAGTGCAACTGGTGGAGTCTGGAGGAGACCTGGTGAAGCCTGGGGGGTCCCTGAGACTCTCCTGTGTAGCCTCTGGATTTGACTTTAGTAACTACTGGATGAACTGGGTCCGCCAGGCTCCAGGGAAGGGGCTGGAATGGGTCTCAAGTATTGATAGTAGTGGAAGCACATACTACGCAGACTCCGTGAAGGGCCGGTTCACCATCTCCAAAGACAACGCCAAGAACACAGTGTATCTGCAGATGAACAGCCTGAGAGCAGAGGACACGGCCGTGTATTTCTGTGCAACAGGCACAGTGAGGGGCCGTCAGTGTGAGCCCAGACACAAACCTCCCTGCAGAAAGGGATCAGCACCACCAGGGGGCGCACACTATGCACAGTTCTGGTTTGTATTCCCAGGAGCAGGTGCAGATGGAGGTTACAGGCAGGTTTCCTGTCAGGATCTGGGGCTTCCTCTCCATACTGTAGTCTCCCACAGGGCACCTTTATGGACACATGAATTTGTGCTTCCCTATTCAGTCTCTGAATTAGAAAGTGGTAATAGGAAAAGTATACTAACATGCACAAAAGATGGAGTTGATTGAACTAGCTTAATCCCTGCCACTAGATAAGAATTAATTACAGACATCCTAATGAATATCAATGAAGCATTACAAGATTCCCTGTTGCACTCTCTGCAAATCATATGACCACCCAGTTCAAAGTGCAAGCTTGCTAGACGCAGCATAAAATTCATGGTGGACATGAAATTCAGGGGCAACACAAATCCTCATCCAGAGAAGATATATTTTTCATGAGGTCATTTCCTGAAGGATGTTCACTGCATCAATATTATTTGAAAACATGGGATAGCACATGGACCCCCATCAGGGCATGGTGTGCCTGTGGAGCCTGAAGATCATACACACACACACACACACACACACACACACACACACACAGTGAGAAAGAGAGTATAAAAATTTCATGACCTTCCTCATTTCAGAAGTGTGACATCAGTTAAACTGGATCTGAATCCAAATGTCATCAGAGCTGTGTGTCCTTCTGAAGCTCTAAAGGGACACTTCATCTTCGAGAGTTGCACACTTTGAATTGCTGGTCATGGCATGCCCTTCCCTCAAAATCCATCAGGGGGATCTTACTGCAGATATCAGGTGGTTCCTTCCTTCTGTGAGAATGAATGTCACTCTGCATTGCTTTCATAAGGGCAGTGTGATTCCATTCATGTCCATGCAGATTCCAGGACAATGTCTCCATCCCAGGGTCCTGAATGCACTCACAGTTCAATGTCCCTTGTATCATAGACAGTGATGCTCACAGTCCCTGTACATCTGGACCTGGTATTTTCCAGCCTACTTCACAGACCCACAGAGATATACCACCTGCTCTGAGAGATATGGAGGATTTGTCATTTCTCCTGCAATACCTTCCCTACTCTCCTGGAGCACATCCTCGTATGCACTACTGGAGATGTTGACACGGAATGTATGGCACTTCCCCCTCATGAATTCACACATGATAACTACATATCAACATGGGAAAGATAAACAGGACCTGTTCAATACGAGATGAGGATGGGTTTAGAAATCAAAGGTGAATAAACCCTCTGCATTTCTCCCCATGCCCTCCTGCTTCCAATCTGTCCAGGAAGGAGAATGTCGTGCCATGAGGGACAGGGGACTCTGGTGAACAGGGAATGCAATGTCCTGCAGAAACCAGCACCAACCCCAACCTCAGGGGAGACACAGGAAATGTCCTTCCATTCAGTGTCCTTACATTCTCGTGACATCCCAGGTGTGTGCACCTGAAGTCACACCTCTGACCCTGAGGTGAAATTAAGCCCAATGGATACAAGAGGTTAGAACCACTCCTCTACTGAGTAGGACATTCTTTGTTCTCAAGAGGAGTAAATTTGATGTGGGCTCTTCTTCTGTCTGTTGCCTGTCGTCCTGCTCATATATCTCAGACTTTCGAGGACATGTAATATCAATTACTAATCTAACACAACTGCTCCTTGTGACTCTGCTCGGTTGTGTGTACTCACCCAGGTGAACCTGGAAAAGGAGTCCCAGGTGTCCAGACCCTCACAGTCTCTCTCATTTACCTGCCTCACCACTGAATTCTTACCAACCCAGTCTACTTTGGGTACTTTTCATTTTATTCCATTTTCTCAGTTAGAGCCTCTCAGTTTTGCTGTCAATAGTGAGCAGGCTGTCCTCAGTTATGTTACTGAAAGCTATCTGTCCAAAAGATTATTTTTTAAAATGTAGTCATTGACACAAAATATGGTAGATGCTTGTCTAATTTTAATACCTTTCTTTCCCTAGCATCCTTGGTTTGACTCTGTTTTTGGAAAATCAATGATGACATATATATATTTTGAATATATTTTTACATTTTGTACTTCTAGAATTTTTCTGTAATTGTTTGAATAACTGATACTATACTTTAAACCCAAAAATAGGTCACATCTTTATATTTAACATATGATTTTATGATGCAATATTATTTATCAAAACAACCAAATAACAATCAGCTTGAGATTGTCATTTAAGATATTATATTTCAATTTTCCCAATATTTTTATTATTTTTACAGTTGTATGGAATATAATCTAGATCATAGAGTGAACCTAAAGACTATTTTTTTTCTGAATTACTGATTTACCACTTTTAGTAGTAATTTTTTCACAAATTAGTTCTATTCAAAGCGAAAAAATGACCTCTTAGGAATTACTTTGGAATAAGAATTTTGTTATAAATCACTGATAGTGTACAACATATGAAGAACATAACAGAATTTTCATTTCAGATCATTTGTAGATTCTCTTTGTTGTGTAGGTAATCTTGTAAGTTGTACCAATGTGTCCCCATTAATGTCGTTTGTCTCAAAGACACATGACTGCAGAAAGTACTAGACCATCATCTGTATCCATATGCTCTATATTCCAGGGCACATAGGTAATTGTACTTTGCCAGCACCTCCCGCAATTCTCGTGCAGTCACATCCCATGTTTCCAGCAAGGACACATCGAAGAATGTCTGGAAGGGGGGCCACCTGGCTGCTCCGGCCACCTGCTCAGTAAACTACAGGAGAGAAGGAAGTAAACTGCGGAGTTTGTGGACAAACAATTAAGTTTGCAGGAGATGGAGGAGAAGTAGAAAGATACCAAAGATTCATTACATGTGCATTGAGGTCCCATAAAGAACTGGAGACCCAAAGAAAGAAACAGCAGATGGTTATTTTTATAAATTTTATTTCCAGAGACAATTCATTTCTCTAGAATTTACAGAAAAAGAAAACATTTTTGAGGCTTTACTTGGTGAGGAATTTTCAGGACTTGGGGCTTAGACAGTAGATTAGTAACAGATTAATAACGTCTGTTTCTCCAGCTTTCTTAGTTATAAAGTCCCTATCCCTGGAGATAAGGAAGTATTTTCACTTCTTACAACGGTTATGGCATTTTTCATGTGGGAGATTTACTTCCTGTTTACAGCGGGACAGAGGAGGGTCTGAGTGACCTTGCACAGGTTTCTCAATTAAGTTAAATGCAAAATAATCAGTGTGCTGCTGTGGTACATTTGGGCATTGGCAGGAACCATGGAGCTTGTGTCCCAACATGCTCAAGTTCAGCAATCACGGTACTTCCTCCACATCTGCCTGTCCAGAGCCATCCACACAGGAGATTCACAGGTGAAGATAAAGGATTTCACAACTTCCCTGCATAGAATGGAAACTGAAACAGAACAACTCCCTGCTGGTGAGAGTGCAAAACGACACCCCACATTCTAAAATGCGGCCACTGTCTTCTGAAGTTGGCCATATGCTTAACCTTATGACTAGCCCCACCAATTTTAGCCACATAACTAACTGAAATTCGACCACATGGGTTCTCAAAACATGTACACAAGGGCTCACAGCAACTGTCTTTGTAGTTACTACACCATCGAAGCCACTAAGGTTTCCTCCAACAGGGGAATGATAACTATTGAAATCATAAGTGAAGACAATAGAAACAAAAGCCAACACATGTGTGAACATGAATGAATCTCATGTTCATTGTCTGTCATGGGAGAAGCCACTGCCCAAGGCCACACACTGCATGAACTCATCTATACCAGATGGAATCTGCAAAACAAAATGCACAAGAAACTGCTTGGTGTAGGAAGGACAAGGGTTAGGACAGATCTGAGATTGATGCATTTTTGGACTTGCAGTTACTGAATTGTCCTGTAACTTGATTTCATTCATCTATACTCATAGCAACTTATGCCAAAAGAAGTCCTGTTTTGCATATTTAAGGTACTTCTGTAAAATTATACTTACCTTGATTATTATATAAAATGTCCTAAATTATATCCAGAAATATGTGTTTCAGCACTCTGTATTATGGTCCTTCTTAGCTTAGATTGGTTAGATTAGATGGATCTATATTGGTGGGTGGACAGATTTACTTCAGTTCATGAAAGTCACAGATTCTACTGCAAGACTGGGTTCGAGGAGCTTAGACGGGATGGAAGGTGATAACATCATGGGAATTAACTCAAGGCAGTGGTGGGTATAGCCTGTGATGTTTTATCTATGTAGCTCCTTTCCTCACTGTGAACGACAATGAAGATGTCTGATTAAAGTCCAGAAATCTGTTGGTAAATCTCAACAATAAATGGAAGAGACAAGAAGGATGAAAGATGATGGATCAGGGATGGAGCCTGGTTGGCAGAAGTCTTTTAGCAAGAGCCTAAAGGAGCTGTACATGTTAGGATAGAAGACTGTGGTCCAGATACATGACAGAGTTCTTATTCCTACACATCCCAGAGCTCAGAACATGCTGGGAAGTCACCCTAGGACCACTTGGAGGCAGAAGCAGCAAGACCAGGAGGGAAGAGAAATCTATAAGGAGGCATCTGCTACCCTATGTGGAAGCTGTACTTCTTCAGAAATAATTAAAGTCATAATTACTTAATTTGTATATCCAAAATTGGCATCAAAATGTTCTTTTCAGTAGGAAAATGTTTTTTAAAATATTGGCAATTATGTATAATTTCATTCAATTTCTTTCAAAATGACATGAATCCTCTAAGGTGATTTTTGAAAATAACATCTAATCATCTATCTATCTATCTATCTATCTATCTATCTATCTATCTATCTATAATCTATCTATCTATCATCTATCTATAATCTGTCCATCCATCATCTGTCTGCTATCTATCCATCTAACATCTATTTGAAGTCTATTCATTTAGCTCAGCATTGATCCTATTGGCACATGCCTTCAGGACTACGAACATATTGTCTAAAATTTCTTAGTAGGCCTCAAATATTTAGATCTCAATGATTTCCAGGTCACCCACTCCATTTTCACTAAGGTGTTTATTCGAGTTCTTTAACTTCTTAACTAAGTTACTGATGGTCTCTGTGCCTTATCAGAGAACAGTCACCCACTTTTCTGTGAAACCTGTTCTTTCTCCCTGAGTTAACAGCATCTTGTGTGAGGTGGGGATTTCTCAAAAGAGGGGAAGCTTCCTCCACACATGGGAATTCTATCTGCAGATGGCAGAGAGGGTGCCTGTGTGTTGCTGTCTGTGCACTTGAGGATGTAGGTACCGCTTCCAGCTTTGCAGATGACTGAGCAGGCAGAGCCCATCACCAGAGAATCATCAGGATCAGGTCTCCAGGTGTGTCCATGCTCTATAGTAGTTGTCAGGTGAGGTTAATACAGCAGTGTGGAAAGTAAAAGAAATATAATATAGGGAACTAGTGTCCTTTACTTATTATATTTTCACCACAGTGGACAACGATATTTATATTACTATATTTATATATATTATATGGAATTATATGGAAAAAAGGAATATATATCACATGGTGTTATATGGATATTATATTATATATATTATATGGAATTATGTATGGAATGACAGTTAATATTGAGTGTATTTAAAGACTAGATTTGGAATGTTGTCTGCACAAAGTACTCTATTTTAAATATCGTTTTGAAAGTCAGAATGTAATGAATTATGATCCACTCATGTGTTTATTATTTATTCTTATGCTCAGAAAGCAGAGGCCAACTCTTGATCTTCCTCCAACATAATTGATACATCAAATGCTCTCCCAACCCATACCAACATGCCATGTGGGATAAACAAAGAGATTGCCACAGGTGGTCCTGGAGGAACCAGGGAAGCCTGATTCAGTCCCTGTCCACTTATAAGGACATGCTCCTTGCCACCCGTGCAAACTTCTCCACAAAGTCACAGGTAGTGGGAGCCCACAGCTCTCTCCTCACATAGGGCTGAGGTCTCTTGGGGAAGGCAGATCTGTGTTCTACAAACAGGAGATTCTAGGGCTTTATCTGTGCCTCGTGAAAGCTGCCTAAGGTGAGGGTCTCAGATGTCAGATGTGGGACCTTAAGGATGGTTGTGACTGCTGATGACCAGCCCAGGCTGGGCCTTCTTCTCCCCACATATCCTGTCCCAGATGCAGCTGCAGAGGTCGGGCCCACCTGGTGAGTCGCTTGCACACCCTGCACCTCACTGGCTCCATCTCTGGATACTCCATCTCAACCAATAATTTCTGGTGGAATCGGATCCACTGACCCCAGGGGAGTGTGTGGAGTGGAAGGTTCATATATTATTATATATTCTACAGCACATACTGCTGCCCAGACCAGGAGATCCACATGTCCATCTGTTAGGCTGTTAGTTACGCAGGATGGAGGAGAGATAAAGTAGGTGTTGGCCACAGCCCTGGAGGTTCCCCCAGGATTAACAGCCATACAATCAGAGCCATCTCTACGGGCTCACAGGACAGGATAGGCCTAGCCACAGAGCTGGCTCAAAAGCTGCAAGAGGACTTCTGGGAGCTGAGCATGGGCACAAAAGTTGCAACTTGTCCTTAGGTTACCTAAAAGTCACCCAGAGGCATTCAGAACACCAGTGGCCCTCAGATATCCTGGGCCACTCAGGTTACCAGGCAGATCTGAGGAAACTGGGGTTGCTCAGGTCTGCACGAAGCACTCAGATCTCTAGGGGGTTCTCACGTCACCAGTCACCACTCAAGTCACCTGGGAACACTCATGTAACCTGGGAACACTCAAGTTATCATGGAGCACACAGGACACCAAGGGCCACTTAGGTCACCTGGGAGCTCTCAGATCACCAGGGAGCTCACAAGTCACCAGGGGCACCTAGGATCTCAAAGCTCATATCCAGAAAGAGTAGTGTTTCAGGGTCAGTTTTCCTGTGAAGCATCTTTCTCATCATGTCCTGTAAACTTCATCTAACCAGTAACCAGTACAAACTCTTTCCTAAAACCGTTAAAAACAAAGATGTCTTCTTATATTTAGAGTGAACTTTCAAAATATTAGTGCCCACCTTGACAGACACCAAACTCTGGGATAAATCAACTCACATAATCATACCAGTGCCTCACAAGTATCTCGGCCACAATTTAAAATATGTATAAGTAATTTTCAAATTATATTTGAAATTACTGATTCATTCGAGTGATCTAAATTTAATATATTTGAGCAAAACCTCTCTCCTTTTATCTTCTTTAAGGTATTCCTTTGATGTCATGAAGAGAGACCAGGAGTAATGACCCATGAAGTTGTCAACACCCCACAGCATGTCCATCATCTCCATGACTCTCTCAAGTATTCTCAGTATCTTCATGTTCCTGTGATAGAAAAGAGTTGTTTCTACACTTCACTCCTTTTGTTCTCCCTCCAGGCCAGAGACAGTCAGTGGGGAGAAACCGGTATCAATGTTTATACTGAGTCCAGCCTTACAAGATGTCAGCCAGGGTCCATTCTCCTGGAATAGTTTGGAATCCTCCACTGGATCCACCAGTCATCTACACCTTCTGGGCTCTGTAATCTGCTCCACTTGTCTATATGTCTCATTTCTCAGTTGGAAATGAAGTCAGCTGTACAGAAACAGATTTGGAATTCTGTTTAGTGGTTGATTTTCACCACATTGTTTTCCATAGATGTCACACTATATCATACTCCCTTCGAGAGAATTCTAGGCTTGCCTGTTCTCTACATCCTCACCAACACTTGGTATGTTCTCGTTGTGTTTGGTTTGTTTTATAATAGCCTTTCTACACAGCTGTGAGTTGATATCTCAGTGGTTTGGGGTTTATTCCTCTGAAGGTTAGTGATGTTGAACATTAAGTCATATGCTGGATGGGACATTTGTTTGTCTTTTACTGAGAAATGGGTATTTACAGGCTTGACCCAAATTCTAATCAGATGACTTGTTTATTGTTATTATTATAATTGTGATTTTCATTATTGACATTAAGGAGTCCTTCCTGTATTTTGGATATTAATTCCTTTTCAATATTTTTTAATGTAATGTCTCCCATTTCATAGAATGCCTTATCGCTTTGCTAACATTTGTTTGCACCTTTTCCTAGTTTGATGTAGTCCCCCTTGTCGGCCTTTTTTGGGAGCCATCTTGGGCTCACAGGTTTAGATGTCTCCCTGTGTGGAAAAGGCATATTTTGCAAGGTCTCCCACCAGACCAAATGGTGCCCAATATCCTTCAAATAACCTTTCATAGCTGGATTTCCTGAACTACTCTAGTGGCCTCAAGGGATGTACTGCTCTTTTGTTTTATGGCATTTAAATAAAAAAGGCGACCTGGAATGCTATGCATTGATGGATAACGTTTAAATGAGATTATGTAAATGTACTCATTCATAAGCAAAGGACAAGCATTGGGAATTATGTCCTTGCCAGGTGGATTGCACCTCCACATTGTAGTTGGAAGAATAGGCAGAGTGACTCCTAGCCTGTCTATAGATAATTAACTTAGGCCTCAAGGTAACACCCTGTTCTCTCCCCCTGCCTTAAATTTATATACTAATTAACTTGAAAAACAACATGTAAGATTCAGGGAATTGCCGCTTTTCTGATAAAAACACAGTGTTGCTAAACTATGCTCACTGATGTAATGTCACTCTTTGATGTAATGTCACTTACTACCATTAAATAAAAATACTGAGGTCACCAGGGCATGATTCCAGAAACCACGCTGCTCTCTCGAGTCATTCATCGGGCCGACACCGTTCATCCTCTCGAGACATTTCGGAGTACCACGGCTGGACCATTGGAGGCCTTTATTGTCTGTGATTTTGCTTTTATAGCAAATAAATCATTGTCAAGTGAATGTCATGATGTTTATCCTTTGTGTTTTCTTTGAAGGCATTTAGAGTCACGTGTTCTGCTTAATCTTTAATCTTGAGATTTTCCGTGTCGACATATATGTATGATGTAAGATTATGGCCAAACGTCATTATTTTGCATGTATGTATCAATACCACTTTTTAATATTTATTTTATTTGAGGGAGAGACAGAACATGAACAGGGAGGCACAGAGAGAGAGGCAGATACAGAATCCAGGATCAGAGCTGTCAGCACAGAAGATGACATGGGGCTCAAACCCACAAACTGTGAGATTATGACATGAGCAGAAGTCGGATGCTAACTTACTGAGCCATCCAGGCGCCCCTAGTCAACACCATTTTTAAGAGACACTATTGTTTCCCCACTGTGCATTGTTGGAATTCTCGTGGAGGATTTGCTGACTGCACACTTTTACTTCTGGGCTCTGTAATCTGCTCTAGTTGTCTATATGTCTCATTATGCCAGAAGTACACTGTTGTAGTTAATGTATGTCTGCAATATATTTAGAAAGAAGTAAGTGTGATGTCTCTAGGTTCTCTCCTCTTCATGATTGTTTTGTTACTTCCATATGTTGTGTCATTCCATATGAATTAGTAGATTTTTCAGATTCCTTAAACAAAATTCATTGGTATTTTATTGACATAAAAAGATAAACATAAAATTAATATAAAAAGATAAAGCAGAGAAATAATAGAGACTATCTCAAATACAGAATACAAATTTGTATTTGGAAAAGATAAGTGAAATTTAAAAAACATAGATAGCCTAGGTAAATAGGTAATACTCAAAAAAAGGCCATCAGAACTGAAAGAGGAGACATAACTGAACTAAAGACATAAAAAGTATCATAAAAGAAAAACATAGATATTTATAGGCAAACAATTAGATCACCAAGAACAAACTACACATTTTCAAGAATTATGTAATCCACCAAGACTGTTTCATGAAAAAAAACGAAAATTAATAAAACAAAAATTTATAAGATTTCCTTAATCTAAAACCTACACCATCCAAAAAACACCCTAGAATTACATGGCTTCATTAAAATTCTACCAAATATTTAAAGAAGAGTTAAAACAAATATTTATCAAACTATTACAAGATACTGACGTAAAATAATATTCCCAAATGCATTTTATGAGGACAGCATTACTCGCACACCAAAGACAAAGAAAGACACCACAAGAAGGGAAACTACAGGCCAATATTTCAGATGAACATACATATAAAATTCCTTGATAAAATCCAAGCATACTGAATTCAACAGCACATTGAAAGGATTATACATGATAACCAGTGTGTTTCATCTGTGAGATGCAAGGATCCTTCAACATACACAAATGTATAAATGTATGCCCTAAATTAACAGACAGAATGTTTTAATCTAATCCATCCTTAACTGATTCATAAAATCATTAGACAAAAATCAACACATGTTCATCATTGAAAAATAACTCAAAAAGGAACAGAAGGCAATTACCTCCACCTGATCGTCACCATTATGAAAGCCCACATCTGACAGCATATTGAACAGAGAAAAACTGAAGCCTTTCCTGTCACATCAGCAGCCAGGGAACAATGATCACCCCCAACAAAGTATTCAACTTGATAACATGAAGAATAAATATGCCACCCCTAATTATGTCATCTTGTCACATTGCTTATTTGGATGAAAATCACTTGAGAAATAGTCCAAAGACACTCAGACCCTCCTTTGTCCCTTAACAGCAAGAAATAATTCTCCCTTCGGAAAGCTCCCATCCCTGTAACAGGAGGGGAGAGCCATTCTGGCACCAGAAAAGCAACTTAGGGACAAGAAATCTGTGCAAATAAACCTAGTTACTGGGTGACTAATTTAATATCCCAAAACCACACCTTTGCTTTACCTCTTTACAAATTTAATGTTTTGTTGTCTGAAAGTCACAAGTGCCACCTGCTTTGTTCATTCTCTGGGTGTCATATTATTAGGAAGCTCTTGCACTTGAAAATTGAAATTCTTTCTCTCTTGTATATCTGCCTTATGTCAATTGAATCCTTAGACCAGGTGAAAAACCAGAGGCAAAGAAGGGAAAAGTTTTCTGTTCCTTCAACTGGAAGATGTACCCAGAAACATTAGGCAAGGAAAAGAAATAAAAGACATTTAAATGAGTAGAAGGAAGAAAATTACCTGTTTGCAGATGGCATGATCTTAAACATAAAATAACACTAGAGTTACCACAAAAAATGTTTGAACAAATTTTTAAAAGAGAGGAAAAGTACAGAATACAAAATGAACAACAACAACAAAATAGCTGCAATTCCACACATCACTACAAAAATATATAAAAAGAAATAACAAAATTATACAATTTCAAATGGAACAGAATAAAATATTTTGGACTAAACTTCAAAAAGTATGTAAAATATGAGTATAGTGAAAATGACCTATGTCGAAGAAAGACATGTAAAAATGCACACATGCCTGGAAATATAACTATGTTCACCGATTAGAATTCTTCACATTGTCACAACGTCATCTACAAAAAACTGATCTAGAAGTGCATCACAAACCCTGTCATTTGCTTTTAAAGGATGAAGTCTAAGTCTGAAGTTTGATATATAGTCAGAGGATATGCAAATAGGGACCTCTCTCTGCTGATTAAACCAGCCCAACCCTGACCCTGCAGCTGGGAGTGGAGCCCCAGCCCCAGGAGTCCCCTCGTGTTCCCGTTCTGTGATCAGGACAGAACACAGACATCTCACCATGGAGTTTGTGCTTGGCTGAGTTTTCCTTGTTGCTGTTTTAAAAGGTAATTCATGGTGAACAAGAGACACCATGAGTGTGTGAGTGGATATGAGTGAGAGAAACAGTGGGTGTGTGATGGTTTCCTGACCAGAATTTCTTGTGTCTGCAGGTGTCCAGTGTGAGGAGCAGCTGGTGGAGTCTGGGGGAGACCTGGTGAAGCCTGGGGGGTCCCTGAGACTCACCTGTACAGTCTCAGGACTCGACATCAAAAACTACTACATGAGCTGGGTCCGCCAGGCTCCAGGAAAGGGGCTGGAGTGGGTCTCAAGTATTGGTAGTAGTGGAAGCACATACTACACAGACTCCATGAAGGGCCGATTCACCATCTCCAGAGACAACGCCAAGAACACAGTGTATCTGCAGATGAACAGCCTGAGAGCAGAGGACACGGCCGTGTATTTCTGTGCAACAGGCACAGTGAGGGGCTGTCACTGTGAGCCCAGACACAAACCTCCCTGCACAAGGGGATCAGCACCACCAGGGGGCGCACACTATGCACAGTTCTGGTTTGTATTAGCAGGAGCAGGTACAGATGGAGGTTACAGGCAGGTTTCCTGTCAGGGTTTCCTCACAGCAATTTCCCCCAGGGAGCCTCTCCAGACACGTGATTCTGTGCTGACCTATTCACTCTCTGAATTAGAATATTTGTTGTCAGAGGAAAACTACACTAACATGCACAAAAGACGTGGTTGTTTACACTTGCTTCCTCCTGTCCCTAAATATGATTGAATCACAGCTGTCCTGAGGCACATCAGCTGAACGTTTACAGGAGTCCCAGATGCAGTGACTGTGCAGCTAGGACCGCAGGATCCCGTAGCTTCTCATTATCCTCACCCAGCTCTTGTCCCGATCAAACGGTGTGACACTTCCTTCATGGCACTTTGCTACTCAGGACTTTAAATGAGTTACTGGTTTATTCGATTACTCTAAAGAAGAGATCAATAATCTCCTGAGGAACAAAACACAAAACACATTGGTGTACATGATTAAATAGGTTTAGAAGTCCCATGATCTACTATATCAAGCTGGAGACCCTCGAAAACCTGTGGTGTAATTCTCATCTCAATCTAAACTAGTGTTATTACCAGAACTTGGGCACTTGATGATGTAACTCTCAGAACAAGAGCAGGAGAAGACCAATGTCTCTGTTCAAACTTGCAGATTGGAAGTAAAAATGAGGGAACGCTTCCTCCTCTGCACTGGATTCTATTCAGAACTTTAATGGAGTGGATGATGCCCATACAGACAAAAACCGTGATGGAAATGCCAATCTCTTCTTGAAACACATCACAGACATCCACAGAATCAAAGGCACATCTGGGTACCCATGACGCCGTAAGATGACACATAAAGTTAATCATGACAAGTCAAACTCCTGTAAACGTGGATATCAAAGACTGAAGATTTAGTTGTCTGTGCTGTCTCTGGGTGAGACCTGGTGGGCATAGCAGCGCTCTTGTCGATGAGGGCAGAGGCCCAGGAGAGGGCAGTATGATCTGAGGATCCACAGGTCATGTCGCATGGGGAGAGACAGTTCCCCCTTTTGAAGTGCATTTGGGAGAGGTGGCACTGATGCTCATGGAGCAAGAGAGCTGGCAGGAGCCATTGCACTGCCCTGTTCATTAGCATAGGAGCCTCTGCTGAGGAAAACTAATCTGGATGCTGGCTTTTGACTGTCTCCACCACAAACTCCAAGCCTCCAAGAGTTCATGCAACTGCCATTCTGGGACAAAGTAGCACCAGCCACAGCACAGCAAGACCCTCCCCCACAGGATCAGCTCAGTGGCACCACATTGAGTCCCTACAATTTGGATTTATGAAACCAGCTGGTGCACCTGAGATAAAACACAGGAGCACTGTCCCACAAGATGTGCAGATGACTGGGACACAAATACTGTGAAGGCAGAATATTGACAGAAGACTGAAACACACCAGAGAAGATTATTTGGTGCTCTGTGAGGGCTTCCTGAACAGAGGTGGAGGGAACTCCCACCCCAAGGATGAGAGTGTGGGAGGATGCCATTATTTTCCCCAAAAAGTCAGCATAAACGGACTTCAGTGGGAAGCATGACAACCTCAATTGTAGGCTTGAGGCACTTACACCGAGTTCCACCCTCTTGCACTTTCCAAGTGCTTCATTACTAAGGATAGAGTGCCTGGGAGCTTGAGCAGGCCCATCCCGTAAAAGACAATCAAAACCCCCCACAGACACCACTTTCATTGACCATAGGGAGCAACAATGCCTTATCTCTAGGGGAAATAGGATCTAGCCTCTTTTATCAAGGGGACCAAAACCCCTACCTAGTTAAACTTCACCACACACTGCACAAGGTCTTAAAACTTCCCACTTTGGAGAAGTAGAAACCCTGCAGAGGCCTAACTTGAGGGAGAGAGCAGACAAAACACAAGAAAACTGTGCACACAGCACTCACCATAAACCCTTCTTGAAGTCCCAGTCTCTTGACAGTATATGAACTCTTCTTAATATAGTCGTAACTCTCCGGTGCAGAAAACATAACAGGCTTTTCTAAAACACATAAGAAAACAGAGATCTAGACAATATGACAAGATAGGGGAATTTATACCCAAAGAGAGAACAAGAAAAGATCATAACCAGGGATGATATAACGAATATGCCTGAAACAGAACTTAAAACAACAATAATAAGGATAATGCCTGAGCTTCAGAAAAGCATATAAGATATCAAGAATTCTTGCAAAATTTATCATATAGTGAGAGGACATCTGTCCGATGAATAAACCCTCCCATCCCTGAAAATGCAGCTGGAGGAGGAGCCCCAGCCCTAGGATTTCCAAGTGTTCACATTCAGTGATCAGGACAGAATATAGACATCTCACCATGGAGTTTGAGTTCACTCTGGTTTTCCTTGTTTCTATTTTAAACAGTAATTCATGATGAACAAGAGACACTGAGTATGTGATTGTATATGAGTGAGAGAAACCATGGATGCCTGAACTGTTTCCTGAGTGTGTCTGCATGTGTCCTGTGTAAGGTGCAACTGGGGGAATCTTGGGGAAGACCTGATGAAGCCTGGTGGGGAAGGGGGTCCCTGAGACTCTCCCGTGCAGCCTCTAGATTCACCTTCTGTAGCTAATTGATTAAGTGTGTCTGCTAGACTCCAAGGAAGGGGCTGAATGGGGGTCTACATATCTGCATTGTATAGGATAAGGGTCAAATGTCATTAGTTTACTCACTGATATTCAACACCATTTGTGAAAGAGGCCATCCTTTCTCCTACTGTTTATTCTGTGAAATCTCGTGGAGGATTTACTGACTGCATCTGGACACATTTCATTCTGGGCTCTGTAATCTACTCCACTGGTCTGTGTGTCTTGCTTTATGCCAACAGTATGCTGTTGTAGTTAAGATACCTCTGCAATATACTTAGAAAGAGGGAAGTGAGATGTTTCCAGGCTTGCTCTTCTTTCTCATGATTGTTTTCTCACTTCCATGTATTTTGTCATAACATGTAAATAAGGATTTGTTTCTGTTTCTTGGAAAAGTTCATTGGTATTTTTATTAACTCATTAACATTAGATATTTGTAAAACAGGTAAAAGGAATAAAGAGTATAACAATACAAAAAAATTAACATGATTGAAATTGGTATCTGGAAAGATAAATGAATTTAAAAAGCATCTGTACTTGGAAACTAGGTAAAACTAAAAAAATACAATAAGAATTAAGGAGAGGACACAACTGACACCAACGAAGTGAAAACAACAATAAGAGAAACTACATAACTAATTATAAATCCACAATTAGATAACTAAGAGCAGTTGGGAAACTTCTTGAGTTATAAAATCCACCAAGACTGTTCAGAAGATAAAGAAAATTAATAGATTGAAAAAAAAAATTAGAAGACTGTATCCATAATCTAATCATCCTGCCCTGAAAAAAAATAGTCAGCTTAGTACCAGAGGGCATTATCTATGAATTGTACCAAATATTAAGGCGATTTAAAGCCAATACTTCTCAAGTTCTTACCAAAAACCTAAAAGAAAGGTAGATGCCCCAATTGGTCTACAAGGCCAACCTTACTATGATGTGAAGTCCAAAGACACTACAAGAAGAAAACTAAAAGCCAATGTCTCAGATGGACATATATGCAAAACTCCTAGCATAATGATTGCAAGAGCACATTAAAGATTCATATGTGACAATCCAATGTGATTTGACCTGGGATGCAAGGATAGTTCACCATACACAAATTGGTAAATGTGATACCCTGCATTAATATAGACAGGGATCGATTCTACATTATCATCTATCGATGCATAAAAACTTTAGACAATGTTCAAAAATTTGTCAAAATTAAAAAATTTCAACGGCTGAGGAAATGAAAGAAATTGCCTCCATGAAATCGTGTCCATATATGAAAAGCCCATACCTGACAGTATATTCATCAGTGAAACACTGAAGCCTTTTCTGTCACATCAGGAGCTGGGAAAGGATGTCATTCCCAACATAAGTATTCCACAGGTTAACATGAAGCAGAATAAATATGCCACCCCAAGTATATCATCTTGTCACATTGCTTATTTGGAAGAAAATCACTTAAGTAACAGCCAGTCCAAGGACGCTGTGACCTTCCTTTGTTCCTCTGGGAGCAGGAAATAAATCTCCCCTGGGAAAGTTCCCTTCCTTGTACCAGAATGGGAGAACCATCCTTAGCACCAGAAAAGGGAACTTAACACCGAGAAGGCTGTGCAAACCAGCCTTGTTACTTCCTTACTAACTGACTAGCCCAAACCCAAATCTATGTCTTGTCAATTCTTCACAAATCCATTGTTTTGTTTTCTAAAAGGCGCGAGTGCCTCCTACTTTGTTTTTCTCTAGGTGTCATATTATTAGGAAGCTAATGCACATGCAAAATGAAATTTATTCTCTTCTGTAGATCTGTCTTATGTCAATTGAATTACTAGACCAGACGAAGAACACAGAAGCAAAGAAGGAAAAAGCTTTCTGCTCCTATAATTTGAAGATGTACCCACGAAAAGGTAAGAAAATGAAACAAAGAGAAGGAAGAAAATTAATTGTTTGAGAATCACATGAAATAGAAAACCTTAGAAACTCACAAAAACAGTTTTAACTAAAAATCAAACTCAGAAAAAGTTCAGGATACAAAATCAATATACAAAAATATGTTGTATTTCCACACACAAAATACATAGTATAGGGAAAAAATCATGCAATTTAAAATGGCACAAGGAGGAGCATCAGGGTGGATCAATTGGTTTAGTGTCTACTATTAATTTTGGATTAGGACATGATCTCATAGATCCTGAGTTTAATCCTGAGACAGGCTCTTCACAGATTCTCTATTCCCCACCCCCTCTCTGATCTCTCTCTCCCTCTCTCTCTGTCACGCAAAAATAAACACACATTAAAATGAAATAGCACAAAATAAAGAATTTAGAATTGAATTTCACTAAAAAGTAAATATTAGCATACCAAACATGACCTGTTGAAGAAAACATGTAAAAATGGACACACAGATGCAAATATAACTGTGTTCACAGATTTGAATTCTTCCTATTGTCACAGGGCCATTCACACAAAGTGATCAAGAAGTGCATTCCTAACCCTGTTTTTAGCATTTCAAGAATCAAATCTAAGTCTGGACTTTGATATATCGTCAGAGGATATGCAAATAGGGACCTCCCTGTGCTGATTAAACCAGCCCAGAGCTGACCCTGCAGCTGGGAGAGGAACCCCAGCTCCTCAAGTCCAAGGTGTTTCCAATCTGTGATCAGGACAGAACACAGACATCTCACCATGGAGTTTGTGCTTGGCTGGGTTTTCCTTGTTGCTGTTTTAAAAGGTAATTCATGGTGAACAAGAGACACCATGAGTGTGTGAGTGGATATGAGTGAGAGAAGCAGTGGATGTGTGACAGTTTCCTAACCAGGATGTCTTGTGTCTGCAGGTGTCCAGTGTGAGGTGCAGCTGGTGGAGTCTGGGGGAGGCCTGGTGAAGCCTGGGGGATCCCTGAGACTCACCTGTACAGTCTCAGGAATCAATGTTGGAAATTCCTACATGAATTGGGTCCGCCAGGCTCCAGGGAAGGGGCTGGAGTGGGTCTCATTAATTAGTAGTAGTGGAAGCACATACTATGCAGACTCCGTGAAGGGCCGATTCACCATCTCCAGAGACAACGCCAAGAACACGGTAGCCCTGCAGATGAATAGCCTGAGAACCAAGGACACGGCCATGTATTTCTATGCAAGAGACACAGTGAGGGGCTGTCAGTGTGAGCCCAAACACAAACCTCCCTGTAGAAGGGGATTAGCGCCACCAGGGGGTGCACACTATCCACATTTCTGATTTGTATTCCCAGGAGCAGGTGCAGTTGGAGGTTACAGGCAGGTTTCCTGTCAGGGTCTGGGGCTTCCTCTCCCCACAGCATTTTCCCCCAGGGAGCTTCTCCAGACACCTGTTTCTGGGTTACCTATTCAGTCTCTGCTCTAGAAACTTGTAATAAGAAAAATATACTAACAGGCACACAAAAGAAACTTACACTTTTACTTACACTACTTACTCCTGTCCCTAAATATAAATGAATTTGGCATATCCTGATGCATGTCACATTAAGCATTACAGGAGTTCCAGATGCACTCACTGCATCATAGGACCAAACAGTTCAATGTGCAGCTTGCTAGAATCAGCATGAAGGTCAACCTGGAGCTACATGAGGCTACAGAGGCCTCCAAACAAAACAAGACCGACACCTTGTGGGGTCATTGTCTGAACCATTCTCACAGCATCAAGTGTAGTTGACAGCACAGGAAAGCACTGGGACCATCGCCAAGATGTGGTCTTGATGTGAAGTCTGAAGATCACACACACACACACACACTCACACACACACAAACACACACACAGGACTATATAGACTTCATCACTTCATCATTTTGTCTTTTGAGATCAGGGCAGGTTCCTTTCTCAACTCATAATAGCTTGGATGGGGCCAGGAAGTGACACTGGCTGAGGGTGTGGTTGTGGGTCATTGGGGAGAGGGTCCTGTTCCAGGGATGAGCTTGTGTGGAGTCAGTCTCCCACCTACATCAAAGGAGGGAGACCTATGGTTTCCTGCTGGATTTCCCATGAGTGGGGACGGAATAGAGGAGGGAAGAATAGGTTCAGGAGATGGAAGGCAACAATCCAAGGTCACACTGTGATGATTAACCCACTAAACATGAATCAAAACTGGGAGAAGAAAAGAGAGAAATGGTCATTCTAAGTAGAAAGCAGTCTGAATCCTTGGAAATGAGAGTAAGGATCCATGTAAACATGCACAAAAACAAATGATAATAGAAGTATACTGAGGTCTTACCTGGAGTCTAGGCTGTAAGCCCTCTACTCCCCAAGGTCACCAGAGTGCTCTGTAGTTCGTGTATTCACTGTGTGCATGCAAAGACCAGAAGCTTCTACTGGCTCCATGGGCCTCAATTGGAGGAGCCTTCCAAGCGCACAGAATAAGTACTCTCTGTTGCTGTGACCAGTTCAATGTGTGTGTTCTAAGCCATCCCGATGTAGAAACCTAAGGCAAATGGGATGGACTCAGGAGCCAGGACCTTTGGGAGCACTTTGGTCAGGAGAATACAGCCTCATGACAAGATTAGTGCCCTTATACTCCAGGACTGTGAAAGTTCCCTGCCGCCTGGTCCCATATGAGGTGACAAGGAAAGGATGGCCTAGGATGTGGGCTCTCTCCAGGCACCAAATCTGCCTGTAACTTGACCTTGGACTTCCAGCCTCCAGAACTCTGAGAAATGAGTGTCTATGGTTTAAAACTACCCAGTCTGCGAACGTAGTTACAGAAGACAGAAAAGACTAAGATGTTAGTGAGACATGAACCCAAATATTGAGTCTCCAGCGTTTCCCTGCTGCATTTGTGGTGACAAGTACCTGATAAGCTCCTTCAATGAGGCTTACTGGCAGTCTTTTTTCTTCTTCAAGTCCTACACATCATTGAAATTACTAGTAGAAAATCAAAGGAATCTGTATTAAAGAGAAAGTAGAAAAACAGCCTCAACCTGTAGGTGAAAGGAGTGTACATGATACATGAATCCTTTTTAAATTGTCCCCATGTCTGGATGCAATAGGCTAGAGGAAAGTATTGGGAAAATATTTCGACAAGCATGGTCCTTTCAGGTACAAGTCTAAGGGAGATAAGTGCTGGTTTTTAGTCAATGGACCATAAGTGTGTAAGACCCACTGTGAGCATCTTTTGACAACAGAGTCCATGCGTTTCTGAGACTTTGTGTAACTTTACGTTCATGGTGGTGCTATTTCCTCCTTTCTGGAAGACTGTAGATGTGATGAATGTGTGGTATTTCATGTCGAGCAATGCCCTACACAGCCGTGTTACCATGCCTGCTATGAGGTTTGCACCTCAGTCACTGGATAGAAAAAATTTTGTAAGTCAGGATGGAAATACAACTCAAGAAGCTTTTCATCAAGATGAAGGGCTGGAGGCTTTCATCAAGAAATTACTTCACAACATGGCCACTTCAGAGTTTCCTCAGGACCTTGCTGCTGCTGGTTACACATGAACAGGAAATAAACTCACTCTCTTAGTGAGGGGTCCTCACAGGTAGTGACTAAAGGTCATACCCCATTCATCTATAGCATGCAGTGTTCTCTAATTGAAAATTTATCTAATGTGCTTCTGAAATCACCTAGTGCCACCAATCAGCTGATATACTGAAGAATGTCTGAGGGATGTGACTACTGGACAATTTCCAATATCTTGATTAAAAATCAATTCTATGTCATTCCAAAACCCCAGTTGACCCCCATCAGGTTTGGACATGGTGAAAGTATTCCCAAGGCCCACATGCAGGCAAGAAAAGAGACTGGGAGTAGGAACTCTTTATTCTGAAATCAACTTCTAATGAAACAAGAAAGTCTCAGATGGCACTGTCTTGCCTCCCTGACTAGAAGTGTCTCAGCTCCTCAGAGGCATACCCCCAGATGGGAAGTAAGACGGCATCCATGAGGCTGACGTTACTTCTACATAAAATTAGAGCCATCGACTGCAGTCACTGACAGAGATATGAATTATTCAGTTATTTTATAACCACTTGCTAAAACTGATACAATTCTTTATTTCCTATAAACTATTATTCCATATTATCACCTATGGCCATCAAGATTTTCCGAAATAATCTCCCTAACCTCGTTATTCCCATTAGTTATGAGCAACTTCACAGAAAAACTCTTATCTTAATTGTGCATTTTTGTATTCCCATTTTTCAAATTGAGCTTCCATAAACATCTAATAATTAAAGCAACATATCAGGGCAGAGAATCTCCTACACTGATGGAAATTTGTTCCTCCACATCTTTTTTCAGGTTGGTCGTGGTGGAAAGCACATGAATAATACATTCTCTGAGCTCCACCTCTACATGTCTAAGCTGAGAAGCAACATTATTCTAATTCCCAATGCTGGAAGCAATCCTCATCCAAAACATCAACTTGAAAAATAAAATTCTGCAATATTCATTCCTTGAAAACCTGCCAATCATTAGGTCCGATGATTCCTGATGCACAGAACAACATGGTAGTATTCACAAGCGTTTATGTTGAGGAAAATGAGCCCTACCGATATAAGTACATAAAATACAAGTACACATTTATAAATTCTAGAAAATTAAAACTACTATAAGGCAACATAAGTAAGATCAATAGTTCTGTGGGGACAGGGTGAAGAAGGGAATAGGGGAAGGAAGCAACTAGAGAGGAAGTACAGGAAATGTTATGGAAAATGATTTCTTTCCTTGGAAAATGTTGATTTTGACATCAGTGTTATCATATCACAGACTCTGCATATGAACCTCACCCTATATCAAGTACACCCATCAAAGCTCTGATAAGAAAGAGAGGCGACTCGGGAAAAACGCAGTGATAAGGACATGTTAGAGACTTGAAAATACACCTGTCCCTGTCCCTGAGTCTATCCATATTTCAGGTAGACTTCAGAGCAAATTCATTCTGTCCCCATTGCAGGAGGGGCTCCATATTCCTTGTGAGCCTGCCCACTCTGCAGAAGGTGTGCAGATGCTAGCAGGAGGTGCACAGCATCTACCAGCGGACACTCAGGACACCAGCTGTCAAGATGTGCAGAGAATGGCAGCTCTTTATTCCAAAATTTCAAGTCAAGTACTGCGATTTACCTTCCAGATCTCAATAGATTGTGCAGCCCAAAAAGGGAATGTTAATAGGCCTGTGGTGATCATCACCACCCCAACATCCTAAATGTCAATGATGGCGACAGTAATCTCCGCAATTCCTCCAGAAATATAGTATCATATTGATCTACTGTGCTCCTTGAAGGAGGAAAATATTCCATAAAAATATATTTATCCACATAAGATTCCCTGCACTTCCACTAATAATGGCTCTAATTCAAAAATACTGATGATACAAAATGCCACAAGGATGCAGAGCAACAAGAACTCCTATTGATTTTCCAGCTGAAATTTCACTTGAATAAGAAATAGGCATACCTAGATCATATGCTAGTAGAGCCTGAGAAGTCCCAGGGTCTGTCCTCTGCAAGTTGGAGCCACAGAAAACATGGAACAAATCTTTATGAGTCTGATTAACTGAGAACCAGAGAAACCCATGGTATATTGGTCAGCCCAAGAGTAAGAGAAAATAAGATGAGATGACAAGCTCAGACAATGAGGCAGAAGGAAAAGGGGTGAATTCTTCCTTCTTTTGGATTTTGTTCTATTCAGTTCTCAGTGGTTTGGATGATGCTCACCTCCACGGGGAGGGACATCTACTTCACTAAGTCCATGGATCCAAATGGTAATATCACATGGAAACACACTTACTTCTATGGAGATCCATTGCTTTTCTGCAAGGCAAGTAGACCTCAGCCCTGCATTGGGATGCATGTGCTGCTCTGTAGTTTGGGTCATCAGCTTCCTCTGTGAACTCAGGATTCTGGTGAGTGCAAGAAATGTCTCTTCTTGTTTTACAGCCTCCACATTTTCTTGTTGCAAAGACAGTTTGTTAAATTCCTCTGCCTTTTATGTTCAAGATCAAACTTGAACTCTGGTGTTTTATTTCAGAATTTGCAAACTTTATTTCTGTCCCTACACTGATCCAGAGATCCTGTGGACTCAATTGCAATTTTAATGTACAAAGCCCATTGATATTATACTATTATCATATTATTTTGCAGTAAGTGACGGATGCCATCTGAGTCCATACCTATAATCTCACTCCACGAGTGACATAGAGAGGAAAGCATCTCTCAGCAATGAGATGGAGCATGGAGCAGGAAGTGAGCAGTGGTCCAAGAGCACAGTGCCTGGAGTATTATAATATAATATTATATTACTATATACTCTATGTCTGGGTACAGTGGACAGGGGTGCATTTTTTAATATAATTTATCATCAAATTGGTTTTCATACAACAGCCAGTGTTCATCCCAACAAGTGCCCTGCTCAATGCCATCACCCACTCTCCCCTCTTCTCCACCCCCTATCAACACTCAGTTTGTTCTCAGTGTATAAGTGTCTTTTATGGTTTGCCTTCCTCACTCTTTGTAACTTTTTCCTCTTCCCCTCTCCCATGGTCTTCTGTTAAGTTTCTCAAGATCCACATATGAGTGAAAACATATCATATTTGTCTTTCTCTGACTGACTTATTTCACTTAGCATCATACCTCTTTGCCACGGGTCAGCCGCAGCATTCTCAGGTTTTCCCCAGAGGATGAATGGTGTTGGCATTATGAATGACTCGAGAGAGCAGCGTAGTTTCTAGAACCAAGCAGGCATCCCTGCTCTGCTGATCTCAGTTTCTTTATTTAAATGCAGTGAGTGACAATACATCAGTGACAAGGCATTTTTAACAATTTTTCTTAGGTGGCATATTTGTGAATCCCCCAGACCTAGAAGGAGACAGTCTTATCTTAGATTGGGCAGTAACCATTTTTATGACTATTCCAAGATAATGCATTGCTTTTGAGACAGAGCAGAGGAAATAACAAGATGTTTTTTAGAAGAGAGCAGGGTTGTTGTTGTAGCCCTCAGTAAATAGAGGGTACATACATTGTTGCCTTAAGACCTATGTTAACCATGTATAGACAGATTATGAGTCATTCTATCCATAATCTTTAACCATAATGGAAAAGGTATAACTTGCTTGGTAGAGACATAATCTCTAATGCTTGTCTAAGTTCTTTTCCTTCATGAGTGAGTTAGATTATCCCATAAGAGCTCATGTCTATCTGTTCTTTGTACAAATGGCAATTTCTGTAAAAGTATTTTGTTATTGCCTTTTCATTATAAGGGAGCGTGGGGATGGGAATTGCAAAAGGATTCTGGAATGTAAACCTCAGGAAGGTGCTCAATATTTGTTGTTGATCAGTGAAGGTATGTGTAGCTACTTTTGTTTGGCTTCTGTTTGTGCCTTATCTATAAACAGTGCTGTTAACTTTTCGGCTAAGCTAACCTCGAGAGACGGTCCTAAGTCTCTTTACAACCTCTCCTATCAGTCTTTTGACCAAATACTGAGAGCTTTATAGCGACATGCTTTGGGGTTTTATGGTAGGGCTGAGGGGATGTTTATCACAATGCAATACCCGCAGGGAAAATCTAGTTTGGTTCAAGGAGTCTTGGGGCCTAATGTCTACTAATTTTTAGCCAACTCATAACTGTTATTCTGTATGATCAATTTGTGTAACCTATCCCCAAGAGGCAACCTTGAGGTTCATCTGGCCAGGTTACACTCTTTCAGATATTATCCATCAAGGCATCACACTCCAGGTCCCCTTTTTCATATACCATAAAACCAAAGAGCATTACATCCCTTGAGGCCAATGAGAGTAGTTCAAGAAATCCAGGCCTGAAAGATTAATATTAGAAGGAGACGGTATTGTGTGCCAATTTGGTGTCAGGAGCCTTGCAACATCTGCCTTTTCACACAGGGAGACGTCTCAGCCTGTGAGACCATGATGGCTCCCAACATCCGGTTCCATACATGTTGTTGCAAATGGCCAGATTTCATGCTTTCTCATTGCCAAGTAGTATTCCATCGTATATATAAACCACCTCTTCTTTATCCAACTGTCAGTTGATGGACATTTTGGGCTCTTTCCATGATTTGGCTATTGTTGAAAGTGCTGCTATAAACATTGGGGTACATGTCCCCCTATGCATTAGGACTCCTATATCCCTTGGGTAAATTTCTAGCAGTGGTATTGCTGGGTCATAGGGTAGTTCTATTTTTAAATTTTTGAGAAACCTCCACACTGTTTTTTCAGAGCAGCTGGACCAGTTTGCATTCCCACCAACAGTGCAACAGGGTTCCCATTTCTCCATACCTTTCTAGCATCTACAGTCTCTTGATTTGTTAATATTAGCCACTCTGACAGGTGTGAGGTGGTATCTTAGTTTGGATTTGATTTGTATTTCCTTGATGATGAGTGATGTTGAGCATCATTTCATGTGTCTGTTGGCAATCTGATGTCCTCTTTGGAAGTGTCTATTCACGTCTTCTGCCAATTACTTCACTGGGTTATTTGTTTTTCAGGTGTGGATTTTGGTGAGTTTTTTCTAGATTTGGATACTAGCCCTTTATCCGATATGTTATTTGCAAATACCTTTTCTGTTCCGATGGTTGCCTTTTAGTTTTGTTGATTGTTTCCTTTGCAGTGCAGAAGCTTTTTATCTTAATGAGATCTCAGTAGTTCCATTTTTCTTTTAATTCCTTTGCCTTTGGAAAAGTGTCGAATAAGAAATTGACGCAGCTGAAGTCAAAGAGGTTGTTGCCTTTTTTCTCTTCTAGGGTTTGGATGGTTTCTTGTCTCATATTCAAGTCCTTCATCCATTTTGAGATTATTTTTGTGTATGGTGTAAGAAAGTGGTCTAGTTTCATTCTTCTGCATGTTATTCAGTTCTCCCAGAACCATTGGCTAAATAGACTGTTGTATTTTCTTTGGATATTCTTTCCTGCTTTGTCAAAGATAGGTTGGCCATACCCAGTTCGTCTACATGATGCATTATGCTAGCATACAAATTTAACTAATATGTTTCTAAAATCATCTAGTGCCTCCAAGCAGCTGAGGGCCTCAGATTGTCTGAAGGATGTGACAACCAGTGCTTGTAGAATCTTGATTTAAAATCAATTCTATGTCATCCCCAAACCCCAGGTGGCCCCATCATGGATGGACATGGTGTCAGAATTCCCAAAGCCCTCATGCAGACAGGAAAAGGCACTGGGAGAAGGAACAGAGTCTTCTGAAAGTAACTTCTGAAGAAATAGGAAATTTCCCACTGACCCTCTCCTGCCTCCCTGACTAGAACTATCTCAGGTCCACAGAAACACAGATCTCAGATGGGAAATAAGTCTGATCAATTAGATTCAACAATTCCCATCATTGACAAGGAATTTGAATTATTCAGAGGTTTTCTAAACAATTGCTAATTGTTTGATTTCTGTTAGACAGTTATTCCTATTATCACCTATGGCCATTGAACTTTTCTAAAAAACGTCCTTCAGGGGCGCCTGCGTCAATTAAGCGTCAGACTGCATTTCGACTCAGGTCATAACCTTTTGGTTTTTGAGTTCGAGCCATGCATCAAGCACTGAGAGTGTAGGGCCTTCCTGGGATTCTCTCTCTTTCCCATTTTTTGTTCCTCCCAGACTTGTGTTAACATACACACTCTCTCTCCAAATAAATTACAAAACTTAAAAGAAATTTTTTTAATTAAAAAAAAATTAAAAACGTCCTTCATCTTATTGCCCCCAATCCTTACAGACAACTTTATACAAAATCTCTAGTCTTAATTGTTCTTTATTTATATTCCTGATTTTCAAATTAAGCTTCCATGAACATCTAATAATAAAAGCAACTTATCAAAACAGAAAAACCCCACATTGATGGATATTTGATCCTCTGTGTCTTCTTCAGGTTGCTTTTTGTGGAAAGCATATAAATCATATATTCTCTAAACTCCACACCTACATCTGCAGGCTGATAAGAATCTTTATTGAAATATCAGACACTGGCAGCTATTCTGATTTTAAAAAGTCACTTAAAAAATAAAATTTTGTGAGGAGGAGTCAAGATGACGGAACAGCATGGAAGTCTTTTTTCTGTCTTGTGTACATGAAATACAGCCAGGTCAATACTAAACCATTCTGCACACCTAGAAAATGAATTTGAGGAATAACACAACAAACTTCACAACGTGAACCACAGAACTCAGCAGGTACATGGCATGGAGGGACAAACTGGGGGAGAGAGGAGCTGTGTTTGCAAAGAGAGGACAGAGACAGCGGGGAGACTATGGGAAAAGCACACCGCACAAAATCATCTGGAGAGAAAGTGGAAAAGTGGAAACAGCCACAGGGACTGATCTAAAAAGGGAGAAAGGAAAAAGGAGAGGGTTTAAATTCCATTAAGACTCTATAAACAGGGAGAGCACAGAGTCTGAAGCTCTGCAGTTCAAAATACCTACCACTGCTCTAGTGGGAAGGGCAAATTCTCAGGAAAAGAGTAGGTGCGGGATGTCCTCGGGCCATGCGTGATTTTCCATAATCCCAGAATGCTGCTGCTACACGATAGCATGAACTTTTTCTGGCGTGGGCTTGCACCCAGCCGCAAGTCTCTGGACATAGGACACAGAAAGATCCCTCAAACATTTCTGGGTGCAGCTGGCACCAGGCTATTGTTCGGTGAGACTCTCACCCAGGGTATCTGAGTGGGTCAAAGCCACAGTCCTCAGAAGTGATGTGTCAGAAAACGCAGCTGCCTCTCAGATAAAACTCAGGAGGGAGGTGCTGCCAGGCAACCTGTCGGTGTGGACACGGACAGTGTAAAAGCGGGGAGTGATGGAAACCAGAGATGAAAGACTGGTGGGAGCTTCCTGGTCAGGGAGAACACAGAATTGCGATCCAAGGCTGGGTGACTGGGTGACGCCATTTTCACCCCGCCCGCGCATGCAAACACACACCTATAGGTGCCACAACGATCCACCTCAGTAAGCCAAGCAGTGCCATCTAGTGGAAATGGAGCCATTACACTAAGCCCCACCCAACTGGGCAAACCTGGCTCTTCACAAACACCACAAATCTCTCCCCCTGCTTAGTTTACAGACTATTAAGTGTTTCATAGTTTGACCTCTAGGGGTAAATGCTGTAATATCAATTCTATTTCAGACTGCTCATTGGTCCAGCTATTCAAATTTCTTTTTTTCTTTTTTACTATTTTTTCCTTTTTCTTTCCTTTCTTTTTCATTTATTTTCTTTTACTTGAATACAAAAAAAAAAGAATTATTTTTATTTTCAATTTTTATTAAAATATTTTCCTTTATTTTTTCTACTAAATTTTTTACTTTTTTGAAAAATTTTCAAATTCTATAATACTCCCATCATTTATTTAATTGTGTGTGTGTGTTGATGTTCTAATTTTAATTTTTTTCCTTTTTTCTGTAATCAACCAAGCTCCTTTCAATAACCAAACCAAAACACACCAAGGTTCTAGCATCATTTATTTGATTTGTGTGTGTGTGTTTGTGTGTGTGTTTAAATTTTTAAATTTTAATTGTTTTTCCTTTTTTCTCTAATCAATCAAGTTCCTTTAAATAATCAGACCAAAACACACCACGGTTCTAGCATCATTTATTTGATTTGAGTGTGTGTGTGTGTTCAAATTTTTTAATTTTAATTTTTTCCCTTATTTCTCTAATCAATCAAGCTCCTTTCGGTAATGAGACCAAAACACACCTAAGATCTAGCGTCATTTATTCAATTTGTTTTGTGTGTGTGTGTTGTTTTCGTTTTTTCATTAAAAATTTATTTTACCTTATTAAATCCTTTTCTTTCTTCAAAATGATGAAACGAAGGAATTCACCCCAAAAGAAAGAGCAGGGAGAAATGGCAGCCAGGGACTAAACCAACACAGATGCAAGCAAGATATCTGAACCAGAATATAGAATCACGATGATAAGAATACTAGCTGGGATCGAAAATAGATTAGAATCCCTTTTTATAGAGATAAAAGAAGTAAAAGATAGTCGGGGTGAAATTTAAAAAATGCTATAACTGAGCTGCAATCTCAAATGGATGCCACAGTTGCAAGGATGGATGGGCAGACAAGAGAACCAGCGATATAGAGGACAGTCTTATGGAGAATAATGAAGCAGAAAAAAAGAGGGAGAGTAAAGCAAAACAGCACGATTTAAGAAAAAGAGAAATCAATGACTCATTAAAAAGGAGTAATTTCAGAATCATAGTGTTCCCAGAAGATGAAAGGAGAGAAAAAGTGGTAGAAGGATTATGTAAGCAAATCATAGTGGAAAACTTTCCTGACCTGAGGAAGACACAGACATTAAAGTACAGGAAGCACAGAGGACTCCTAGAAGATTCAACAAGCACCGAACATCAACAAGGCATATCATAGTCAAATTCACAAAATACCTAGGCATGGGAAGAATCATGAAAGCAGCAAGGGTAAAAAAGTCCTTAACCTACAAAGGCAGACAGATTAGGTTTGCGGCAGACTTATCTACAGAAACTTGGCAGGCCAGAAAGGAGTGGCAGAACATATTCATTGTGCTGAATTGGAAAAATATACAGACAAGATTTCTGTTCCCAGTAAGGCTGACATTCAAAATAGAAGGACAGATAAAAGTTTCCCAGACAAAAAAAATTAAAGGAGTTCGTGACCACTAAACCAGCATTGCAAGAAATTTTAAGGGGGACTCTCTACGGGGAGAAAAGATAGGGGTGGGAGGAACCAAAAGCAACAAAGACTAGAAAGAACCAGAAAATACCACCAGAAGCTCCAACTCTACAAAGAACATAATGGCAATAAACTCTTACCTTTCAGTATTCACTCTAAATGTCAACGGACTAAATGCTCCAAAAAAAAAAAAAAAAGACATTGGGTAATAGAATGGATAAGAAAACAAGTTCCATCTGTATGCTGTTTACAAGAGACCCACTTTAGACCTAAAGACACCTTCAGATTGAAAGTAAGGGGATGGAGAACCATCTATCATGCTAATGGTCACCAAAATAAAGCTGGAGTAGCCATACTTATATCGGACGATCTAGACTTTAAAATAAAAACTGTAATGAGAGATGAAGAAGGGCATTACATCATAATTAAGGGGTCTATACGCCTAGAAGACATAACAATTTTAAACATTTATGCTCCAAATGTGAGAGCACCAAAATATATAAATTGATTACTCATGAAAATAAAGAAACTCATTGATAATAATACCATAATAGTAAGGGACTTCAACACCCCACTTACAGCAATGGACCGTTCATTTTAACAGAAAATCAACAAGGAAACAATGGCTTTGAATGACACACTGGACCAGATGGACTTAACAGATATACTAAGAACATTTCATCCTAAAGCAGCAGAATATACATTCTTCTCCAGTGCACATGGAATGTTCTCCAGAATAGACCACATACAAGGCATAAATCAGCTCTCAACATGTACAAAAAGGTGGAGATCATGCCATGCATATTTTCAGACCACAACACTATGAAACACGAAATCAACCACAAGAAAAATATTTGGAAAGAGAACAAATACTTGGAGACTAAAGAACATCCTACTAGAGAACGAATGGGCTAACCAAGAACTTAAGGAGGAAATTTAAAAAATACATGAAAGCCAATGAAAATGATAAGACCACAACCCAAAACCTCTGGGATGCAGCAAAGGTAGTCATAAGAGGGAAGTCTATAGCAATCCAGGCCTTCCTAAAGAAGGAAGAAAAGTCACAGATACACAAACTAACTTTATACCTCGAAGATCTGGAAAAAGAACAGCAAACAAAACCCAAAAATGGAAGAAAGTCAGGAAATAATAAAGACTAGAGAAGAAATCAATGCTATTGAAACCAAACCAAACCAAACCAAACCAAAACAACAACAACAACAACAACAACAACAACAACAAAAACAGTAGAACAGATTAATGAAGCCAGAAACTGGTTCCTTGAAAGAATTAATAAAATTTATAAACCACTAGCCAGTTTGATCAAAAAGGAAAAGGAAAGACACCCAAATGAATAAAATCAAGAATGAAAGAGGAGAAATCACAACCAATACAACAGAAATAAAAATAACAATAAGAGAATATTATGAGCAATTATATGCCAATAAAATGGGCAATCTGGAAGAAATGGACAAATTCCGAGAAACATATAAACTACCAAAACTGAAACAGGGAGAAATAGAAAAATTTACAGACCCATAACCAGTAAATAAATGGAATTAGTCATCAAAAATCTCCAAAAAAACAAGAGTCCAGGCCAGATGGCTTTCTAAGGTAATTCTAACAAACATTGAAGGAAGAGTTAACACCTATTCTCTTGTACCTGTTCCAAAAAATAGAAATGGAAGGAAAGCTTCCAAACTCTTTCTATGAAGCCAGCATTATCTTAATTGAAAACCAAAGACCCCACTAAAAAGAGAACTATAGACCAATCTCCCTGATTAACATGGATGCAAAAATCCTCAGGAAGATATTAGCGAACAGGATCCAACAATGCATCAAAAAAAATCATTCACCACGACCACCTGGGATTTATACCTGGGATGCAGGGCTGGTTCAATATCCACAAAACAATCAATGTGATTCATCACATCAGTAAAAGAAAGGACAAGAACCACATGATCCTCTCAATAGATGTAGAGAAAGCATTTGACAAAATAGAGCACCTTTCTTGATTAAAAACACTTAAGAAAGTAGGGATAGAAGGATCATATCTCGAGATCGTAAAAACCATATATGAAAGACTCAACGCTAATATCATCCTAAATGGGGGAAAACTGAGAGCTTTCCCAATAAGGTCAGGAACAAGACAGGGATGTCCACTCTCGTCACTGTTATTCAACATAGTATTGGAATCCTTAGCCTCAGCAATCAGACAATACAAAGAAGTAAAAGGCATCCAAATCAGCCAGGAGGAGGTCAAACTTTCACTCTTCGAGGATGACATGATACTCTAGATGGAAAACCCAACAGATTCCACCAAAAAACTGCCAGAACTGATCCATGAATTCAGCAATGTGGCAGAATATAAAATCAATGCACAGAAATCGGTTGCATTCCTATACACCAATAATGAAGCAACAGAAATAGAAATCAAGGAATTGATCCCATTTACAGTTGCACCTAAAACCATAAAACACCTAGTAATAAATGTAACCAAAGAGGTGAAAAATCTACACACTGAAAACTATAGAAAGGTTATGAAAGAAATTGAAGAAGACACAAAAAAATGGAAAAATATTCCATTCTCCCGGATAGGAAGAACAAATATTGTTAAAACGTCAATACTACCCAAAGCAATCTATATATTCAATGCAATACCTATTAAAATAACACGAGGATTCTTCACAAGGCTAGAACAAACAGTCCTAAAATTTGTATGGAACCAGAAAAGACCCCGAAGAGCCAAAGCAATTCTGAAAAAGAAACCAAAGCAAGAGGCATCACAATCCCAGACTTCAAGCTATATTACAAAGCTGTAATCATCAAGACAGTATGGTCCTGGCACAATAACAGACAGTCAGATCAAATGAACAATATAGAGAATCCAGAATTGGGCCCCAAACATGTGGCCAATTCATCTTTGACAAAGCAGGAAAGAATATTCAATGGAATAAAGACAGTTTCTTCAGCAAGTGGTGCTGGGAAAACTGGTCAGCAACATGCAGAAAAACGAACCTGTACCACTTTCTTACACCACACACAAAAATAAATTCAAAATGGATGAAAGACCTAAATGTAAGGAAGGCCATCAAAATCCTCGAGGAGAAAGCAAGCAAGAAACTCTTTGACCTCGGATGCAGCAACTTCTTACTCAACATCTCCAGAGGCAAGGGATACAAAAGCAAAAGTGAACTATTGAAACCTCATCAAAATGAAAAGCTTCTGCCCAGTGAAGGAAACAATCATCAAAACTAAAAGGCAAGTAATGGAATGAAAGAAGATATTTGCAGACGACATAGCAAATAAAGGGTTAGTATCCAAAATCTATAAAGAACTTATCAAACTCAACACCCAAAAAGCAAATAATCCAGTGAAGAAGTGGGCCAAAGACAAACAGACACTTCTCCAAAGAAGAGCTTCATATGGCCAACAGACACATGAAACGATGCTCAACGTCACTCATCATCAGGGAGATACAAATCAAAACCACAATGAGATACCACCTCACCCCAATCAGAGGGCTGACAATAATAACTCAGGAAACAGATGCTGGCAAGGATGCGAAGAAACAGGATCTCTTTAACACTGCTGGTGGGAATGCAAACTGGTGCTGCCACTCTTGAAAACAGTATGGAGGTTCCTCGAAAAATTAAAAATAGAATGACCCTACAACCCAGCAATTGCACTATTAGGTATTTATCCAAGGGATTCAGGTATGCTTGTTTGAAGGGACACATGCTCCCCAATGTTTATAGCAGCACTATCAACCATAGCCAAAGTATGGAAAGAGCTCAAATGTCCATCGATGGATGAATGGATAAAGAAGATATGGTATATGTATATACTGGAGTATTACTCGGCAATCAAAGAGAACGAAATCTTGCCATTTGCAACTACGTGGTTGGAACTAGAGGGTATCATGATAAGCAAAATTAGTCAGAAAAGACAATATCATATGCCTTCACTCCTATGGGGAATTTAAGGTACAAAGCAGATGAACATAAGGGAAGGGAAGCAAAAATAATATAAAAACAGGGAGGGAGACAAAAACATAAGAGACTCTTAAATGTGGAGAACAAACAGGATTACAGGAGGAATTGTGGGAAGGGAGATGAGCTAAATTGGTAAGGGGCATTAAGGAATAAACTCCTGAAATCATTGTTGCACTATATGCTAACAAACTTGAAGGTAAATTTTTTAAAAATTTAATAATGAAAAAAGAATAAAATTTTAAAATCCAAGTGTTAGAAAAAAATAAAAATAAAAAAATAAAATTCAGTGACATTAATTCTTGAAAAGCTGCCTATCATTAAATCCAATGACTCCTGATAAAACTAGCAACATAATTGAATTGACAAGGGTTTACACTGAGTAAAATAAGCCCTACAAATAAAAGTTCTTATCATATAATCGCACACGTACAAATTCTAGAAACCCAAAAATAATCTAAAGAAACATGAGAAAGATCAATATTTCTGTGGTGACAGGGTAAAGAAAGGAACGGGGAAGGAAGAATTCAAAGGAAACTACAAGAGACTTTAATGGGAATTGATGTGTTCAGACTCGATCATGTTGACTCTGACATCGGTGTTATCATATCACGCACTCTGCATGTGCAGCTCATCCTATGTCAGGTACACTCATCAAAGCTCCTACAAATACACACAGAGATGACTCAGTAGGGACACAGTGATAGTGACATGTTAAAGTCTTGAAAATACACCTGCACTGACCCTGATACTCTCTATATTTCAGGTGAACTCCAGAACAAGCAAAATCTTGTGTCCCCATTACAGAAGGGTTCCACAACCCAGGAGCCTGTCCACTCAGGCCTGCAGGTGGTTCGTGGAGAGGAGAAGCAGTAGGTCCCTTGGGGAAGAGCACAAGCCCAGATCCTAGGGCTCACTCTCACCACATAAGTGCACGTGGACCCCTTGCCACCATCTACAACGTGGTTGTAGGTTCACATCTCCTTATAGGATATGATGACGTGTACACCACAAGAGTAGTGTACAAATGAAAACCAAGGTAGCATATGAAGCCCAAATGTGTACTCAGAAAATCATAATAACAAATTATATTTTTCCAAATGCATCAATACACCAAATCAAAGAGAGTTACATTTGCTCATGTCACTGCATTCTTTGTAACCACTGAATACATAGCTGGCTATATACTCAAAGGAGATGCAAATAGGGACCTCCCTCTGCTGATTATATCAGACCAGCCCCAATCCTGAAGCTGGGAGAGGAACCCCAGCTCTGGGAGTCCCAGGTGTTCCCATTCTGTGATCAGGACAGAACACAGACATCTCGCCATGGACTTTATGCTTGGCTGGGTTTTCCTTGTTGCTGTTTTAAAAGGTAATTCATGGTGAACAAGAGACACTGAGTGTGTGAGTGGATATGAGTGAGAGAAATAGTGGATGTGTGACAGTTTCCTGACCAGGATGTCTTGTGTCTGCAGGTGTCCAGTGTGAGGTGCAGCTGGTGGAGTCTGGGGGAGACCTGGTGAAGCCTGGGGGGTCTCTGAGACTCTCCTGTGTAGCCTCTGGATTCGACTTCAGTAAATACTGGATGAACTGGATCCGCCAGGCTCCAGGGAAGGGGCTGGAGTGGATCTCAGAAATTAATAAGGATGGAAGTAGCACAAACTACGCAGACTCCGTGAAGGGCCGATTCACCATCTCCAGAGACAACGCCAAGAACACAATGTATCTGCAGATGGACAGCCTGAGAGTCGAGGACACAGCCGTGTATTTCTGTGCGAGAGACACAGTGAGGGGCCGACAGTGTGAGCCCAGACACAAACCTCCCTGTAGAAGGGGATCAGCACCACCAGGGGGTGCACACTATGCACAGTTCTGGTTTGTATTCCCAGGAGCAGGTGCAGATGGAGGTTACAGGCAGGTTTCCTGTCAGGGTCTGGGGCTTCCTCCCCAGACAGAAGTTTCCCCCAGGGCCCTTATGGACACATGATTCTGTGCTTCCCTATTCACTCTCTGAATTAGATACATGTAATAGGAAAAGTATACTAACATGCAAAGAAGATTGAGTTGCTTGCACTAGCTTAATCCCTGCCACTAGATATAAATTAATTACAGACATCCTGATGAACATCAAATGAAGCATTACAAGATGCCCTATTACACTAACTGCATCACAGGATCACCCAGCTCACATGCAAGTTTGCTAGAAGCAGCATAAAATGCATGCTGGACATGAAGTGCAGAGGCATCACAAGCCTTCATCAAGAGAAGACAGACTCCTGGTGGGTCATTGTCTGAATGGTGTTCACTGCATCAATATTAGTTGAACACATGGGAAAGCACATGGACCCCCACCAGGGCATGGTGTACTGTGGAGCCTGAAGATCATACACACACACACACACACACACGGGCACACACACACAAAATTTCATGACCTTCCTCATTTCAGAAGTGTGACATCAGTTAAACTGGATCTGAATCCAAATGTCATCAGAGCTGTGTGTCCTTCTGAAGCTCTAAAGGGACACTTCATCTTCGAGGGTTGCACACTTTGAATTGCTGGTCATGGCATGCCCTTCCCTCAAAATCCATCAGGAGGATCTTACTGCAGATATCAGGTGGTTCCTTCCTTCTGTAAGAATGAATGTCACTCTGCATTGCTCTCATAAGGGCAGTGTGATTCCTTTCATGTCCATGCAAATTCCAGGACAATGTCTCCATCCCAGGGTCCTGAATGCACTCACAGTTCAATGTCCCTTGTATCATAGACAGTGATGCTCACAGTCCCTGTACATCTGGACCTGGTATTTTCCAGCCTACTTCACAGACCCACAGAGATATACCACCTGCTCTGAGAGATATGGAGGATTTGTCATTTCTCCTGCAATACCTTCCCTACTCTCCTGGAGCACATCCTCGTATGCACTACTGGAGATGTTGACACGGAATGTATGGCACTTCCCCCTCATGAATTCACACATGATAACTACATATCAACATGGGAAAGATAAACAGGACCTGTTCTATACAAGACGAGGACGCGTTTATAAGTCAAAGGTGAATAAACCCTCTCCATTTCTCCCCATGCCCTCCTGCTTCCTATCTGTCCAGGAAGGAGAATGTCGTGCCATGAGGGACAGGGGACTCTGGTGGACAGGGAATTCAGTGTCCTTCAGAAACCAGCACCGATCCCAACCTCAATGGAGACACAGGAAATGTCCTTCCACTCAGTGTCCTTACATTCTCGTGACATCCCAGGTGTTGTGCACCTGAAATCATACCTCTGACCCTGGGGTGAAATTAAGCCCCATGGATACAAGAGGTTAGAACCACTCCTCTACTGAGCAGGACAGTATTTGTTCTCAAGAGGAGTAAATTTGATGTGGGCTCTTCTTCTGTCTGTTGCCTGTCATCCTGCTCGTATATCTCAGACTTTCGAGGACATGTAATATCAATTACTAATCTAACACAACTGCTCCTTGTGACTCTGCTCGGCTTGTGTGTACTCACCCAGGTGAACCTGGAAAAGGAGTCCCAGGTGTCCAGACCCTCACAGTCTCTCTCATTTACCTGCCTCCCCACTGAATTCTTGCCAACCCAGTCTACTTTGGGTACTTTTCATTTTATTCCATTTTCTCAGTTAGAGCCTCTCAGTTTTGCTGTCAATAGTGAGCAGGCTGTCC
This sequence comes from Paguma larvata, assembly GCA_030068075.1. Classification (NCBI taxonomy): domain Eukaryota; kingdom Metazoa; phylum Chordata; class Mammalia; order Carnivora; family Viverridae; genus Paguma; species Paguma larvata. Next base: position 49,166,484 of record CM057827.1, on the reverse strand, counting down.
TCAGTTATGTTACCGAAAGCTATCTGTCCAAAGGATTATTTTTTTAAATGTAGTCATTGACACAAAATGTGGTAGATGCTTGTCTATTTTTAATACCCTTCTTTCCCTAGCATCCTTGGTTTGATTCCATTTTGGAAAATCAATGATGACATATATATATTTTTGAATATATTTTTACATTTTGTACTTCTAGAATTTTTCTGTAATTGTTTGAATAACTGATACTATACTTTAAACCCAAAAATAAGTCACATCTTTATATTTAACATATGAATTTGTGATGCAATATTATTTATCAAAACAACCTAAAAGAACAGTCGGCTTGTGATTATCATTTAAGATATTATATTCCCCATTTTCCCAATATTTTTATTATTTGTACAGTTGTCTGGAATATAATCTAGATCATAGAGTGATCTTAAAGGCTATTAATTTTTTTCTGAATTACTGATTTACAACTTCTTAGTAGTAATTTTTTCACAAATTAGTTTTATTCAAAGAGAATTCATAACTTCTTAGAAAATATTTTGGAATAATAATTTTGTTATAATTCGCTGACAGATGTACCACATATGAAGAACATAACAGGAGTTTCACTTCAGATCGTATATAGAATTCTTTTGTTCATGCAAGTAATCTTGTAAGTTGTACCAATGTGCCCCATTAATGTCATTTGTCTCAAAGATACATGACTGCAGAAAGTACTAGACCATCATCTGTATCCAAATACTCCATTTCCAGGCCACATAGGTAATCATACTTTCCCAGCACCTCATGCAATTCCCATGCAGTCACATCCCGTGTTCCCAGCAAAGCCACCTACAGGAATGTATGGGAGGGAGGGCCACCTGGCTGTCCCACCCACCTGCTCAGTAAACTATAGGAGGGCAGGAAGAGAACTTTGGAGGTTGTGGACAAATAATTAAGTTCACAGGAGATGGAGAAGCAGGAGAAACAGACCAAAGATTCATTACATGTGCACTGAGGTCCAGTAAAGAACTGGAGACCCAAAGAAATGAACAAAGCAGATGGTTAGTTTTATACATTTTAGACCCAGAGACAATTCATTTGCCAAGAATTTACAGAAAAAGGAAACAGATGTTTGGGGCTTTCCTTGGTGAGGAATTTTCAGGAGTTTGGGCTGAGACAGTAGATTAGTAACAGATTAATAATGTCTATTCTCCAGCTTTCTCAGCTATTAAGTCCCTATCGCTGGAGATAAGGATGTATCTTCACTTCTTACTACAGTTATGGCATTATTTTTTTGTGGGATATTTATTTCCTGTTTTCAGCAGGACAGAGGAGGGTCTGAGTGACCTTTCACAGGCTTTCCCAAGTATGTTTAATGCAAAATAATCAGTTTTCTGCTGTGGTACATTTGGGCAGCCTGCCATGGGCAGGAGCTTTGGAGTTTGTGTCCCAACATGCTCATGTTCAGCGACGAAGTTGCTTCCTGCAGATTTGACTGTGTTTCCAGAGCCATCCACACAGGATATTCACAGGTGGAGATGAAGGATTTCACAACTTTTCCCATATAGAATGGGAACTGGAATGGAGCAGGGTCCTGCTAGTGAGAATGCAAAATAGCACCTACGTTCTAAAAGTTGGCCATTCTCTTGTGAAACTGGTCATACGCTTAAACTTATGACCAGCACCACCAATTTTAGCCACATAATTAACTGAAATTAGACCACTTGTGTTCTCAAAACATGTACACAAGTGCTCACAGGAACTGTATTTGTAGTTATTACACCATCGAAGCCACTAAGCTTTTCTCCAACAGGGGAATGATGACCATTGAAATCATAAGTGCAGACAATAGGAACAAGAGCCAGCACATGTGTGAACATGAATGAATCTCATGTTCATTATCCGTCATGGAAGAAGTCACTGCCTAAGGCCACACACTGCATGAACCCATCTATACCAGATGGAATCTGCAAAACACAATGCACAAGAAACTGCTTGGTGTGGGAAGGATAGGGATTTGAACAGACCTGAAATTGATGCATTATTGAACTTGCAGCTACTGAATTGTCCTGTAACTTGATTTCATTCATACTCATAGCATCTAATACCAAAAAAAGTCCTGTTCTGCATATTTAAGTTACTTCTGTAAAATTCTAATTACCTTGATTATTAGATAAAATGTCCTAGATTATATCCAGAAATATTTGTGTCTCAGCACTCTGTATTGTGTTCCTTCTTAGCTGGGTGGTTGTCTCATGACCATAGAGACTGGTTAGATGAGACAGATCTGTATTGGAGGAGGAACAGATTTACTTCAGTTCATGAAAGTGACAGATTCTACTGCCAGCCTGGGTTCGAGGGGCTGAGATGGGATGGAAGGTGATAACATCATGGGAATGGAATCAAGACAGTTGTGGGGAGAGCCTGCGATATTTTATCTCTGTATCTCCTTTCCTCACTGTGAATTATAATGAAGATATCTGATCAAAGTCCAGAAGTCTGTTGGTAAATTCTCAAAAAATAAATAGAAGAGACAAGGATGACAGATGGTGGATCAGAAATGGAGCCTGTTGGGAAGAAGAGCCTTTGATCAAGAGCCTGAAAGGAGCTGTAAATGTTAGGATAGAGGACAATGGTTCAGATACAGGACAGAGTTCTTATTCCTACACATCCCAGAGCTCAGGACACACTGGGAAGACACCCTGCGACCACCTGGAGGTAGAAGCACCATGATCAGAAGGGAAGAGAAATCTACAAGGAGGCATCTGCTACCCTAGATGGAAGATGTGCTCATTCAGAAATAATTGAAGTCATAATTACTTTATTTGTATATCCAAAATTGGCATCAAAATATTCTTTTCAGTAGGAAAATACTTTTTTTAATTGTCAATCGTGTGTAATTTCATTCAATTTCTTTCAAAATGACATGAATCCTCAAGGGTGATTTTTTAAAATAACATACAATCATCTATCTATCTATCTATCTACTATCTATAATCTGTCCATCCATCATCTATAACTATCTATCCATCTGACATCTATTTGAAGTCTATTCCTCTAGCTCAGCATAGATCCTATTGGCACCTGTCTTCAGGACTATGAACATATTGTCTACAATTTATTATTAGGCCTCTAACATTTAGATCCCGATGATTTCCAGGTCAGCCACTCCAGTTTCATCAAGGTGTTTATTTGAGTGCCATTAACTTCTTAACTAAGTTACTGATGGTCTCTGTGCCGTATCAGAGAACAGTCACCCACTTTTCTGTTAAGCCTGCTCCTTCTCCCTGAGTTAACAGCATCCTGTGTGAGGTGGCGATTTCTCAGGAGAAGAGAGGCTCCCTCCACACATTGGAATTCTGTCTGCAGATGACAGAGAGGGTGCCTCTGTGTTGGTGTCTGTGCCCTTGAGGATGTAGGTACCGCTTCCAGGCTTTGCAGATGACAGAGCAGGCAGAGCCCATCACCAGAAAACCATCAGGATCAGGTCTCCAGGTGTGTCCATGTTCTACAGATAGTTGTCAGGTGAGGTTAATATATCAATATGGAAACTAAATAAATATGATATTGAGAACTAGTGTCTTTATCTATTATATTTCCACTACAGTGGACATCAATATATATTTTATATGGAATTGTGTATGGAATGACAGTTAATATTGAGTGTATTTAAAGACTAGATTTGGAAAGTTGTCTGCACGAAGTATTCATCTCTTTAAATATCTTTATAAAAGAAAGAATGTAATGAATTGTGATCCACTCATTTGTTTATTATTTACTTTTATGTTCAGAAAGCTGAGGCCAGCTCTTGATCTTCCTCCAACATAGTCAATACATCAAATGCTCTCCCAACCCAAAACCAACATGTCTTGTGTAATCTAAAAATAGAGGCCCACAGGTGGTCCTGGAAGATCAGGGAAGCCTGATTCAGTCCCTGTCCATTTATAAGGATATGCTCCTTCCCACTCGTGCAAACTTCTCCACAAAATCAAGGGTAAATTACAATCGTGGACAGTAGGAACCCACAGCTCTTTCCTCACACAGCGCTGAGGTCTCTGTGAGAAGGAGGAGCTGTGTTCTACAAACAGGAGAATCTAGGGCCTTCTCTGTGCCTCGTGAAAGCTGCCTAAGGTGAGGGTCTCAGATGTCAGATGTGGGACCATAAGGATGGTCGTGACTGCTGATGACCGGCCCTGGCTGGGCCTTCTTGTCCCTAGGCATCCTGTCCCAGGTGCAGCTGCAGGGGTCAGGCCCAACTGGTGAGTCGCTTGCACACCCTGCACCTTAGTGACTGCATCTCTGGATTTTCCATTGAACCAATAATTTCTGGTGGAGTTGCATCCGCCGACCCCAGGGGAGCATGTGGAGTGCATGGTTCATTTATTATCATATGTTAGCAGCACATTCTACTGCCCAGACCATGAGACCCACATGTCCATCTGTTAGGCAGTTAGTTAGGCAGGAGGGAGGAGGGATAAAGCAGGTGCTGGCCACACCCTTGGAGGTTCCCCCAGGATTAACAGCCACACAATCAGAGCTACCTCTTAGGGCTAAGAGGACAGGATAGGCCTAGCCACAGAACTGGCTAAAAAGCTGCAAGCGGACTTCTGAGAGCTGAGCATGGGCCCAAAAGTTGCAACTTGCCCTTAGGCTACCTAAAAGTCACCAGGGGCATTCAGAACACCAGGGGCCACTCAGATATCCTGGGGCACTCAGGTTACCATGCAGAGCTGAGGAAACTGGGGTCGCTCAGGACTGCATGGTGCACTCATATCTCCAGTGGGTGCTCAGGTCTCCAGGGGGCATTCAGGTCACCAGTTGCCACTCAAGTCACCTGGGGACACTAAGGTAACCTGGGGACACTCAGGTCATCATTGAGCACACAGGACACCAGGGGCCACTAAGATCACCCTAGGGCTCTCAGATAACCAGGGAGCTCACAGGTCTCCAGGGGCCACCCAGGATCTCAGAGCTCATATCCAGAACCAGTAATGCTTTAGGGTCAGTTTTCCTGTGAAGCATCCTTCTCATCATGTCTTGTAAACTTCATCCTGACCAGTAAACAGTACAAACTCTTTTCTAAACCTTTTATAACACAGGTGTCTTCTTAGATTTAGAGTGAACTGTCATAATAGTAGTGCCCACTTTGACAGACACCAAGCTCTGGGATAAATCAACTCATATAATCATACCAATGCCTCACAAGGACACTGACCACCATTTAAAATATACGTAAGTAATTTTCAAACAGAAGAGTTTGACTCATTCAAGTGATCTAAATTTAATATATTTGAGCAACACCTCTCTCCTTTTATCTTCTTTAAGGTATTCCTTTGATGTCATGAAGAGAGACCATGAGTAATGACCCATGGGGTTGTCAAAACCCCGCAGCATGAATCAGCTCCATGACTCTCTCTCTCAAGGATTCTCAGTATCTTCATGTTCCTGTGATAGAAAAGAGTTGTTTCTACACTTCACTCCTTTTGTTCTCCCTCCAGGCCAGAGACAGCCAGTGGGAGGAACTCGTATCAATGTTTACACTTAGTCCAGCCTTACAAGATGGCAGCCAGGGGTCCCTTCTCCTGGAATAGTTTAGGAATCCTCCATTGGATCCACCTGTCTCCTGCACCTGCCTCTCTCCACAACATGAGGCCCAGACCTTCCTTACACTCAGCTGGAAATGAAGTCAGCTATATGGGACCAGATTTGGAATTCTGTTTAGTGGTTGATATTCACCACACTGTTTTCCATAGATGTCACACTATGTCATACTCCCTTCGAGATAATTCGAGGCTTGCCTGTTCTCTACATCCTCACCAACACTTGGTATGTTCTCATTGTGTTTGGTTTGTTTTATAATAGCCTTTCTACACAGCTGTGAGGTGATATCTCAGCGTTTGGGGGTAGATTTCTCTGATGATTAGTGATGTTAAACATCAAGTCATATGCTGAATGGACATTTGTTCATTTTTTATAGAGAAATGGATATTTACACGCTTGACCCAAATTTTAATCAGGCTATTTGTTTATTGTTATGATTATAATTATGATTTTTGCTACTGGCATTAAGGAGTCCCTCCTGTATTTTGGATATTTACCCCTTATCAATATGTTTTAATGTAATGTCTCCCATTTTATACACTGTCTTATCGCTCTGCTAGCATATTCTTTGCACCTTTATCTAGTGCACCTTGCCAGCCTTTGTTCTCTGTGATTTTACTTTTATATCAAATAAATCATTGTCAAGTGAATGTCATGACATTTATCCTTTGTGTTTTCTTTGAAGGCATTAAGGGACAAGCTTAATCTTTAATCTTGAGATTTTCTGTGTTGACTATATGTATGATGTAAGATTATGGCCAAATGTCATTATTTTGCATGTATGTTTCAACCCCATTTTTAAAGGTTTATTTTAATTTTGAGGGAGAGAGACAGAACATGCGCAGAGGAAGATCAGAGAGAGAGGCAGATACCCAATCCAGGCTCTGAGCTGTCAGCACATAGCCTGACGTGTGGCTCGAACTCGCAAATGATCAGTGAGATCATGACCTGAACAGAAGTCAGACACTAACTGACTGATCCTCCCAAACTGCCCTAGTCGACACCATTTTTTAAGAGCCACTATCATTTCTCCATTGTGTATTGTTGGAATTCTCGTGGAGGATTTGCTGACTGCATCTGCACACTTTTACTTCTAGGCTCCGTAATCTACTCCACTTGTCTCTATGTCTCATTAAGCCAGAAGTACACTGTTGTAGTTAATGTATATCTGCAATATATTTAGAAAGAAGTAAGTGTGATGTCTTCAGGTTCTCTTCTCTTCATGATTGTTTTGTTACTTCTATGTGTTGTGTCGTTCCATATGAATTAGTAGATTTTTCAGATTCCTTACAAAAATTCATTGATTTTTATTGACATAAAAAGATAAACATAAAATTAACATAAAAAGATAAGGCAGAGAAAAAATAGAAACTACTACAAATACACAAAACAAATCAACTACATTAAAATTTGTATTTGGAAAAGATAAGTGAAATTTTAAAAACTTAGGTATCCTAGATAAATAGGTAAACTCAAACAAATATAATCAGAACTGAAAAAGGAGACATAACTGAACTAAAGACATGAAAAGGATCATAAAAGAAAAACTTAGATACTTAGAGGCCAACAATTAGGTCACCAAGAACAAACTACACATTTTCTAGAATTATAAATCTACCAAGACTCTTTCATGAAAAAATATATAATGAACAAAACAAAAATTAATAAGATTTCCTTAATTGAAACCTAAACCCTCCAAAAAAATCACCCTAGATTTACATGGTTTAATAAAATTATACCAAATACTTAAAGAAGAATTAATACCAATATATCTCAAACTCTCACAAAACACTGATGAAAAAGAATACTCCCAAATGTATTTTATGAGGACAGCATTACTCTCACACCAAAGACAAAGAAAGACACCACAAGAAGGGAAACTACAGGCCAATATCTCAGATGAACATACATACAAAATTCCTCGATAAAACCCAAGCATATTGAATTCAACAGCACACCGAAAGGGCCATACATGACAATCTAGTGCAATTCATACCTGAGAAGCAAGGATCCTTCAAGACACACAAATATATAAACGTGATGCTCTAAATTAACAGACGAAATGATTGAATCTAAACCATCCTTAGCCGATAGTAAAAACATTAGACAAAATTCAACACATGTTCATCACTGAAAAATAACTCTATTAAAAAGGAACAGAATGAAATTACCTCCATGTGATCGTGGCCATTATGAAAAGCCTACATCTGACAGCATATTGAACAGTTAAATACTGAAGCCTTTCCTGTCACATCAGCAGCCAGGCAACGATGATCACCCCCAACACAGTGTTCAACTTGATAGCGTGAAGAATAAATACGCCACCCCAAACTATGTCATTTTATCACATTGCTTATTTGGATAAACGTCACTTGAGAAATAGTCCAAGGACACTTAGACCCTCTTTTGTCCCTTGACAGCAGGAAATAAATCTCCCTTGGGAAAGCTCCCTTCCCCATACCAGGAGGGGAGAACCATCCTTAGCACCAGAAAAAGCAACTTAGAGACAAGAAAGTTATGCAAATAAGACTAGTTACTGGGTGACTAATTTAATATCCCAAAACCACACCTTTGCTTTAACTCCTTACGTATCTAATGTTTTGTCCTCTGAGTCACAAGTGCCATCTGCTTTGTTCATTCTCTAGGTGTCATATTATTAGGAAGCTCATGCACTTGCAAAATGAAATTGGTTCTCTCCTGTAGATCTGTCTTATGTCAATTGAATCCTTAGACCAGGTGAAAATCCAGAAGCAAAAAAGGAAAAAGTTTTCTGCTCCTACAACTGGAAGATGTACCCAGAAAAATTAGGCAATAGAAACAAATAAAATACATTTAAATCAGTAAGAAGGAAGAAAAAGTACCTGTTTGCAGATGGCATGATCTTAAACATAACAAAACACTAGAGATACCACAAAAATATTAGAACCAATTTTCAAAAATGAGGGAAAATACAGGATACAAATGAACAACAACAAGAAAAAAAGTTGTGATTCCACACATGACTAAGAAAATATGCACAAAAGAAATACAAACTTATACAATTTCAAAAGACACAGAGAAAAGTATTTTGGACTATCTTGAAAAAGTATGTAAAATACAAGTATAGTGAAAACGACCTATGTTGATGAAAGACATGTAAAAATGCACACGTGCCTACAAATATAACTGTGTTCACAGATTAGAATTATTCATATTATCACAGCGTCATCTACACAAACTAATCTAGAAGTGCATCACAAATACTGTCGTTCAATTTTAAAGAATCAAATCTAAGTCTGGAGTTCGATATATAGTGAGAGGATATGCAAATAGGGACCTCCCTGTGCTGATTAAACCAGCCCAGCCCTGACCCTGCAGCTGGGAGAGGAGCCCCAGCTCTGGGAGACCCAGGTGTTCCTACTCTGTGATCAGGACAGAACACAGACATCTCACCATGGAGTTTGTGCTTGGCTGGGTTTTCCTTGTTGCTGTTTTAAAAGGTAATTCATGGTGAACCGGAGACACTGAGTGTGTGAGTGGATATGAGTGAGAGAAACAGTGGATGTGTGATGGTTTCCTGACCAGGATTTCTTGTGTCTGCAGGTGTCCAGTGTGAAGTGCAGCTGGTGGAGTCTGGGGGAGACCTGGTGAAGACTGGGGGATCCCTGAGACTCACCTATACAGGCGCTGGATTCAACTTCGGTGACTACTACATGAGCTGGGTCCGCCAGGCTCCAGGGAAGGGCCTGGAGTGGGTCTCAGGTATTAGTAGTAGTGGAAGTTACAAATATTATGCAGACTCCGTGAAGGGCCGATTCACCATCTCCAGAGACAACGCCAAGAACACGGTGAACCTGCAGATGAACAGCTGAGAGACGAGGACACAGCCATATATTTCTGTGCGAGAGACACAGTGAGGGGCCTTCAGTGTGAGCCCAGACACAAACTTCTCTGTAGAAGCAGATCAAGACCACGAGGGGGTGCTCACTATGCACAATTCTGGTCTGTATTCCCAGGAGCAGGTGCAGATGGAGGTTGCAGGCAGATTTCTTGTCAGAGTCTGGGGCTTCCTTTCCACACAGCAGTTTCCCCCAGGGAGCCTCTCCAAACACGTGATCTGTGCTTACCTGTTCACTCTCTGAATCAGAAATTTTGTCATCATAGGAAAACTACACTAACATGCACAAAAGACACAGTCGTTTGCACTTGCTTACTCCTGTCCCTAAATATGATTGAATCACAGCTATCCTGAGGCACATCAGCTGAACGTTTACAGGAGTCCCAGATGCTGTGACTGTGCAGCTAGGACTGCAGGATCCCGTAGCTTCTTATTATCCTCACCCAGCTCTTGTCCCGATCAAACAGCGTGACACTTCCTTCATGGCACTTTGCCACTCAGGACTTTAAATGAGTTACAGGTTTATTCAATTACTCTAAACAAGAGATCAATCATCTCCTGAGGAACAAAACACAAAGCATATTGGTGTACATGATTGAATAGATTGAGAAGTCTCATGATCTACTATCACAAACTGGAGACTCTGGAAAACCAGTGGTGTAATTTCATCTCATCTGAACTAGTGTCTAGTCTCAGAACTTGGGGACCTGATGACGTAGCTCCCAGAACGAGGGCAAGAGGAGACCAATGTCCCAGTTCTAACTTGCAGATGGGAAGTAAAAATGAAGGAATGCTTCCTCTCTGCACTGTATTCTATTCAGAACCTTAATGGAGTGGGTGATACCCATGCAGACAGAAACCATGGATGGAAATGCCATTCTCTTCTTGAAACACACCACAGACATCCACAGAATCAGTGGTTAATCTGAAGACCCATGACGCAGTCAAGATGACACATAAAGTTAATCATGACAAGCCAAACTCCTGTAAACCTGAAGATCAAAACTGAAGATTTAGACGTCCATGCCATCGCTGGGTCAAGCCTGGTGGGCACAGCAGTGCTCCTGTGGAGAAGGAGGGCAGAGGCCCAGGAGAGGGCAGTGTGGTCTGAGGAGCCTGTGGGTCAGGTAGCATGGGGAGAGACAGTTCCCCTTCCTGAAGTGCATTTGGGAGAGGTGGCACTGCCACTCATGGAACAAAAGAGAGCTGGCAGAAGTCATTGCACTGCTGTGTTCATTAGCATAGGAGTCTCTGCTGAGGGCAACTAATCTGGATGCTGGCTTTTTGCTGTCTCCACCATAAACTCCAAGCCCCCAAGAGTTCATGCAACTGCCATTCTGGAAGAAAGTAGCACCAGCCACAGCACAGCCAGACCCTCCCCCACAGGATCAGCTCAGTGGCCCACACTGAGTCCCTACAATTTGGATTTATGAAACCAGCTGGTGCACCTGAGATAAAACACAGGAGCACTGTCCCACAAGATGGGCAGATGATATGGACTCAAATAGTGCGAAGGCAGGATTCTGAAGGAAGACAGGGACACTCCATGGAGGATTATTCAGTGTTCTGTGAGGGTTTCCTGAACAAACGTGTTAAAATTTAGGACAGTGCGGAAGCGCGGAGAGAGAGAGAGAGAGAGAGAGAGAGAGAGAGAGGGAGAGAGAGAGAGAGGGAGAGAGAGAGAGAGGGAGAGAGAGAGAGAGGGAGAGAGAGAGAGAAGGAGATGGAGGTCCAACAAGAGGAACAACCAGAGACGTTATTGCAGGGGACCAAAGTTCCCTGCGAGGTTCCGCTACGGTAGTCAAGGGAGTCAGGGAGGTCGCGCCCGGAGAGGGCACGGGACAGGTCTTTTAAGGTGGGGCAGCTCCCGGTCCGATTTCGGATGCGGATGGTGCCAAATATGGTATTCAGCAATGTTGGATTCTTGGGATTGGCTCCTCTGGGAATGTTCGAATGTTCGCCAAGGCCGCCGCGGGGCTCTGCAGCTGGGGTTGACCCTGAATATGGCGGTCAGCTGACTTGGATCCTTGTGCTTGGCTAATGGCTAATGATCGCTAGTGACCGGAGTGTCTCTCAAGGCTACGCGACCCCGCCCCACTCCGCTTGCTGTAGGACTAGTGTCTCCCCTCTTCCCTCTAGTCGCTACCCATGTGCCCAGGTGGTTTTTTTTTTTTTTCCGTTGAGACCTCTGGCAGTGTAGGTGAAAGGGTGCAATCAGCAAGTAGGGGGCGGTGACCTGGGGCAAGGCGGGGGCGGGGGCGGTGCGGGGGTGACTTCCAGGGCTAGGAGTGGCTAACAAGACTCCAGTGGGAACTGCCGGGGTCGCCCTGAGAGGAGGCCAGCTCCTACTTCAGGGCTTCCAGCTGGTCCAGGGTTTCACCTGCGTGATGGTTGGTCTAGGCGCAAGAGAAGACGAGAAGTCAGTCTCTCGGAGTCAGCCTCATATCAGGACTGGTTTGGGGCTCCCTAAGTAAGGGCTGAAACATAAAGACAAGACAAAGACACACAAAGATGTGGAGACAGCCTCTTTTGGAGACTGCTCAAAGTTTATTTTTCTCTCTGGGTTTTTATGTAGTTTTTGAAGCAGTACAGGCATATATTTTGTAATGAATAAAAAATGATTTTAACCCTCATGATTGTTCCCGTGATTTACAATAGAAATGTTCAGAAACAGTTTCGGTTACACAGTTCACATGTAAGCAAAGTATGACAAATGGGTACATTCAATAGAAATGTTCAAAAACAGTTTCAGTCAAAAGATCAAGAACAATTTACGTGCAGGCAAGGTACAATGAATGGGCATATTCTAGTAAGTGGTATAGGTTGAAAGAGCAAGCACAAAGGCTTTTGGTTACAGTTGAAAGATTATGTGAAAAACATCCTTATTTTTCTGTAACATACTCTAACTTCTATTTTCCTAGTAATTATGTCCCAAGACTCACAGCAATAATCACATTCCCGAGAGTCTGGCATCACCCTAAAACAGATCAATGATACATTCTAAACTCTACTGATTTCTTAAAGATTTTATTTCCATGATTCTCAATATGATTTTATTATTAATAAAGTATAGCAGCATATGTTGGCTTAATAGGGGAGGAAGCTGTGGAGCACTCCTGTTTTTCTATGGCCCATCTTCTTCAGGAGATATTAGGATGAATCGCAAATCAGCACAAAGGCCCAGTGACCCTATAGCCAGGTGTGGTGCTGACTCTTACTGCGACTGTGCCTGTTTTAGGTCACCCCTCCTGTGAGGAATCTTACCCGTCTCTGGCTAACCAGCCCTCCTTCAGAGTCAGACCTGCCATAATTCTGTTCTTGTTGTATTACAACCTGGCATTTGCTTCAAGGCACCCCCATCCACCGATGAGGGCCCCAGTCTAGGGCACTGTCTTATGGGCCTGAGTCTTCTCCTTAGGCAATGTCACCAGGGCCAATGTCTTCTGGTCTCCAACAGGGAACTCCCACCCCAGGGTGGGAAAGTGTGGGCTGTCATTATTTTCCCCAATAACTCAGCATAAACAGATTTCAGTGAAAAGCACAACGACCCCCACTGTAGGCTTGAGGCACTTACACCAAGTTCCACCCCCTTGCCCTTTGCAAGTGCTTCATTACTAAGGATAGAGTGCCTGGGAACCAGAGCTGAAGCAAGTCCCTACCCCAGAAGACTAGTGACACCCCACAGGCACCATTTTCATTGACCATAGAGAGCAACAAAGCCTTATCTTAGGAGAAATAGGATCCAGCTTCTTTTGTCAAGCAGACCAAAACCCACCTAGTTAAACTTCACCACACACTGCACAAGGTCTTAACACTCCCCACTTTAGGGAAGTAGAAACTCTGCTGTGAACTGGCCTGAAGGAGATAGCACTCAAAACACAAGAACACTGTGCACACAGCACTCACCATAAACCTTTCCTGAAGTGCCAGTCTGTGCACAGTATATGAACTCTTCTTAATATAGTTATTACTCTCAGGAACAGAAAACATAACAGGCTTTCCTAAAACACAGAAGGAGACAGAGATCTAGACAATATGACAAGATGGAGGAATTCATACCCAAAGAGAGAACAAGAAAATATCATAGCCAGGGATGATATAACAAATATACCTGAAACAGAACTTAAAACAACAATAAAAAGGATAATGTCCAGACTTAAGAAAAGAAAGAAGATATCAAGGATACCAATACCACAGGGAGAAAAGACATAAAAACTGGTCATGGTGAAATGAAAAAATGTCAAAAAATTGTGATACTGTATGTAATATTGGGTGGACTCAACAGAGGAATGACTAAGTGATATAGAAGATAAAATTATGGAAAATAAGAAATCTGAACTTACTGAATAATGAACGTAGACTTAGAGAATCAGTGACTTCATAAAGTATAATAACATTCCTTTTATAAGAGTCCAAAAGGAAGAGATGGGGAAAGGGACAGAGGTTTATTTGTGCAAATTACAGCTGAAAATTTCCCTAACCTATGGAAGGAAATCAACAGCCAAATCCAGGAAGCACAGAGAACTATCAAAATAAAAAAATCAGCCCGTTACCAAGATAAATCACAGGGAATTGGCATAATATAGAGATAAAGGAAAAATCCTAAACAAGGAAGATAGAAGAGGCTCCTAACTGAGAAGGGGTTGGGGAGAAAATAAGGTTAATTCTTTCCACACAAACTAGCAAGACAGAAGGGAGTGTCATGATACATTCAATGTGCTGAATGGAAATATAGGCAGGCAAGAATATGTTATCTAGGAAGCTTGCCACTGAGAAAAAGGACAGATAAAGAGTTTCCCAGACAAACAAAATCTAAAGGAGTCTGTGACCCTTAAAGCATTCCTGCAAGAAATATTAAAGGGAACTCTTTGAGTGAGAAAGAAAGACCAAAAGCAACAAACACCTTAAGGATCAGAGAAAATCTCCAGAAAAAATGACTTTACAGAAATATTGTGAGAACACAATTGCAGTAATGTCATATCAATCAGTAATCACTGTGAATGTAAATGGAATAAAAATGAATAAATTCCTATAAACATATAAACTACCAAATTTTCAACAGGAAGAATTAGAAAAGGAGAATTGTGGACCAATTGCCAAGGTGAACATGGATGCAAAAATTCTCAACAACATACTTGCAAATTGAATCCAACAATACATTAAAAGAATCATTTACCAGGATGAAGCCAGATATATTCCTGGACTACAAGCATGGATCGATACTCACAAATCCATCAAAGTGATACAACACATCACTAAGAGAAAGGATGAGAACCAAATGATACTCAAATCAGATGCAGAAAAGCATTTGAAAAAACTACAGTATCTTTTCTGCATAAAAACCATCAAGCAAGTAAGGATAGATGGAAAATGCTTCAACAACATAAAGGCCATGTACAAAAGACGCACTGTTCATTCATCCTCAATGTGGAAATACTGAGTGATCTCCACATAAGGTCAGGAACATGACAGGATATTCTTTCTCACCTATTTTGTTCAATGTAGTACTAGAAGCCTTAGCATCAGCAATAAAACAACAAAAAGAAATAAAAGGCACAGAAATGTGAAAGGAACAAGTTACATTTTCATTATTTGCAGATGACATGATACTCTATGTGGAAAACCCAAAAGATTCCACCTAAAAACTTCTATAACTGATATAGGATCTCAGTAAAGTGATAGGATATAAAAACAACATCAAGTAATTGACTCTATTTCCATACACCAAAACTCAAGCAGCAAAGAGAGACATTAAGGGTCGATCCCATTTACAATTGCACCGAAAATCATAACATACTTAGGAATAAACCTAATAAAAGATGTAAAAGATCCTTAGCTAAAGCCTACAGAAAGCATAGGAAGGAAATTAAGCAAGACATAGAGAAATGGAAAAACATTCCATGGTCATGGATTGGAAAACAAATATTTCTTTTTTGGAAAACAAATATTGTTAATAAATCAATACTACCCAAAGCCATCTACACATTCAATGTGATCCTTAACAAAATAATACCAGCATTCTTCACAGAGAAAGGACAAAGAGTTTTAAAATTTGTATGAAACCGGAAACCTCCAAATACACAGAGCAATGTTGAAAAAGGAAACTAAAGATGGACGCATCACAATTCGAGACTTCAAACTGTATTACTAAGCTGTAATCATCAAGAAAGTATAGTACTGGCACAAAAATAGACACATAGATGAATGGGACAGAATACAGAACCCAAAACTGGACAACAAATAGTGGTCAACTAATTCTCAGCAAAGCAGGAAAGGGTATCCAATGAAAAAGAAAACAGTCTATTCAGCAAACGGTGCTGGAAAAACTGGAGAGTGGCATGCAAGAGAGTGAAACTGGAACACTTTCCTGCAGCATGCACGAAAATATAGTCAAATGGATGAAAGACCTAAATGTAAGACAAGAAAACATAAAAATCTACATGAGAGAACAGGCGACAACCTCTTTGACCTCGACCACAGCAACTTCTTACTAGACATCCCTCTAGAGGCATGGGAAACAGAAACAAAAATGAACTATTAGGACCTCATTAAGACAAAAAACTTCTGCACGGCGAAGGAAACGATCAACAAAACTAATTAGCAACTTGTAGAAAGGGAGAAGATATTTGAAAATGACATATCTGGTAAGAGCTAGTATCCAAAATCTATAAGAACTTAAAAAACTCAACACAGAAAAACACACAATCCAGTGAACGGGCAAAAGACATGAGTAGACACTTTTCCAAAGAAGACATCTGAATGGCTAGAAGACACATGAAAAGATGCTCAACACCACGCTCCATCAGGTAAATACAAATCAAAACCATGGTAAGATGCCACCTCACACCTGTCAGAATGGCTAAAACGAACAATTCAGGAAACCACAGATGTTGGTGAGGATATGGAGAAAGAGGAACCCTCTTATACTCATTGTGGGAAGTCAAAGTGGTGTGGCCACACTGGAGAACAGTTTAAAAAGTTAAAATAGAACAAACGTATGCCCCAGCAATGGTTCTACTAGATATTTACACAGAAGATACAAAAATTCTGATTCAAATGGCTAAACGGGTAATGGGGTTTATGTAGGTCACTTATGATGAGCACTGGGTGTTAATGTGTGTGATGAATCACTAAATTGTATTCCCGAAATTAAAACTACACTACGTGTTAACTAACAAAGATATAAGTAAATAAAATCCCCAGGCATTAAAAAATGGGGGGGGGGGAGAAAAGGGACAAATTTTGTTTAAAAAGGTCAAACTACTGGGATCTAGGAGAGTGAGTCTAACTACTTGTATTTACCCATTTTATCCCTAACGGATAGTGGACATTAATTAACAAACATACTCATGATTCCCGACGTTGGTGAGTGAGTCAGAATTCAAACCCAGTTGCCCTTCCCAGATCCTCTGTGCCCATACCTCATGGGCAGTCTGTCTAGACACCTGGCATCCACGTCTTGCCCTTGTGTAGACATCCTGTGCACCTGGACCAGGCACGTTCACACAGGGTCTATCAGGTCCTCAGGAAGCATAGGCAAGTGTCTACTGGCATTCCCGAACTTCCCATTCACCAGGGAACAAGCCCAGGCTTAAGGATGCATGTTTACCCTTGCTGATCCACTGGTCTACACCACCTAACACCACCCATGTATTCCAGTACTTGCTCCTTAAGAGAATTTTCAAACAGATGACAATTTCACTAGTGATTTACACCAAAAAACTAATCAGGACCAAGCGTGGGCACAATATCTTATTCTAGCTGCATGGTAAGAGGAACTTTCCTTTCATTCTTAGAAGACAGAGAAGAGGTTTACAGCAGTGACAAGGTCAGAAGGATGACTCCTCCCAGAGCCAGCAATGGACCCTCGCCTTACTAAGAAAGGGTACATTTCACTTACAATAGAAACTATGAAGGTATAACATCCAGAGAGAGTGACCTCAGAGAGTCGAAGGGCCACAAAAAAAGCAGAAACTTCTCTTTACCCTCAGGTGAGGGACCTCCTGAGGCACGTCACTTGTCCACTATACAGTCAGCTATGACGGTGGCCATGGTTCTGGTCTTACATTCCAAAGCCCAGTTTGTAGGGCTGCCTCCAACCTCCATTGGCTAGTGTTCCATATCATCCAAACAAGGTTGTAGAGAACAAGATGCACACCATCCCCTACAGTGCTCTCTCAAAGCCAATGACTCCTTTATGTCTTTCCTTACTGTTACCCATCTTTCTTTATCTTTCTTTCCTTACTGTTTCTCTCCCTCATGGCATTTTGGGGACATCCATGCATATCCACCTGGGTTCAGTTAGACACTCAGATCCAGAGGGAAACATGGATTTCATACAAGAAAGTGTCTGATTCTGGCGATGAGGGGCTTCATCCCCCAATTCTCAGTGTACTCCTTCCCACATATGAGGTGTCTTCAGGAACCCCGCCATCTTCAGGCCCCAAATAGACATTTGGTAACCACCATTCTGTGTCCTGAACTCCATGCCCAGACTCATCTACCTGGCAGTAATATCAAAGTCTCGAAATTAATCTAATGCGACAAGTCCCTTTGGACACATAAGATATCATACACAGGTTCAAGAATGACATAGACGACCATAGTCCACACGGATTTCAGAGAAATTTCACCTCCGCCCCACATGACACTCACATGTTCACACCCCAAATCCTCCAATATATGAAACCATTAAATATGAAGTCAAGTCCAAAATGTACCTAAATTTCACTACCTCTAAAACCCCAAATCTAACCATGTAAGTCAGGTAGGGTGAGACTGTGGGTACCTTCCATCCTGGGGTGAAACCCTCTCCACCAGTTGACCTGGATTTCTAGAAAACCATTCACTTTCTTATGAATATACTTGCACGGTAGCCATAACATAACAAGTACTGACATTCTAATTCCAGAAGAAATACCGTGTAATTCAGAAGTGCATCACCAACGAGAAACAATTTGATTATCAATCTTGGAAAACCGGTAGGTTCAAAGTCAGAATGTTCCGAATCTCAGATTCCAGCTTCTCAGACTCCAACTTGTCTCTGGGATTGACACTTAGTTTTTCTTAAAGTAGGTACATGTTTGAAGGTGAGTACACTTATCACAGTACCATGAAAGTAGAATTTCTGAGTCCAAATATCTTTCATTATGTTCTCACAATTATTAAACAAAAAGTTCTTCTGAGTCTTGCCAGCTGATAAGGATGACTATTCAAGATTGTTGCTCACCAATAATTACAGGAAATATACCCGGAGATTTATAGGCAAGGGTCAGAGTGAGTGGTCAAAGATGGGAAATACATAGGAGCAGACATCTTGTGATCAGGAGGGTCTGCTGTGCTCATGATGGAAGGATCTCACCCTTGCATGCTAGATAAATAGGAAGGGGTGAAAAGGATTCCCTTTATCTTTGCCCCTTTGAGAAAACAGGGGTACGGGGACCTCCAGGGTGCAATCACAAACACCAGAGGGAACTCAGGGACTAGGGAGCTCATGATCCAGTACAGGAGATTGGTTGAGGACTGGTCTCCTCTCAAGGGTTTTCAGATCCAGGCTCTGCACTCTTCTTCTGACATGAACACAGGAAAGAGTTTGTAAGAGCTCTGGAAACACATAAGTGTCCTCCCTGTTTGCAATGAACCATCATACTGGGAATACCCAAACTTGCCCAGGGTCAGGCACTGGGATAATCTGTCTTTGATCATTGTTGCATTAACTAGAGTTTAGAAGAAAGATGATCTCCATTTCATAGATGAAGAAATATTTTTAATTAACATCATCCTTATTGATCTCAGGTGTTCTGACTTCAACACATTTTAATAAAATTCAACCATTTTAACTTTATTGAGACTTTCCTTTTTTTAAAAGTATATTGATTTTTAAGAGAGAGAGAGAGAGAGAGAGAGAGAGAATCTGAAGCAGACTCCAGGCTCTGGCTATCAGCTCAGATCCCACCTCGAACCTGGAACTCACAAACAGTGAGATCATGACCTGAGCCAAAGTAAGACACTTAACCAACTCAGCCACCCAGGTGCCCCTTACTGAGGTTTTCCATTGATGTCCACCTACAGTTCATGTGTAAATGACCCCTTGTGGTTGTAGAAAACCCCAGCATCTCCATCAGCTCTGTGAGTCTCTGTCAAGGCTTCTCACTCTCTCCAATCCCTGTGACAGAATAGACCTGGCTTCCACACGTCACTCTAATGGGACTTCTAGAAGGTCAGGACCTACAAACTTTTCTGGGATGTCCATCCTTGTCCTTCACATGGTTCAGTGGGCAGATGGGTCCCATGGTGGGGAGCACAGGTCCAGATACTGGGGCTACTCTCACCTCATATGTGCTCTTGGACACTCACACACTCCCTCTCTGCTGCAGTGTATCTGTTCACCTGTACGATAGTGGTAAGTTGATTCCTACTTCAAATGTTTGGGTGCATATGTGAAAATAAGGATTATCATGGGTACTAAATCATCACAGCAGCAAAACCACACACAAAAAAAATCACAATGTCCTGAAAGATATTGTGGCACCAAACACTGCCCTCCTAGGGGGCACCAAACACTACACCTCCTCGGAGTCACCAGTTTACAAGGAGTCTTCTTGCAAAATTTACTATAGTGAGAGGACATCTGTGTGCTGATTAAACGCACCCATCCCTGAAAATGCAGCTGGAAGAGGAGCCCCAGCCCCAGGATTCCCAAGTGTTCACAGGACAGAACACAAACATCTCACCATGGAGTATGGGTTCACTTTGACTTTCCTTGTTTCCATTTTAAACAGTAATTCATGATGAACATGAGACACTGAGTATGTGAGTGGATATGAATGAGAGAAAGTGTGGATGTGTGACAGTGTCCTGACTTCTGTCTGCATTTGTCCTGTGTGAGGTGCCTCCGGGGGAGTTTGGGGGACACCTGATGAAACCTGGTAGGGGAGAGGGGGTCCCTGAGACTCTCCTGTGCAGCCTCTAGATTCGCCTTCAGTACCTAATGGATGAGGGTGGTCTGACAGACTACAGGGAAGGGACAAAAAGGGGGTCTACATATCTACATGGTATAATATAGGGGCCAAAATTCATTATTTTACTCACTGATATTCCACACCTTTTGTGAAAGAGGCCATCCTTTCCCCTACTGTTTATCCTATGAAATCCCAAGGAGGATTTGCTGACTGCATCTGGACACATTTCTTTCTGAGCTCTGTAATCTGCTCCACTGGTCTGTGCATTTGATTTTATGCCAGCAGCACACCGTTGTAGTTAGTGTGCTTCTGCAATACACTTAGAAAGAAGGAAGTGTGATTTCTCCAAGTTTTTTCTTCTTTCACATGATTGTTTCCTCATTTCCATGTGTTTTGTGGTACCATATAAATGAGAATTCCTCAGAAAAGTTCACTGGCATTTTATTAACTCAATTAACATTAGAAATCATTATAACAGAAAAAATGAATAAAGATTATAATAATACAAAAAAATAACAAGATTTAAATTGGTATGTGGAAAGATAAATGAATTTTAAAAATCATCTGTACTAGGAAGATAGGCAAAACTTAAAAAAACACAATCATATTTAAGGAGGGGACATAACTGATACCAAAGAAGTGAAAACAACAATAAGAGAAAATACTTAGATAATTATACACCCACAATTATATAACTAGGGTGATTCAGAAATTTCTAGAGTTATACAATACACCAAGACTGTTCATTAAGAAGTAGAAATTTAGCAGAATGAAAAGAAATAAGAAGTTTGAATCCATAGTCTAATCATTCCCCCCTGAAAAAAATAAAAGTCATCTTAGTACCAGAAGGCTTTAATCTATGATTTTTATCAAACTTTAAAGGATATTTAATGCTATACTTTTCAGACTCTTACCAGAAACTAAAAAGAAAGAAATATGCTGTAAGCCATGTGTAAGGTCAACCTTACTGTGATGCAAAGTCCAAACACACCACAGGAAGAGAAACATACATGCAAAAATCCTAGCATAGTGAATGCAACCGTACATTGAAAGGATCATAGGTGACAATCTAGCATGATTCATACCTCTGTCGCTCACCATACACGAATCTGTAAAGGTGATACCCTGCTTTAACAGAGACAGGGATTGATTCTACATCACCTTCTACTAATTAAAAAAACTTTAGACAAAATACAAAAAAAAATTGCAATTAAAAAATCTCAAAAACTGACGAAAAGAAAGAAGTTACCTCCATGAAAGCAAAGCTATTTATGCCATATACATGCCCACACCTGAAAGCAGAGTCAACAGTGAAAAATCGAAGCTTTTCCTGTCACATCAGGAGCTAGGCAAGGATGCTCCTTGGCATCCCAACATAGGTATTCCACATGGTAACATGAAGGAAACTAAAATATGCCACTCCAAAGAATGTCATCTTATCACATTGCTTATTTGGATGAAAGTCACTTGAGAAACAGTCAGTGCAAGGACACTCTGAATCTCCTTTGTCCCCCTGACAACATGAAATAAATCCACTCCAGAGAGTTCCATTCCGTGTACCAAGAGGGGAGAACCATCCTTAACCCCAGAGTAGGGACTTTAGTTCCAAGAAGGCTGTGCAAACAATCCTTGTTACTTGGTGACTAATTACTACTTCAAACCCACACCTTTGCTTTAACTCTTTACAAATCCAATGTTTTGTTGTATGAATGTCACAATTGTTCATTCTCTGGGTGCCATGTTATTAGGAAACTCATGCACTTGCAAAATGAAATTTATACTCTCCTGTAGATCTCTCTTATGCCAATGATTTATTAGACCAGGAAAAGAACACAGAAGGAAATGAGGGGAAAACTTTCTGCTCCTACGACTGGAAGACATACCCAGAAAAACTAGGTAATGAAATGAATAAAAGGCATGTAAATCAGTAAGATGGAAGAATATTATTTGTTTGAAGGTGACATGATCTTATATATAGTAAAATAATAGAAAATCCACGGAAAAATATCAGACCTAATTAACAAACTCAGGAAAAGTTCAGGAAAGAAAACCATCATACCAAAACTACGTTATGGTTCCACACATCCAAAACACAGTATATGAAAAAGAAATAACGAAATCATACATTTAAAATGGCACAAAATGGAGCACCTGGGTGGCTGAGTTGGTTAAATGTCTACTCTTGATTATGGCTCAGGTCATGATCTCATTTAATCTCTGAAGCAAACTCTGAACTGATTGTGTTGAGCATGCTCAGAATTTTCTGCCTCCCTCTCTTTCTCTCTGACCCTCTCCCTGTGTCTCTCCCTCTCCCTCTCTCTCTCTCTCTGTCACAACAAAATAACACACAGTAAAATGTAACGACAAAAAATAAAGTATTTAGAATTGAATTTCACTAGTATAACAAACATGGCCACCATGAAGAAAGATATTTAAAAAAGCAATCACAAATGCAAATATAACAGGGTTCACAGATTAGAGTTCTTCATATTGTTACAGTGTCAACTACACAAGGTGATCTAGAAGTGCCTCCCTGTCCCTGCCGTTCAATTTTAAAGAATCAAATCTAAGTCTGGAGCTTAATATATAGTCAGAAGATATGCAAATAAGGCCCTCCCTGTGCTGATTAAACCAGACCAGTCCTCACCCTGCAGCTGGGAGAGGAGCCCCAGCCCCGGGAGTCCCAGGTGTTCCTATTCTGTGATCAGGACAGAACACAGACATCTCACAATGGAGTTTGTGCTTGGCTGGGTTTTCCTTGTTGCTGTTTTAAAAGGTAATTCATGGTGAACCGGAGACACTGAGTGTGTGAGTGGATATGAGTGAGAGTTCAGTGGATGTGTGACAGTTTTCTGACCAGCATGTCTTGTGTCTGCAGGTGTCCAGTGTGAGGAGCAGCTGGTGGAGTCTGGGGGAGACCTGGTGAAGCCTGGGGGGTCCCTGAGACTCACCTGTACAGCCTCTGGATTTGACTTAGAAGATTATGCAATGGGCTGGGTCCGCCAGGCTCCAGGGAAGGGGCTGGAATGGGTCTCAAGTATTGATAGTGATGGAAGCACATACTATGCAGACTCCGTGAAGGGCCGATTCACCATCTCCAGAGACGACGCCAAGAACACAGTGGACCTGCAGATGAACAGCCTGAGAGTCGAGGACACGGCCGTGTATTTCTGTACGAGAGACACAGTGAGGGGCCATCACTGTGAGCCCAGACACAAACCTCCCTGTAGAAGGGGATCAGCACCACCAGGGGGTGCACACGATGCACAGTTCTGGTTTGTATTCCCAGGAGCAGGTGCAGATGGAGGTTACAGGCAGGTTTCCTGTCAAGGTCTGGAACTTCCTCTACAGACAGAAGTTTCCCCCAGTGAGCCTCTCTGGACACATGATCCTTGGCTTAACTATTCACTGTCTGAATTAGAAACTGGTTATTGGAAAAGTGTAGTAGCATGCACAAAAGACAGAGTTGTTTGCACTAGCTTAAATCTTATTGTGACCAATAAGGAATTAATTGCAGATATCCTGATGACCAGCAAATGAAGCCCTACAAGATTCCCCATTTCACTCACTGTGCATCACAGGACCACCCAGCCCCACATACAAGCTTGCTAGAAGCAGCATAAATTGCATGCTGGACATGAGTCGACAGAGGCATCCAAAATTCAAGCAAAAGACAAACTCCTGGTGGAGTCACTAGCTGAACCCTACTCACTGCATCAATTGTAGTTGACAGCATGTGAGAGCCTTGGGACCTCCACCAGGATGTGGTCTGGATGTGGAATCTGAAGATCACACACACACACACACACACACACACACACACACACACATACACACACACACCGGAGACTAAAAAAATTTCATCACCTTCATCATTGTGTCTGTTGAGAACAGGGAAGACCTCTGAGCAAGTCATAAGTGCTTGGATAGAGCAAAGAAGTGACACTGGGTAAGAGTGTGATTGTGGGACATCGAGGAGGGGGTCCTCCTCCCAGGAAGGGCTAAATGGATTCAGTCTCCCATCTGCCTCAAAGGAGGGAGACCATGTGGGTTGCTGTTCGATTTTCCATGTGTGGGGTTTGAAGAGAGCAGGGATGAAAGAGGTCCAGGAGCTGGCAGGCAACAATCCAAGGTTAGAGTGTAATGACTAATCTACGAACCACAGTAGAAAACTGTGAGAGAAAATTGAGAAATGGTCATTTTAAGCAAAATCTGTCTGAAGCCTTGGAAAACAAGAATAATGATCCATGTAAGCAAGCAAAGTAATAAAATAACAGAAATGGACCCAGGTCTTACCCAGTGTCTCAGGTGGAAGCTGCCACCCACCAAGGTCACAGGTGATTCTGAATGTCTTGTGTTCCCTGTGTGCACAAAAAGACCAGAACCTTCTATTGGATTGATGAATATCTTCAGTTTGAGGCCCACAATCAGAGTAGGCTTCCTAATGCAGGGAATAACTAAATGATTCTTCAGTGGCTGATGTCAGCTCAGTATGTGTGTCCTCTACCTTCCCCATGTAGAAACATAATGCTGAGGTAATGGGAGGAGGAGGTGGGGCCTTTGGGAAGCACTTAGGTCAGGAGGGGACAGCCTTCTGATGGAATTAGTTCCTTATACACCAGACTGGGAAAGCGGACTTCCTCTGACACCATGGTAGGTACAGGGAATGGAAAGCCCTGAATTAGAACTTGGCCATCTAGCGGCCCCGTGTGGCTCCCTCGGGTAGGCAACTGACTTCAGCTCAGGCCATGATTTCGAGGTCAGTGAGTTTGAGCCCCTCTTTGGGCTCTGTGCTTACACCACAGAGCATGGAGCCTGCTTCAGAGTCTATGTCTCCCTCTCTCTGCCCCTCCCCCACTCACACTCTGTCTCTCTCTCTCTCAAAAATAAGTATACATTAAAAATATTTTAACAGGAACTTGGGTGGCTCAATCAGTTAAATGTCTGACTCTTGGTGTCAGTCAGATCATGAGATCACAGTTCATGGGTTCGAGTCTCGCATCAGGCTCTGTGCTGATGATGAGAAGCCTGCTTGGGATTCCTTCTCTCCCTCTCTCTCTGCCCCTCTTCTACTTGCATTGTCTCTATCTGTCTCCAAAATGAATACTTAATTTTTAAAATTTAAATAAAAAGAACTGTCCTCAGTTTTGTTACTGAAGGCTATTTGTAGAATGGATTATTTTTTAAAATGTAGTCATTGGCACAAAATATGGTGGATGCTTGTCGAATTTTAATGTGCTTCTTTCCCTAGCATCCTTGATGTGACTCCTTTTTTGAAAATCAATGATGACATATATATGTTAATGAATATATTTTTACATTTCATTCTTCTAGAATTTTTACTGTAATAGTTTGCATGCCTGATACTATATTTTAAACCCCAAAATAGGTCACATCTTTATATTTAACATAAGAATTTATGATGCATCATTATTTATCAAAAAAACTAAAATAACAATCATCTTGTGATTATCATTTAAGATATTATATTCCTAGTTTTCCCAATATTTTTATTATTTGTACAGTTGACTAGAATATAATCTAGATCACAGAGTGACCTTCAAGGCTATTAATTTTTTCCTGAATTACTGATTTACAACTTCTTGGTAGTAATTTTTTCACAAATTAATTTTATTCAAAGCGAATTAATAACTTCTTGGAAATTACTATGGAATAAGAATTTTGTTATAAATCACTGATAGATGTACAACATATGAAGAACATAACAGGATTTTCACTTCAGATCATATATGGAATTATTTTGTTTGTGCAGGTAATCTTGTAAGTGTTGTGCCCAAATTCTGGATCCCAAGAAGACCACCGGGGAGCCGGGACTGATGCAAACGCAAAGGGTCTTTATTCAAAGCTCGAGCTCAGACTCTTGCACCTCCCGACACAGCGGTGCAGTGGCAAGAGCCCTGAGCCAGGTTTACACAGGCTTTTTATCAGGGTTCGAGTACACTTTTTGGGCGGGAATGGGGATCCTTTGAATTGACCGATTGGCATTTTCGCGGGCTAGTTTCTGATTGAATATTTGGTATTTGGCGGGTGCAGGCTAGCTATGGATTGGCTTAGTTTGGGGGTCCCGCGCAGATTCAAATGGTCAGCGCGCGTGGGCTGGACACTGATTAGTTTTGCTAGGGGCTCTTCTAGGAATCTGACCTCCTGTGGTTTCCCTAGAACTCAAGGTGGAGGCAGGGTCTGCTAATCAGGGTCCAGTCCCACCCGGGGTAGTGACAGGGTCTGCTATTCTGGGTCTGGCCTTTTGGCTACTCTGTTTCCTGGAACCCGGGGCAGAGTCCAGGGTGACTTGTTTTCCTGGAACTCGGGGCTCAGAACTACTCTAAGGTGGAACTTAAACCAAAATGGAGTGGCGTTAGCCCTAGCAGCACTATACTTTCACAACATGGCAATTCTCTAACACAGCAAACAGGGTTCACAGCAATCACAGCAAACAGGCCAGGAGTCTGTTGCATTCCTAAGTCTCTAAATCTAATACCTAACAAGATTTAGCACACAGCAACTTAGTCTAATACATAGCAAACTAAACAGGCCTCACAGCACCCCAAGAAAAGTTTCCCAGTGTTCACAGCAAACAGCAATCAAAACAGAATTCTCAGCAATCATAACCCTTAACAAGGTTCACAGTAAGCAGAAGTCTGGGGCACACTATCTCTAACACAGCATCCCTCTATGTTTAGCAGAAAAGAGAACTGGCTTCAAACTAATTCAGGGCTGTCACTTAGGACAAGAAACTTAAAAACGCTCTCTTCAGTAAGTTGTCCCAATGTGTCCCCGTTAATGTCGTTTGTCCCAAAGACACATGACTGCAGAAAGTACTAGACCATCATCTGTATCCATATCTCCACCTTCCAGGACGCACAGGTAATCGTACTTTCACAGCACCTCCCGCAATTCCGGTGCAGTCACATCTCGTGTTCCCAGCAAGGACGCCTCCAAGAATATCTGGGAGGGAGGGTCACCTGCCAGGGCCCAGTTAGAAGGAATCTAGGGGCCCCCAAAGGATGGACGGTCAGGCGAAAGGAAATAAAAGAGCCATGAGACAGATGTAGTCTGACGACAAAGCAAGCACTTCTGGCAATTCTGGCATCTCCGCCCTGCTGGTCTCAGTGTCTTTATTTTTAAAGGTAGTAAGTAACATTATGTCAATGAATGACATTCCATAGTTTGATCTCTTTAACAATAATGCATTTTTTCCAGCAAGGTGGCAACTTCCTCAATCCTGGATATTGGTTTCAGGTTAATTAACACATAAATTCAGGGTGGAGGGAGAAAACAGGGTGTTTCCTTAAGGCCTTAATGTTAATTATCTGTAAACAGGAGAAATCAGGGTGTTGCTTTGAGGGCTATACTTCCAACTGCAATGGGGGAGGTGCAACCCATCCGGCAAGGGTGGAACTCTCAATGAGGACATTTACATAGTCTCTTTTAGATGTTATCCATCAATGCATCACATTCCAAGTTCCCTTTTCTACTTGAATGTCATAAAACAAAAGAGCATTACCTCCCTTGAGGTCAACAAGTGCTGCTCAAGAAATCCAAGCCTGAAAGGTTATTTGAAGGAGGTGGTATTGGGGCCCTCTTTGGCTGGCAGGAACTCTGCCTTTTCCACACAGGGAGGTGTCTCAACCTGTGAGCCCAAAATGACTCTCAACAGTCACCTGGCTGCCCCTGAAACCTGCTCAGTAAACTACAGGAGGGCAGGAAGTGAACCGTGGAGGAACATCAGTCCTTCTGTCTGCTTGGACCTGTAAGGGTCGAGACCGCAAATACCCAAGAACAGAAAGTTCCAGATGCCGAGGCTGCAAAAGCATAGGAGATTTATTAGCTAGCTCGAGCTAGGAACCCAGAGCACCAGCGCAGTGGCCTCCTTTAGGGTAAGGACCCCGCTCTCAGGATTCAGTTCTCTTTTTATAACATTTGTAGGGTTACATGAGCTGTCTCTGCCCCTTCTCTTTGTTCTTTTGAGTCCGGATGGCCATGTCTTCTTCCGATTGGCTCGTTTAAGTCCAGGGCCTTTCAGTTCAGGGCTTCCTGTGTTGGTCTCATGAAGCGGGTCAAACCGGCTATCCCTGAGAAACAGAAACTCCAGGGGGTACAGGAAACATAAACAGGAACAAAAACCTTTTGGCCTCCATCAGACCTAAGTGTTATACATTCAGACCTATCCAGTTAACACCAGATGTGTGCTGGCAATATGAATTTTCCTTCGGGATAAATAAGAATGGATCCTGCAGATTTCTAGAACCCACAGGCCACACCCGCTAATGGATGGGAGTCTAAACACCAGCACACAGCGATGTGGGTTTCAAGTCTAGTGCTGGGTCTGAGCTGAAAAGCAGAATGTGGCTGAACCCAGAGCCTAGGGAGGAGAAGCAGAGGAAGAAATTCTACTCCATCAAAGTTTATTCAGGACAAACAATTAAATTCGCAGGAGATGGAGGAGCAGTGGAAAGAGAGAAGATTCATTACATGTGCACTGAGGTCCAGTAAAGAACTGGAGACCCAAAGAAATGAACAAGGCAGATGGTTATTTTTATCCATTTTAGATCCAAAGACAATTCATTTGCCTAGAATTTATCGAAAAAGAAAACAGATGTTAGGGGGCTTTACTTAGAGAAGAATTTTCAGGATTTTGGGATAAGACAGTAGATTAGTAACAGATTAATAATGTCTGTTTCTCCAGCTTTCTCAGCTATAAAGTTCCTATCACTGGAGATAAGGATGTATTTTCACTTCTTACTAGAGTTATGGCATTTTTCATGTGGGAGATTTATTTCCTGTTTTCAGCAGGACAGAGGAGGGTCTGAGTGATCTTGTACAGGCTTTGCCAAGTATGTTAAATGCAAAATGATCAGTTTGCTGCTGTGGTACATTTGGGCAGCCTGCCATGGGCAGGAACCATGGAGCTTGTGTCCCAACATGCTCAAGTTCAGCAATCAAGGTGCTTCCTCCACATCTGCCTGTTTCCAGAGCCATCTACACAGGAGTTTCATGGGTGAAGATGAAGGATTTCACAACTTGCACCATATAGAATGGGAACTGGAACAGAGCATGGCCCTGCTGGTGAGAGTGCAAAATGGCACACCACGTTCTAAAAGTTGGCCACTGTCTGGGAAATTTGCCGTACGCTTAACCTTATGATCTGCCTCACCAATTATAGCCACATAACTAACTAAAATTAGACCACATGGGTTCTCAAAACATGGACACAAGTGCTCACAGGAACTGTCTTTGTGGTTACTACACCATCGAAGCCACTAAGCTTTCCTCCAACAGGGGAATGATAACCTTTGAAACCATAAGTATAGACAATAGGAACAAGAGCCAGAACATGCGTGTACATGAATGAATCTCATGTTCATTGTGCATCATGGGAGAAGCCACTGCCTAAGGCCACACACTGCATGAACACATCTATACCAGATGGAATCTGCAAAACAAAATACACAAGAATTGCTCAGTGTGGGAAGGACAGGGGTTTGGACAGAGCTGAAATTGATACATTATTGGACTTGCAGCTACTGAATTGCCCTGTAACTTGATTTCATTCATCTAAACTCATAGCATCTTATACCAAATAAAGTCCTGTTCTGCAGATTTCAGTTACTTCTGTAAAATTCTACTCACCTTGATTGTTAGATAAAATATCCTAAATTATATCCAGAAATATTTGTGTCTCAGCACTCTGTATTGTGTTCCTTAGCTGGGTAGTTGTCTCATGACCATAGAGATTGGTTAGATGAGATGGATCTATATTGGAGGGGGAACAGATTTACTTCAGTTCATGAAAGTGACAGATTCTGTTGGGTTCGAGGGGCTGAGATGAGATGGAAGGTGATAACATCATGGGAATTAACTCAAGGCAATGGTGGGGAGAGCCTGTGATGTTTTATCTATGTAGTCCATTTCCTCATTGTGAATTATAATGAAGATATCTTATGAAAGCCCATAAGTATGTTGGTAAATTCTCAACAAATAAATGGAAGAGATCAGAAGGTTGACAGATGGTGGATCAGGGATGGAATCTGGTGGGCAGAAAGTTTTTGAGCAAGAGCCCGAAAGGAGCTGTAATATTAGGATAGAGGACAATGGTGCAGATCCAGGACAGTGTTCTTATTCCTACACATCCCAGAGCTCAGGACACCCTGGGAAGACACCCTGGGCCACCTGGAGGTTGAAGCAGCAAGACCAGGAGGGAAGAGAAATCTATAAGGAGGCATCTGTTACCCTATGTGGAAATAATTGAAGTCATAATTACTTACTTTGTATATCCAAAATAGGCATCAAAATATTCTTTTCAGCATGAAAATATGTTTTTAAAATATTGGCAATTGTGTGTAATTTCATTCAATTTCTTCCATAATTACATGAAACTTCTAGGGTGATTTTTTAAAATAACATATAATCATCTATCTATCATCTATCTATTTATCTATCTATCTATCGTCTATCTATCATCTATCTATTATCTATCCATCCATCATCTATAACTATCTATCTACCTAATCTCTATTTGAAGTCTATTCATCTAGCTCAGCATTGATCCTATTGGCACATGCCTTCAGGACTATGAAATGTTGTCTACAATTTCTTATTAGGCCTTTAACATTTAGATCCCAAGGATTTCCAGGTCAGCCACCCTATTTTCATCAAGGTGTTTATTTGAGTGCCATTAACTTCTTAACTAAGTTACTGATGGTCTCTGTGCCATATCAGAGAACAGTCACCCACTTTTTGGTGAAGCCTGTTCCTCTCACTGAGTTAACAGCCTCCTGTGTGAGGTGGGGATTTCTCAGAAGAAGGGAGGTTCCCTCCGCACATGGGAATTCTATCTGAAGATGACAGAGAGGGTGCCCGTGTGTTGGTGTCTGTGCACTTGAGGATGTAGGTACTGCTTCCAGGCTTTGCAGATGACTGAGCAGGCAGAGCCCATTACCAGAGAACCATCAGGATCAGGTCTCCAGGTGTGTCCGTATTCTACAGGTAGCTGTCAGATGAGGTTAATACAGCAGTGTGGAAATTAAACAAAATATGATATTGGGAACAAGTGTCCTTTGCTTATTATTATATTTACACCACAGTGGACATCAATATATATTTTTATAAGGAATTACCTATGGAATGACTGTTAATACTGAGTGTATTTAAAGACTAGATTTGGAAAGTTGTCTGCACATAGTGTGCATCCATTTAAATATCTTTCAAAATATAAATTATAATGAATTGTGGTCCACTCACCTGTTCATTATTTATTCTTATGCTCAAAAAGCTGAGGCCATCTCTCGACCTTCTTCCAACATAATTGATACACCAAATGCTCTCCCAACCCAAGATCAATTTGTTTTGCGGAATCGACAATGAGATTGTGTTGCCCACAGGTGTTCCTGGAAGAACCAGGGAAGGCTGATTCAGTCCCTGTCCACTTATAAGGACATTCTCCCTCCCATCTGTGCAAACTTCTCAAAATCAAGGGCAAAATACACTCTCAGGCATGGGAGGCCACAGCTCTCTCCTCACACAGGGATGAGATCTCTGGGGAAGGCAGAGCTGTGTCTACAAATAGAGGTGATTCTAGGACCTTCTTTGTGCCTCGTGAAATCTGGCTAAGGTAAGGGTCTCAGATGTCAGAGGTGGGACCATCGAGATGGTTGTTAGTGCTGTTGACCAGCTTGGGATGAGCCTTCTTGCCCCCAGGTGTCCTGTCCCAGGTGCAGCTGTAGAGGGAAGGCCCAACTGGTGAGTCGCTTGCACACCCTGCACCTCACGGGCAGCGTCTCTGGAGTCTCCATCTCAACCACTAATTTTGGTGGAATTGGTCCATGGGGTTGTAAAAACCTCACAGCATGTCCATCAGCTCTATGATTCTCTCTCAAGGATTCTCAGTATCTTCATGTTCCTGTGAGAGAAAAGAATTGTTTCTACACTTCACTCCTTTTGTTCTCCCTCCAGGCCAAAGACACCCAGTGGGGAGACACCTATATCAATGTTTAACTGAGTCCAGCCTTACAAGATGGCAGCCAGGGTTCTATTATTCTGGTAGTGTTTAGGAATCCTCCACTGGATCCACCGGTCTCCTGAACCTGCCTCTCCCCACAACACGAGGCCCAGACCTTTGTCACACTCACCTGGAAATGAATTCAGCTGTACAGAAACAGAATTGGAATTCCGTTTAGTGGTCGATTTTCACCACACTGTTTCCCATAGTAGCTACACTATGTTGTATTCCCATAGAGACAATTGTAGGATTTCCTCATCTCCAATCCTCACCAACAACTGATATATTCTCATTGTGTTTGGTTTGTATTATAATAGCCTTTCTACACAGCTGTGAGGTGATATCTCAGTGGTTTGGGGTGGATTTCTCTGATGATTAGTGATATTGAGCATCAAGTCATATGCTGCATGGACATTTGTTCATCTTTTATAAAGAAATAGATATTTACATGGTTGACCCAAATTTTAATCAGATTATTTGTTTATTGTTATGATTATAATTGTGATTTTTTGCTTTTGACAGTAAAGAGTCCCTCCTGTACTTTGGATATTAACTCCTTTTCAATATTTTTTCATGTAATGTCTCCCATTTCATAGACTGCCTTATCACTCTGCTAGCATTTGCTTTGCACCTTTTCCTAGTTTGATGTAATCTCCCTTGTCGGCCTTTGTTCTCTGTGGTTTTGCTTTTATAACAAATAAATCATTGTCAAGTGAATGTCATGATGTTTGTCCTTTGTCTTTTCTCTGAAGGCATTAAGGGTCATGTGCTTAATCTTTAATCTTGAGCTTTTCTGTGTCGATGTATATGTATGATGTAAGATTATGGGCAAATGTCATTATTTTGCATGTATGTATTAACACCATTTTTCAATGTTTATTTTATTTTTGAGGGAGACAGACAGAGCATGAGCAGGGGAGGCACAGAGAGAGAGAGGCAGATACAGAATCCAGGCTCTGAGCTGTCAGCACAGAGCCTGAGGTGGTACTCAAACCCACAAACCATGAGATCCATCCTGAGTGGAAGTCGGATGCTAACTGATTGAGCTCCCCAGGCTCCGCTAGTCAACACCATTTTTAAGAGACACTATTGTTTCCCAAGTGTGTATTGTTGGAAATCTCCTGGAGGATTTGCTGACTGCATGTGCACACTTTTACTTCTGGGCTCCGTAATATGCTCCACTTGTCTATATGTCTCATTTTACGCCAGCAGTACACCGTTGTAGTTAATTTACGTCTGCAATATATTTAGAGAGAAGTGTGATGTCTCCATGTTCTCTCTCCTTCATGATTGTTTTGTTACTTCTATGTGTTCTGTGGTTCCATATTAGATTTTTCAGATTCCTTAAAAAAAATTCATTGTTATTTTTATTTTTATTTTTTTTTATTTTTTGGGGGGTATGACAGTGACATTTTACATTTTATATATATATTTATTTATTTATTTATTATAATTTTTTATTGTCAGATTGGTTTCCGTACAACATCCAGTGCTCATCCCAACCTGTGCCCTGCTCAATGCCCATCACCGATTCTCCCTCCTCCATTACACCCCCAACCCTCAGTTTGCTCTTAGTATTTAAGAGTCTCTTATGTTTTGTCCCCCTCCCTTCCTGTGTCATTGATATTTTTATTGACATGAGATAAACATAAAATTAACAAGAAAAGATAAAACAGAAAAAATAGAAACTATTACAAATACAAAAAATAAATCAACTACATTAAAATTTGTATTCGGAAAAAATAAGTGAATTTAAAAAATATAGGTAGCCTAGGAAAATAGATAAGATTCAAACAAATACAGTCAGAACTGAAAGAGGAGACATAACAAAACTAAAGACTTAAACTTTTTGAGAAGCAATAGAGCTGTACTGAGTCTGAAGAAAGGACTCAGTATATAAGTCAGAACTTAAACTCTTCAGAAGCATGTGCCATAATGAGTCTAAAGAAGAGAGATCCTTTATTGACATTATTAATAATTTCCTTATTGAGAAGGGGATTAAAGTTTCACATTTTGTACAAAAGCAATGTCCTTGGTTTAACCATAAACCTAAAAACTTGGAATAAGGTTGGTAAAGAGATAAAACTCTACTATACACTTCAGGGACAACAAAAGTTTCCTGTGAACGCTTTCTCTTTATGGAATATTGTCAGGGTTGCCTTAGACTCCAGATGGAGGCTGAAAAGTTACCTAGAGCGCTAAAGAGTGCGCCTCCTGAGGAGGATATACCTCCCCTTGTTGCTCCTAATATTGACAATCTCACCATCTCTGAAAAGGAAGAATTAAATCAATTTATATAAATGGATATATGTAGATATATAGATCTGTATAAATATCTATGAATATATATCTATGGATATATGCATAGATATATATGGATATAGACATATAGAGATATATATGGAAATATATAAACATGTCTATGTGGACATATATATGGATATCTATCTATCTAATTATCTATCTATGTCAGTCAAAAGAAGGCATGAGACCTTTCCATTTGTAAGGACATGGAACTCGTTAGTATGATACTAAGTGAAAGAAGTCAGTCAGAAAAAGACAACTACCTTCCCATAATTTCATTCATATGTGGAACTGAAAAAACAAAGAAGCAAGGGGAAAAAGGTGAGAGGGAAAGTAAAACTATCAGGATTCTCTGCCAGGGAATCTTAAAGAGATCTCCCATGGGAAACTCCATAGCTCTCTTGCCAGCCCCTGACTCCCCACAAATGTGCTATATCCAACTCTCTCCCTCTCTCTCCCTCTCTCTCTCTCTCTCTCTCTCTTTGGTTAATCTAAATTTATGTGAGGGCCGCTCATTCATTCACTGGATTCATAACTATGATGATTGGAGCTCATTGACTCTGGCTAGCCTATCTTGGGATAGAGATTTTAAGGAATATTCCCAAGCAGCTGCTGAAACTCCTTTTGTTTCAGGGAACTTCCCTGTCCTCTCTGACCCAACATAGACTGCCTAATTCCACTAGTGGAAAACAAAAGAAAACAAAACAAAGAATTCAAAACCAAACAAAATAAAATTTGGCGATCTGCTCATCTATCTGAGCTGATGGACTTTAAGACCATGTGAAACTTTTTCTCTGCCCTCTGTGCTTCAGTCTGCCTTCAAGCTTCTAGGCCACTGAGCCCATTCTGTCTTCCCTTCCCCCTCCTCCCATCTCTGCAACCCCCTGGAAAGTGGCCTAGGTCTCTGGCTCTTCAATGCCTCAGGTAGCATTCTGCTCCCCACGCCCACGCTGTCATAAGTCAAAAAACCGCCTCTTTAAACT
The DNA here is from genome assembly GCA_030068075.1 of Paguma larvata. NCBI lineage: Eukaryota > Metazoa > Chordata > Mammalia > Carnivora > Viverridae > Paguma > Paguma larvata. The sequence goes on along the minus strand of CM057827.1, from coordinate 49,130,769 downwards.
TTAAATTCCCTCACTGGTTCCACGGGAAAAAAGTAACAATGGTAAACTTTCAAGGGGACATAGATAAAATATTATTAAGATAGATATGTCTTTTAAATAATAAAATTGTATTCTACTAAGGTTGAGATGAATGGGATTTCAAAAGTGCACTGGTATAAGGTTGAAATTCTGCTTTTCTCTCCATTCGAAACACAATGTTTTCTTGGACTACTCTGCTCTTGATAAGATAATGTAAACAAAGGTTTTTTCTTTCTTTTCTATGGGAAAACCGAAGCTTTAGGTTTCATCTTTATCAGGTCTTTGATTGCTCAGTGAAAACTTCTCAAGGTTAAAGGAGCTAGGTTTTGCTAACAGCTATATGATGCTATACATTCACCTTTAAGATCTTTTATTACCGACTTGGTCAAATAAATAGAGTTTTAAGATTTGTAATGATCTCTAATCCCATTTAGGCTGAGCTTTATGATAACTTCCTGAGGTTTTAACAAACTTCCCAGGATTGAAATTGTAAATGAAACATGTTTGGTGTTTAAACAAATTTCAGTTTGATGGATCTGTCTTCAAAATTATCAACATTAAATATAAATCTTTATTCTACTAAGGTTTACTGAAGGTCAAACAAGCTCATGTTATCTCTTCCAATTTTTTATCAAAAGGAAGACTGAAAGTAATGCATATCTTTGTCTGCCTCATAGTTTTCATGGGTAAATGTTAAGATAGCTTCCGAAGTCCTTGGTACCCCGAAACGTTATAATTTGGCTAGCATGAGAAATTAGGACTGAATTTATTGGCTATCTAACGAGATAAGAAGCTGAAGCACTAATTACTAAATGTAGGTTTGTGCTTTGGACTTGTTGCAAAAACTAAGGATATTTGGAACTGTTGAAAAACATGCTCTGTGCTTAATAGATTCATAAGTTTGCCATCTAACAAATTCGAATAGAACATAGAGTTCACAATTGGTTACTACTTAGTTTTCACTGGAGACTAAGGTTTCTAGCAGCTGAAGTTCTGCGAAGTGTACTTAAGACTGATGGAAATAAGGAAAACAACTCCGTATGTAAGAAAGTAGGAGATATGAAAGAAAAAGAAATAGAAATATACTTTTGCTGAAGGTAAAAGAAAGTAATTTTGTCCTAAATGAGACTGGTTCTTTGGAGAGAAATGGCTTGGGACAAAATTTAAATGCAAAGAAAAGTTGTAGAAAGTTTATCCTCCACACTTGTGTTGTTCCTGTTGAGCAGAGAAGTGGACGCCTGTGCCATATAAAGGAGAGACGAATACACGGGGACTCAGACCCAACGACCTTTGGAAGAGGGATGTTGCTCATATTCCATGTTTTGGTAAACTTTGCTGTATGCATGATTGCTCCTGTTACAGCTATCATTAGAGAAGATCAAAAAGGCCTAGGTTATCCAAATTTATAACCAGAAGTTAGGGGCCATTGTTCAACCCATACTGGAGTATCAGACTTCCAGGTAATGGGATCAGCAGCCATGGAGACAATGGCCCCTAACTTCTGAGAAATCAGCAGCTGCAAATATTGGTGAAAGAGCAATTAGATGAGGGACATATTGAACCCACCACTAGTCCTTGGAACACTCCTATTTTCGACATTAAAAAGAAATCAGGCAAATGGAAGTTATTACAGGATTTAAGGGCTATTAATGTCACTATGGAGGATATGGGATCATTACAACCTGGCGTCCCCTCTCCTGTGGCTATTCCAAAAGATTTCAAATTGTTGTAACAGACTTAGAATTTTGTTTTATCAGTATTCCCCTACATCGGGAAGATCGCCCTAGATTTGCCTTTAGCCTGCCTTCTGAGAACCTTAGGCAGCCTTTTCAGGGGTATCAATGCAAAGTTTTGCCTCAGGGCATGGAAAATAGCCCCACCCTATATCAAAAGGTTTGGGGATCAAGCTTTAAAACCGGTTCGGTTTTGCAGGCTTTTAATGAGGCTTAACACCTTTAATGAGGCACCTTTAGTATGGTTACATCTGCCCTCCACGCCCAGAAAAATAGTTACATCCTATCCAGCATTACTGGCTACTTTACTAACAATGGGGCGTAAACGTAGTAAAGAGTTATTTGGGCCTGACATGACAAATATTATTATTCCCTACAACAAAGATCAATTGGAATGTCTATTACAAAATAGTGAGGATTGGCAGGTAGCCCTAGAAGGTTTTAGCGGTGAGATTCTTTTTCATCTCCCAGACCATCCTCTCTTGCAGTTTCTCAAAAAGCATCTTGTTAGTTTTCCTGATTTAACTAGGGCCAACCCTTTTCCCAGTCCAGCTGTCCTGGTTTTTACAGGTGGGTCCTCAAACGGAAGAGCTGTCACCATTAGAGATGGGAATCCTCGTGGCGCCTGAGTGGCTCAGTTGGTTAGGCTAACGACTTCGGCTCAGGTCATGATCTCACGGTTTGTAAGTTCGAGCCCTACGTCGGACTCTGTGCTGACGGCTCAGAGCCTGGAGCCTGCTTCGGATTCTGTATCTCCCTCTCTCACTGCCCTTACCTTGCTCACGCTCTGTCTCTATGTTTCTCAAAAATAAAATATAAACGTTAAAAAAAAAAGAGAGAGAGATGGGAATCCTCCTGTACAAAATACTTCGGAAACTTCTGCTCAGAGAGCCGAACTTCTGGCTGTCATCTATGCCTTTGCCTACCTACATGCTAGGCCTTGCAATGTGTATACTGATTCTTATTACGTTTTTCAATTATTTCCCCATATTGAGACTGCTCCATTGCCAGAACATCAGTCCTCTACTTTTGTCTTATTAGAAAACCTTCAGTCTTACATTCATGCGAGGACAGTGCTCTTTTATATCGGACATATTTGGGCCCACAGTAACTTGCCTGGTCCTTTATCTGAAGGAAATAACGAGCTGATAATGTTAACTAAGATTGCTATTTTTCCAGCGACAGAAAAGGCCCGAAAGTCTCATACTTTACATCATCAAAATGCAGCATCTTTGAGGCTTCAATTTAAATTTTTTTTTTTTAATGTTTATTTATTTTTGAGAGACATAGAGACATAGCATGAGCAGGGGAAGGGCAGAGAGAGAGGGAGACACAGAATCCGAAACAGGCTGCAGGCTCTGAGCTGTCAGCAGAGAACCCGACGCGGGGCTCGAACTCACAGACCGTGAGATCATGACCTGAGCCGAAGTTGGCCGCTTAACCGACTGAGCCACCCAGGCGCCCCTGAGGCTTCAATTTAAATCTACTAGTGAAGAGGCCCGAAACATCCACAGAACCTGCGGGCAATGTCCAATGCATGCCCCTGTCTTAGCTTCAGGAATTAATCCCTGAGGCCCAATGATCTTTGGCAGATGGATGTAACTCATGTCCTTTCCTTCGAAGAACTGTGTTACATTCATGTGTGTGTTGATACGTTCTCTCATGTCATTATAGCTTCAGCCGCACTGGTGAGGCCTCGAAAGGTGTGTCACAACATCTTTTCCACTGCTTTTCTTACTTGGGAAAACCAAAGGCCATAAAGACAGACAATACTCTTGCATATACATAGGCTGCCTTTAAAAATTTGATGCAGACTTTTCAGATCGCTCATACCATGGGCATTCCTTATAATCCCAAGGCCAAGGCATTGTGGAAAGAGCCCGTCAAACCTTAAAAACTCAGATAAAAAAAAATTACAAGAGGGAGAACTTAAGTGCAGTTCCCCTCATCATATTCTTAACCATGATCTGTTTGTGATTAATAATTTAAATGTTGATGCAGCTGGACATCCTAACACGTTCTGATATTGGAAACCTCTGCTGGATAAGCCTGAAACACTGGTTAAATGGAAAGACCTTCTGTCTGGCCAATGAAAGGGGCCAGATGTAGTGTTAAACTGGGGACGAGGGTATGCTTGTGTATTTCCACAGGATGCGGACTCCCCTCTGTGGATTCCTGATAGATTGGTACGGCCCCATGTCCTGCCCCCCTCCAAGCCACTGCCATCTCCTCTGGTTCCTCAAAGGATGACCTGAAGGGAAGCGCAAGACGCTCTCGGAACATTGCTATGACACCTCCACTACCATCTACCAACCCGAGACGGAGGATAACGTGCTCCTGGACCCTGAGCAAGCTCTCTCTGCAGAACAATAGGCCTCGAGGATGTAGACGCACTACTCACTCCAACCAGAGCACTGCTATTCCTACTTGGGGACAAACGAAGAATCCGACAGATAAGGTGACCACCCTTGTTGAGAGTCAAGGGACCCCCTTGACCCCTGCAACGTTATTTGTGGCCATTCTGGCTTTACTGGCTCTACATAGCAATCCTAGACTTACGTTTCAAATCCCCGTTTTGCAACTTGTTACTTGGGAAAGTGAGCCTATTCCTGTCTTTACTAGCAATCCTGATTTATTGGGGGAAGTTTCAATGCCTTCATAAAACGACAAATTAGCCTTCAGTTTTCTTATGAAGGAAAAGTCACTCTCCACCGATGTGTTTTTCTTCTCTGTTGTTTCAGCCTGTGTCCAGGCCCCATATGTTCTTTTGTACTTTAGTTTTACTTATGGGAAATTTAATGTAAAAATTAACAAGGATGTACATTTTCACATTTCTTATTCTGATTGTGTTTTGTCTAAAGGCATTAGTGTTAATAGTAGTGTTATCCTTCAATAACCTCCTTACTTAATTTAACCTTAATTTAACCTCCTTTCAACACAATTCCTAGACACAAACCTCCTTGCAGAAGGGGATCAGCACCATCAGGGGGTGCACACTATGCACAGTTCTGGTTTGTATTCCCAGGAGCAGGTGCAGATGGAGGTTACAGGCAGGTTTCCTGTCAGGGTCTGGGGCTTCCTCTCCACACAGCAGTTTCCCCCAGGGATCTTCTCCGGACACATGATTCTGGGTTACCTTATTAGCCTTTATCCTAGAAATTTGTAATAAGAAAAATATACTAACGGGCACACAAAAGAAACAATTGCTTACACTGCTTACTCCTGATGGTAAACAGAAATGAATTAGACATATCCGGATGCGTGTCACATGAAGCATTACAGGAGTTCCAGATGCACTCACCGCATCACAGAACCACCCAGCTCAGTGTGCAAGCTTGCTAGAAGCAACACAAAGGGCAACCTGGACATGAGGCTACAGAGGCCGTCAAACAAAACAAGACCAACGCCTTATGGGATCATTGTCTGAACCATTCTCTCAGCATCAAGTGTAGTAGACAGCAGGGGAAAGCACTGGGACCATTGCCAGGATGTGGTTGTGATGTGGAGTCTGAGAAAAATAGAGAAATGGTCTTTCTAAGTAGAAACCATCTGAAGCCTCGAAAACAAGAATAATGATCCATGTAAGCAAGCATAATAAGAAACAACAGAAATGGACCAAAGTCTTACCCAGTGTCTCTGGTGGAAGACGTCCCCTCTCCAAGGTCACCAGTGTGCTCTGATGTCTTGTGTTCTCTGTGTGCACGAAAAGATCAGAAGCTTCTGTTGGATGGATGAGAGTTTTCACTTTGAGGCCCTTGATTAAATTAGGCTTCCAAATGCAAGGAATAACCAATTGATGCATCAGTTACTGATGTCAGTGCAATATGTGTGTCCTCCAAATTCCCACGTAGATACTTAATCCTAAGGTGATGGGAGGAGGAGGTGGCGCCTTGGAAAGCACTTATGTCAGGAGAAGACAGCCTTATGATTGGATTAGTTCCCTTATACACCAGGTCTGGGAAATCCCCCTTCCACCCAGCCCCATGCTAGGTACAGAGAATGAAAAAGCCCCGAATTAAAACTTGGACCACCTAAGGGTGCATGAGTCGCTCAGTAGGTTAAGAAAATGACTTCAGTTCAGGTCACGATCTCACAGTAAGTGACTTTGAGCCCTGCATCAGGCTCTGTGTTCACAGCTCTGGGCCTGGAGCCTGCATCAGATTCTGTGTTCTCTCCCTGCCCCTCCCCCACTTGCACTGCCTCTAAAAAAAGAACACATGTTTAAAAAAATATATTTTTTTATATATCTCGGTCTCAGTGAGCAAGGTTCCTGTCATACATCCCTGCCTCTTTTCTAGATGGGTCAGGCCTTCAGTATGAAATTCTCTGTCTCATTAATAGGAGCCGAGGTGAACTATGGTAGGCATGGATGTGACTGTGTGCTGGAAGCATCACTACACAATCCCATCCCTTAGAGGAGACATCGAGAGCACAGCCCCTCACCATTGGACTGGAGCTGGAGAATCCCGTACCTGGTGGCAGTGTCTGTAGAGAACAGACACCCCAGTCTCTGGACAGAGGAGTGGACCAGGACCAGTCAAGGAAGACTTGAACCAGTCGTGTCCCCTCTCTGCAGGTGTGGACTCCCAGGTGCAGCTGAAGCAGCCTGGAGCTGAGGTGAGGAAGCCTTGGGTGTCAGTGAAGGTCTCCTGTGAATCACGATGATACAACTTCACCATTAGTACTATAAACTCGTTCTACACACACCAGGAAAGAGCGTCTCATACAAGGGATGAACCAACACCTACAATGGTAATACAAAAAATGCAAAGAGCTTCTCAGGTTGATTTGTTTTTCCATGCACATGTCTGTCAACACAGCCTGTCTACAGATCAGTGAACTGAACCCTGGGGACACGGCTGTGTATTACTGTGCAAGAGGCACAGTGTGAGAATACACCTCCTGAAAGAGTCAGAAACTCTGAGGAGGGGACAGCAGTGCTGGTGTGTGGAGGGAAAGGGAGAACATGACTACAGACTTTCTTTGAGGGTCATGCATGTAGAGGTGAGTGATAAAGGATAATGTTTTTGTTCATTGAGTAATATTTGCACTCCTTTGTTGGCAAACCAGCTCCCATGAGTGGATAGGTACACACACACGCACACACACACGCACACACAGGACCTTTATTTTTTCTAAATTTCCATGGCATTAACACTTCCTTCATGGTATATTTGAACATGAGTTCAATCTGAGCAAAGATTCTTAGGTAGATGCCAGAATCTCCCTTGTGTGGGTCACAGCAGCTCCCTCATGTTGGACAGAGAAGGTAAACTGCTTTTGCTTCTCAGGGTTACAGCAGAGGGCAGGATGAAGGTGTAGCAGAACCCAAAAGGGCTAATATAAGACATGGCTGCTCTAAAATTACTGGAAATCACAGACACCCCTAGTCAGCTGATAGGTGTAGACACTGCACATCTATTCATATTGCAGCGATGAAATATCCCCTCAACCTGGTCTGCAAAACACAGGTCTATTCTCCCTGCTTGGGGTGGTCAGAAGTGTGAAATCAGTTAAACTGGATCTGAAACAAAATGCCAACAGGGCTGTGTGTCCTTCTGAAACTCTAAAGGGGAGACTTCATCTTCTAGAGTTGCAACCTTGAATCACTGTTCATGGCATGTCCTTCCCTGAAAATCTAACAGGGAGGAACTAACAGAGACATCACGTGGCTCTTTCCTTGTGGCAGAACGAATGCCCTTCTGCTTTGCTCTCATAAGGACAATGTGATTCCAGATGTCCATGAAAAACCCCAGGACAATATTCCATCCCAAGGTCCTGAATGCACTCACAGTTCAATGCTCTTTGTATCATAGATGGTGATCCTCACGAAATTGTGCCCTGTGGATGTAGGATGTCAGGACCACTCCTCCCCTGAGCATGGAGCTCTTTGGAAGGGTCGTTCTCAAGAAGAGAAGATCCAATTTCTTCTCATGTATGTTGTCAGTCATTCTGTGTGTGTATCTCACACATTCCAGGATGTGTAAGATCGGTTACTAATGTAACACACCCGCCTCCTTGTGACTCTGCTCAGGTTTAGGGTAGTCACCCAGGTGAACCTGGAGAAGGAGCCCGGGGCATAGAGACCCTCACAGTCTCTCTCCTTTACCAGTGTCATCTCTGAACTCATGCCAACAACAATTATCTCTATATATTTTTCATTTTATTCTGTTTTCTCAATTCCTCCTTCTCAGTTTTGCTATGCAGAGTGAGCAGGTTGTGCACAGTTATGCTATTGCAAGATATTTGTACACTGGATTCTTTTAAAAGTGTTTTCATTGACACAAAATATGGTGGATGCATTGTGTAATTTTAATGCCCTTCTTTCCCTGATAGCCTTGCTGTGACTCTTTTTGAAAATATACGATGAAAATCTATGATGATTATATATATAAATGCATATAGTTTTAGATTTTGTACTTCTAGAAATTTAATGCAATTACTTTCATAAAGAATACCGTAATTTAAAACCAAAATTGGTTTGCATATTAATATTTAGCTTATGAATTTACTAGGCAATACTATTCATCAAAAGAATGTAAAGTAATAATCAGGTTGTGATTATCATTCAAGATATTATATTCCCCATTTTTACAATGTTTTTACCATTTGATGGCTGTTTAGAATATAATCTACATCATAATAGTGATATCAAAGGCTTGATTTTCATCTGAATTAAATATTTCCATTTCTTAATATCAATTGTTTCAAAACTTAATTTATTTGAATATTAATTAATAACTTTCTCAGAAAGTACTTTGGAATAAAATTTAATCTCGACAATAACTGGTAGATATACAACATATGAAGAACATAATAGGATTTACACTTCAGTTCATATCTACAATCCTTTTGTTTGTGCAGGTAACCTTGAAAGTTGTACCAGTGTGTCCCCATGCATGTCATTTGTCTCAAAGACACAGGCTTGTAGAAAGTACTAGGCCATCATCTGTATCTGTATACTCCACGTTCCAGGACACACAGAAAATCAAACATTCCCAACACATCCTGCAGTTCTGGTGCAGGCACATCCCGTGTTCCCAACAAGGACACCTCCAGCATTGTCTGGGAGGGAGGGTCACTAGGCTGCCCAGGCCACCTGCTCAGTGATCTGCAGGAGGAAGGGAAGTGACCTCTGGAGGAACATCAGACTTTCTGTCTGTTTGGAGCTAAGCGTTACAGACCCTGACCTAACCACTTAACACTCAAGATGTGCTGGCAATGTGAGTTTACCTTCAGGATAAAATAAGAATGGAGACCATGGATGATCCAGAACCACATGCCACACCCACTAATTGATGACAGTCTACACACCAGCTCAAGAGATGTGGGTTCCAAGTCAAGTACCAGTATCTGAGCTGAAAAGCAGAAGGTGGCTGAACCTAGAGTCTAGGGAGGTGAAGGAGAGGAAGAAATTGTCGTCCGTCAAAGTTTCTTGTGGACAAAGCATTAAGTTTGCATGAGTTGGACACACAGGAGAAAGAAACCAAATATTCATTACTAGTGCACCAAGGTCTAACAAAGAAATTGAGACTCAAATACATAAAAAAGAAAGGCAGTTATTTATATAAATTTACAAAGAAGGACAATATGTGTGTCCAGAATTTACTGGAAAAAAGAAACAGACATATGGAAAGTTTACTTAGTGAAGAATTCTCAACTATTTTGATCTGAGATAGGAGATTAGTAACAGATTAACAAGGTGTGTTTCTCTAGCTTTCGGCTATAAAAACCCCTATTGCTGGTGATAAGAATGTGTCTTTACTTCTTCCTGCAGGGAGGGCATTTCTCAGTTGGTAGATTTAGTTCTTGCTCTCAGAGGGACTAAGGAGGGCCTGAACGACCTTGCACTGGTCATTTCCAAAGTACATTCAATGCTAATACCACTTTGCTGCTGTGGCGTATTTGGGCAACCTGTCACTCTCTTGTGAGGTCGTCATACATGTAACCTTATGACCAGACACAACACTTGTAGCCACTAACTAAGTAAGTGAAATTAGACCATTAGTGCACTGACAACATTACACGCATGTGTATAAGACTGTCTTTCTGGTTACTACACCATGGAAGCCACAGAGCTTTCTTCCAACAAATGGAATGGATGGCCATTGATATCATAGCTGCAGACAATAGAAGCAAAAGCCAACACATGTATGAACATGGATGCATCTCAATTTCATTGTCCACCAGGCGAGACACCAAGGTCACACACTGTATGAACCTGTCTATGCCAGATGGAGTCTCCAAAACAAAATGCACGGGAAACTGGTGTGGGAAGGACAGAGCTTTGGACAGACCTGAGAATGCTGCATTTCTTTGACTTGTGGTTACTCGGTTGTCCTGTAGTTTCATTTTGGTGGACTTCACATGGCTGTAGGTGTTCATCTAAACTCATAGAATCTTACACTAAAATAAGGTCCAGTTTTCTATATTTAAGGTACTTCTGTAAAGATCTCATTGGCTTGATCACTAGCTAAAATGTACTAAAATGATATCCAGAAATACTTGTGTCTCAGCGCTCTGTATTGTGTTCCTTCTTAGCCGGGTGATTAACTGATGAGCATGTAGATTGGATAGATGGCATGGATTGATATTGGGGGGCGGAAAGAGATTTACTTCAGTTCATGAAAGTAACAGGTTCTAAGGAAAGACTGTGGGGTCAACGGGCCGATATGGGATGGAAGGTGATAATATCATGGGAATGATCAAGGCAATGGTGGAGACAGTCTGTGATGTTTTATCTGTGCATTTCCTTTCCTCACTGTGAATTATTATGAGAATATCTGATAAAAGCCCAGGAAACAGTTGGTAAACCTTCAGGAAATGAACAAAAATGACCAGAAGGAGGACGAGAGATGGTGGATGCAGGGTCAGAGCCTGGTGGGAAGAAGGGCCTTTGAGCAAAAGCCTGAAAGGTGCTGTAAATATTTGGATCTAGGATATTGGTCCACACCTGCCAGGGTCCTTGTTCCGGTGAATCTAGGGGTCCATGAAGGACGGATGGTCAGGCAAAATGAAGTGAGAGAGCCATGAGAGATGGAGTCCGATGACCAAGCAGGCAGCCCTGGTAATTCTGGCATCTCTGCTTTGCTGGTCTCAGTGTCTTTATTTTTAAAGGTAGCGAGTGACATTACATCAGTGACAAGGCATTCTTTACAACATACATTGTTGTCGCAAGACCTATGTAGTCATCTATAGGTTTATGGTAGCTTTTGTAAGAGTATTTTGTTATTACCTTCTTATTATAAGGGAGCGTGACGATGAGAATTACAAAAGGATTTGTGAAATGTTAACCTCAGGTAGGTGCTCAATGTTTGCTGCTGATCAGTGAAGATATGTGTAGCTACTTTAGTTTGTACCTTATCTATAAACAGTGCTTCTAACTTTTGGGCTAGGCTAACCTCTGGGTAAGGTCCTAAGTCTTTTTACAATCTCTCCTATCAGTCTGTTAATCAAATACTGAGAGAAGCTTTACAGAGATGTGCCTTGAGGTTTTATGGTGGGGCTGAGGGGATGATTAACACAATGCTATACCTGCATGCAAAATCTAGTTTGGTTCAAGGAGTCTTGAGGCCTAATGCCTACTAATTTCTAGCCAACTCATAACTGCTATTCTGTATGATCAATTTGTGTAACCTATCTCCAAGAGGCAACTCCGAGGTTACTTCTGGCCAGATTACTCTCATTCAGATTTTATCCATCAAGACATTGCACTCCAGGTCCCCTTTTCCATGTGCCATAAAACCAAAGAGCATTACATCCCTTAGGCCAATGAGAGCAGTTTAAGAAATCCAGGCCTGAAATATTATTTGGAAGGAGGTAAGATTAGGCGCCAGTTTGGATGGTGGGAGCTTTGCTTCAACCTTTCACACACAGGGAGGGGTCTCAACCCATAAGCCCAAAATGGCTCCCAACACACACCCAGGACAGAAGTCTCTCTTGTCTCTGTACACCCCAGAGCTCAGGACACCCTGGGAAAAGAGACTCTGGGGTCACCAGGAATTAGAAGCAACAAGCCCTGGAGCGAGGAGGAAATACTAGGAGGCATCTGCTAGCCAATGTGGAAGCTGTACTTATTCAGAAAAGATTGACGTCAAAATTACTTTACATATGCCAAAGTTGGCACCAAAGTATTCTTTCCAGGGTGAAAATATTATTTTTTAAATACTGGCAAATGTAGGTAGTTTCATTCAATGTGTTTCAAAATGAAATCCTCTCTAGTGTCTTTTAAAATAAGGTAAAATTATCTATGTATTAGGTATGTGTGTGTATGTATGAATGTATGTATGTATGCGTGTATCTATCTATCTATCTATCTATCTATCATCTATCATATATTCATACATCATCTATCTACTCTCTATCCATATCCATCGGATGTCTATTGGAAGTGTACACATGTAGTCGGCATTTATCCTATTGGCACATAACTTTCAGAACTATGAACATGATCTCTGTCTTTTCTTGTTAGCTCCCTAAATTTTAGATCCCAATGATGTCCAGGTCAGACACTCCATTTTCTTCAAGGTGGTTATTTTGAGTGTCGTTAATTTCTTATCTAAGATACTGATGTTCCCTGTGCCAATCTGGCTTCCTGTAAAGCCAGTACGTCCTTCTGACATAACAGCCGCCTGTGTGAGGTGAAATTTCTCAGGAGAAGGGAGGCACCCTCCACGCATGGGAATCGTATCCATAGGCCACACAGAAGGCACCTGTATATTGGTGTCTGTACACTGGAGGACCTAGGCAATGCTTCCAGGCTTTGAGGAGGGCTTAGTGGGCAGAGTCCATCAGCAGAGAACCATCAGGATCAGCGGTCTCTGGGTGTCCTCAATGCTTTGAAGGTAGTTGTCTCCTGAGATCAAAACATTAGCATAGAAAGTAAGAGAAATACGATCTTGGGAACCACTATACATTTCCTATATTATATTTACATTAGAGTTGACATACATATATATTTTTTCTCTGCACTCATGTGTGTACTGACTTAACATTGAGTGTTTTTAAAGACTAACTATCAAAAGTTGTCTGCACAAAATGTGCATCCTGTTTTACATCTTTTTGAAATACAGATTATAATACATTGTGATCCACTCATTTAACATTTATTCTTATGCTCAAAAAGTGAGGGCATCTCTTGACCTGCTTTCAACACAATTCCTAGACCAAGTGCTGTCTCAACCCAGACCAACATACCAGGTGGGAACAACCAAGAAATGCCCACAGGTGATCCTGGAAGGATGAGCAGATCATGACTTGGTCCCTGTCCACTTATAAGGATGTGATCCCTCCCACACATGCAAACTTCTCCTAAAGATCTAGGGTGCGTGCACCCCAGTGATTAGAGTAGTGCTATCAACAATAGCCAAAGTATGGAAAAGAGCCCAAATGTCCACTGACAGTGAATGGATAAAGAAGGTGTGGTAGATATGTATACAATGGAATACTACTTGGCAATGAAAAAGAATGAAACCTTGTTATTTGCAACAACATAGATGGCACTGGAGAATAGTATGCCAAGGGAAATGCATAGTCAGAGAAAGACAGACATTTGATTTCACTCATGTGTGAAATTGAGAAACTCCACAGATGAGTATAGCAGAAGGAAAGGACATAGAAGATAAAAACGAGAGAGGGAGGCAAAGCATAAGAGAATATAAAATACAACAAGCTGAGGGTTGCTGGGGGGGGGTGAGTGGAGGATGGGCTAAATGGAGGATGGGCATTAAGGAGGGCACCTGTTGGGATGAGCGTTACAGGTAATTCAGGAATCACTGGGTTCTACTCCTGAAGCCAAGACTACACTGTCTGTTACCTGATTCGTCTTTCCTTGTCACTATATTTTGTGAATTTAAGTACAATATACCTTGGTGGTGATCAGCTCTGTTGAAGCTAATAGATTCTGGATTGCTCTTTGGATTTTAATGTCTGTGTCCTTCCCCAGATTACGAAATTTTTCCACTAAAAGTTTATCACATAAACCTTCTTCCCCTTTTTCTCTCCTAATCTTATGTGACTCCAATGATTCAGATGTTAGTCCTTTTTAATATCTTACTGACTTCCTTAATTCTTCTATCGTGGTCTTTTGCCTTTCTCTCCCTCTTTTTTTCTACTTCATTCTTCTCCCAAACTTCATTTTCTGTATCATTGATTTGCTATCTTCTTCATCCATCTGTGCCATTGTGGTATCCATTCCAGATCGCTTCTCAGTTATAGCATTTTATATTTCATCCTGACTAGATTTTACATATTTTATATCCACAGGAAAGGATTCTATGCATTTTTGAACTCTAGCTACTATACTGATTAACTTGGTTCTAAATTTTAGTTCAGAAATGTTGCTATATCTGTGTTGAATAAACTCCTGTCATCGATTTCTGTTTTTCATTTGGGTTGAAATTCTTTGTTTTCTCATTTCAGAAGACGAAAAAATTAATAAAGTAAAAAAATTAAAATTAAAAACTAAAGAAAAATCAAATAAAGGAAGCTAGATCTTAGGTGTGTATTGGAATGCTTGTTCAATGAAGCTTAATAGAAAGAGGAAATAATGCAGCGATAAGATAAAAGGATAAGAAATAATTTGAAAATGGAAAGATTATATACTAAAATAGAATAAATAAAGAAAATGAAATAGAATTGAAAAATTTTTAAATGAAAATAAAGTGAAAAATAATAAAATTTTTTAATTTAAAAAAGAGAAATAAAAACATTTCTTTCTCTCTCTGTATCCAAGAAAAAGAAAGGGAAAAAAAACCAAGTTAAACCAAAACTAAACCAAAAAAGAATAAACGAACCAGCAAACAGACAGAGACCCAAATGAAGTTACATCCATTTTCCCCAACTGCTAAACTATGATTCTCTCTGTATTCCGTACACCAGGGAGGTGGAAGAACTTCTGCTGATCTTCTAGGGAATGTGCTTGGAGTGGATAGTTGGGCAGTGCTCTGTGTGACAGCTCCCTTCTCCACTAGGTGGCACTGCTTAGCTTACTGGGGCAGATCAGTGTGCCTCATACAGATGAGGGAGAGGTGGAAATGGCTTCACTTAGGTCCCTACTCTGGCACAGGAACTTGGCAGACTCACTGACTGGTGATCGAATACCCCTCCTTTGTCTCAGACCTCCGTCCACATTCCTTTCACTGATACCGTCCATCCTTCATGGACCCCTGGACTCTCCGGAGCTAGACTCTGGCAGGGTATATCAATTTTGTTATTTCTTCTAAAGAACTAGCTCTTGCTTTCATTGATCTGTTCTAATTTTTTTTTAATTCGGTAGCATTCATTTCTGCTCCAATCTTTATTATTTCCTGTCTTCTGCTAGTTTTGGGTTTTATTTGCTGTTCTTTTTCCAGATCTTTAAGGTGTAAGGTTAGGTTGTATCTGAGACTTTCTTCCTACTTTAGGAAGGCCTGGATTGCTGTATACTTTCATTTTATTACTGCCTTTGCTGCGTCCCAAAGGTTTTGGGCTCTGGTATTATCATTTTCATTGCCTTCCAGGTACTTTTTAATATTCTTTTTAACCAACTGGTTAACCTATTCTTTCTTAGTAGGATGTTCTCTAATCTCCAAGTATCCGTTGTTGTTGCAGGCTTTTCTTTTGGCTGATTACGAGGTTCATAGTGTTGTAGTCTGAAAATATGTCAATCTTTTGTTTTTGTTGAGGGCTTATTTGTGTCCCATTATGTCATTGCTTCTGGAGAATGTTTCATGTCACTTGAGAAGAATGTGCATTCTGCTGCTTTAGGACGAAGTGTTCTCAATGTATCTGTTAAGTCCATCTGGTCCAGTGTATCCTTTAAAGTCATTGTTTCCTTATGCAATTTCTGCTTACATGATCTGTCCATTGCTGTAAGTGAGGTATTGAAGTCCCCTACGATTGTGGTATTTCTATCAATTAGTTTCTGTATGTTCGTGATTAACTGATTTATATATTTGGGAGTTACCAATTTGAGGGCATGAATGTTTACCATTGTTAGGTCTTAGTGAATAAGCCCTTTAATTATGATATAATAATGCCTTTATTCATCTCTTGCTACAGTCTTTATTTTAAAATCTAGATTGCCTGATATAAGTATGGCTACTCTGGCTCTCTTTTGGTGGCCATTAGCCTGACAGAAGGTTCACCTTCTCCTTATTTTCATCTGAAGATGTCTTTAGGTCAAAAATGAGACTCTTGTTAATAGCATATAGATGGTTTCTTATCCATTCTGTTACTTTATGTCTTTTAATTGAGAGTTTAGTCCATCAATATTTAGACCAGTACTGAAAGATATGAACTTGTTGCCACTCTGTTACTTTAGAGTTGGAGTTTCTGGTTGTGTTCTCCGGTCCTTTCAAGTCTTTATCGCTTTTGGTCTTTTTTATTTTATCTTTTCTCCACTCGTAGAGTCTCCCTTAAAATTTCTTACAGGCTAGTTTAGAAGTCACAGACACCTTTAGTTTTTGCCTGGGAAAATTATTATCTCTCCTGCAATTTTAATAACAGTCTAGCTGGATAAAGAATTCTTGGCTGCATATTTTCTGATTCATCACGTTGTGTATCTCTGGTCAGTATTCTTGCCTGCCAAGTTTCTGTTCACAGGCCTGCCTCGAAGCTGATTTGTCGTCCTTTATAGGTTAAGGACTTATTTTGCCTTGCTTCTTTCATTATTCTTTCCTTGGCTGTGTTTTTTGTCAGTTTTACTATGATATGTCTTGTTGATGTTCAGTTTTTGTTGAATCTAATGGGATTTCTCTGTGCTTCCTGATTTGATTTCGGCGTCTTTCCCCAAGTTAGGAGAGTTTTCCAGTCTGATTTGCTCACATAAAACTTCTTGCCCTTTTTCTCTGGCTTCATCTCCTGGAACCCCTGTGATTCAGATATTATTTCTTTTTGATGAATCATGGAGTTGTCTAAATGTTATATCGTGCTTTTTTGCCTTTGATTCCCTATTATTTTCTGCCTCAGTATTCTCCATAAATTTTTCCTTTCTGTTGCTCATTTGTTGCTCTTCAAAATCCATCCTTGCTGCTCTGGTATCCACTTGAGATTGCATCTCAGTTACAGCATTTATAACTTTTTCCTAACAATATTTTACATCATTTATCTCCACAGAACAGAATTCAATATAGTTTTCAGACCCAGCTAATATTCTTATTAACATGATTCTAAATTGTTCAGACATGTTGCTTGTATCTGTGTTGATAAAATTTTGGCTGTCATTTTTTTCGTGTTCTTTCTTTTCGGGTGAATTTTTTTGTTTCATCATTTTGGACGAACTTAATAAAAGTAAACATTACAATAAAAATTAAAAACAACATAAAAAATTAAGTAAAGGTTGCTAGAGTATAGGTGTGTTTTATTCCTCTCATTGAAAGAGGCTCAATAGAATAAGGTGGAAAATACAAAGAAATGGATAAAAAATAGGAGAAAGTTTGAAAAACTTTTAAAATGAATACAATAGAATAAGATGAAAAGAGTAAAGGAAAGTGGAATAAAAAAATTTACAAAAAAGAAAATATATCGTAAAAATTATAGAAATCCTGTTTTATAACCACAAAAAATAAAAATACATTTTCCGGTTTCTGTATTCAAGAATAAGAAATGAAAAGAAAAAGAAAAAAACTGAATATATGGAACAGCCACCAGAACGAAAGACGATTGCAATTACATCCAGTTTTCCCTAGACATCACACTATGTATCACTTTATAGTCCATAAACTAAGCAGGCAGAGAGACTTGTGGTGTTCTACTAGAGAGGTTGATGCAGTTGGACAAGTCTTGGCGTATTGGCTCCATTCTCCACTAGGTGGTGTTGATTAGATTACTGGGGTGGACTGCCATGGTGCATGTAGTTGGGTATGTCCATGAGTGGGAGAGGTGAAAACGGTGACACCCAGCACCCAATCTCTAGTATCAGAACACTTTGCTCCTCACACCAATGATCAAACACCTCTTCTTTGTCTCTGGCCTCTGGCCACTCCCCACTAGTACCCTGTCCACAAGCAAGCCATCAGTCTCCAGGGGACACCTCCAGAATTTATCTCAGATGGAGCTGTATTTCCAACCCCATCACTTCTAAGGACCCTTTGCCCCTTAATCCGTTCAAACCCTCTCGGGGAGGGTCTCACCAAGCAAGGGCTGGATGCCAGCCTGAACCCTGGAATGTTCACACATCCACACTGTTGCAGATGCCCAGAGACTATGGCTGGGTGTTAGCCTGCCCCAGAGAAAGTTCGTGTGATCATATAGCAGCAACGTTTCAGGGATTCTGGTAAATCACGACACACATCTGGCGCCAGGCTCCACCATTAATGTCCTTGTTCTAACACCAGCAAGTGTGGTTCTTCTCTGGGGTCGACTGGGAACTTTGCCTGTGGGGAAGTCACACAGCCTCTAGCAAATGTCTTCTCACCAGGGGAGCCAGCTCTTGCCATGTGCCCCAACGACACCTCAGACCACTCTGTCTGCTCCTAGGGGTTCGCCCTTCCCACGACAGTTCTCTCATATCCAGCTGTGGATTTTCAGACACTGCCCACCCTTGCTCATAGAGTTTTAGTGGTATCCTAACTGTCTCCTTTCTCCTTTCTCTTTCTTCCTCTTTGTTAAGTTCATCATGGGTGTTTCCACTCTTTCTCTTTCTTTCCTGCTGGTTTCAGAGGGAGCGCTTTCTCTGTATTCTCCCCCCATCCACCTCCATCATCCCTCCACAAGCAAAAACAGCTCCCTACCATCTGCAGCTCCTCTCTTCCCTAGTTCACATCTCTGTGCCGTGTGCCTGGGGGGTTCTGTGGTTCAGGTTATGCAGATTATTGTGTTAATCCTACATCAACTGTCTATGTGTGCCACATGGTTTGGTGTTGATCTATCTGCATTTCAGGGATGAGAGACATGGAAAACTTCCCTACTGTCCTACCATCTTGGCCCCTCTCTCCAGAATAATTTTAATATGTTGATATAAATTATTTAGAAAAGGAGAAACTGGAGGAAGAGAGAAGATGGCAGAATATTAATAGGATTCTGTGCTTGCCTAAACCCTTAAGACCAGGCTGGCAAATATCAAGTCACTCTGAAAACCCAGGAAATAGATGTGAGCACTGACAGAACAATAGGCACCAGTAGATGGAGAAAACCACACCATGGAAGGGAGGAGCTGTGAAGATGTGATTTCAGGGAGAAAATTCTCATGGGTGCAGTAGTGGGAAAGGAGCTCTGATTGGAGAACGCACACAGAAACAGAGAGAGAGAGAGAGAGAGAGAGAGAGAGAGAGAGAGAGAGCAGCACCTGGAGGATGGCACATGAAAAATACCACCCAATACCATAGACCAGGAAAACGAGGGGATGTTTATTGTGATATTTACAAGCAGCTGATCTCAAAGTCTGAATATTTAGAATTCCAAGCCATCCCTGGAGTTGATCCTGGTAGGCATATGAGTGCTTCTGTGGAGAAAGAGAACAGAGGCCCCGACAGGCTCCTGTGGTCTGAGGATCCCATGTGTCACATGGGGAGACCAGATCCCCTATTGGACTTTGATTGAAAGAGGTGGCACTGCCTATCATGGGACAGGACAGCTGGCAGGCACCGTTGTACTCCCTGTACATTACATAGGAGAGTTGGATAAGGGCAGCTAACATGGACACCAGCTTTTTGCTTTTATTCACCATGAACTTCAAGCCTGCTGGTGTTGATGCTACTGCCCTTCTGGGATAACCCAGCACCAGCCACAGCACAGTGACACTTTCCCCCAATGATCAGTGGGGTCGTGCCACGCTGAGCCCCTACAATATGGAGATATGAATCCCAGCTGGTGCACCTGAGATAAAATACAGGAGCAGCACCACACCACCAGGGGTGCTGAAGGATCCAACACAAACACAGTGAAGACAGGGAGATGAGGAAGCATGGGACACACGAGTAAAAATTGTTTTCTCTTCAGTGAGGGATTCCTGAACAGGGGAAGTGAGAAGGTACTCTCCAAGGCAAGATAGTGAATTGATTCCATTCTTTGCCCGCCCCCATCTGCATGGACACACGTCAGTGAGGAGCACAGTGCCCCTGAGTGGAGCTTGAGCTGCCTAAATCCAGCCTCAATCCCCTGCCCTCCTCAGGTGCTTCCTTACTAGGGGAGAAGTGCATGGGGACCAGAGCAGTGGTGGGATCCTCCCCCAGAAAACAAGCACAAACCCCCACACTCACCAAATCCAATTACACTGGAAATAGGATCTAGCCTCTTTTAGCCAGAGGAGCAGAACAAACCGAGTTAACACTCAGGACACCCTGGACAAGGTCCACACACTCTACACTGGAGGTGAGGGGAAATTCTGCACAGGACTTACCTGAGGGACAGAACAGCCAAAACAGAATAGTTCGGTGCACAGAGCATACACCAGAAACAACACCTGAAGTGTGAGGCTCTGGACAGTATATGACCTCTTCTTAATAAAGGCATTAATACTAGTAGCAGGAAAAACAGCAGCCTTTTCTCAAACACAGAAAAGACAGAGAACCAGACAAAAGACTAAGACATTCATCCTCAAGGAGAGAACAGGAAAGGTCATGGACATGATCTAATCAAAGCAGACAGAAATAACATGTCTGAAACACAATCAATAAAACAACCGTAAGGATACTTACTACCTGTGCTGGAGAAACACATAGAACACATTATGGCTACTCTTACCACAGAGACAAAGACCAAAAACTACTCTGGGTGAAAATAAAAAAGCAGTAATGAGATGTGACACTGACTGCGTGTAATGACCATGAGGACAGAAGAAACAGAACGAATGAGTGATATGTAACATAAAATTTGGAAAATAATGAGCAGAAAAGATGAGGGAAAGTAAAATAAGGATGACTAATGTAGACTTACAGAACTCAGAATAATGGAAACCATAAAAACACTTGAGTCCTGTGTTGGGAGCCATTTTGGGCTCACAGGTTGAGACACCTCCCTGTGTGGAAAAGGTGGTTGAAGCAGTTGTGAGCTGGCTGAATATTGGTGTGATTGGTGTAATCCTTAGGCTCCTATAATGTAAATTCACTCATTCACAAGCAAAGGATAAGCATTGGGAATTCTGTCCTTGCCAGATGGGTTGTACCTCCCCCATTGTGGTTGGAAGAATAGGCAGAATGACTCCTGGCCTGTTTACAGATAATTAACATAGGCAGGCCTAGGTAACTTCCTGTTTTCTCTCCCTGCCTTAAATTTATATGCTAATTAACTTGAAAACAACCTGCAAGATTGAGGAAATTGGGTGTGCCTAGGTGGCTCAGTTGGTTAAGCATCCGACTTCAGCTCAGGTCATGATCTCACATTCCGTGAGTTCAAGCCCTGCATTAGGCTCTGTGCTGACATCTCAGAGCCTGGGGCCTGCTTCAGATTCTGTGTCTCCCTCTCTCTCTGTCCCTTAACTGCTCACACTCTGTCTCTTAAAATGAATAAACGTTAAAAAAAAAATTTTTTTTAAAGATTGAGGAAATCGCCTCTTTACTGATAAAACACATTATTGTTCAAGCCATGCTTACTGATGGGCTGTCACTCATTGCTGTCATGTAACTCACTACTTTTAAATAAAGACACGGAGACCGGCAGGGCGGAGATGCCAGAATTGCCAGGGCTGCCTGCTTGGTCCTCAGACTACATCTCTCTCGTGGCTCTCTCATTTCCTTTCACTGGACCGTCCATCCTTCAGGGACCCCTAGATTCGCCGGAACTGGACCCCGGCAGTCCTAGGAGTCCCAGTAGAAGCAGAGAGGAAAGAAAGGACAGAACACATATTTGAGCAGATTATAGCTGAAAAGTTCCCTGAACTGAGGGAGGACATGATCCAGGACAAGAGGGCGGTGGAAGCTGCTCTCCTCTCTCGGGTTTCCAGCTCCGTGCTCTACACATTGAGGCAACATGAACACAGGAAACGGTTTGTAAAAGCTATGAAAACACAGAAGTGTCCTCGCTGTTTGAGATTAACCATCATATTGGTAATACTCACATGAGCTAATTGCCAGACACTGGGATAAATATAACTTAGATCCCTGTGGCAATAAATGTGAGTTTAGAAGTACAACTGATCTCCCAGGCACCGAGGTGGCTCAGTCAGTTAAGCATCCACTTCAGCTCAGGTCATCATCTCGGGGGTCACCAGCTGGAACTCGCATTGGGCTCTGTGCTGACAGCTTGGAGCCTGGAGCCTGCTTCGGATTCTGTCTCCTTCTCCCTCTGCTCCTCCACCACGCGTACTCTGTGTGTCTCTCTCTCTTTCCCTCAAAATAAAACATTTATAAGAAATTTTAAAAAGTACAACAACTCCAATTCATAGGTGAAAGAAATATTTTTAAATACAGCCTCCTTACTGATCTAAGGTATTCTGCCTTTACCATATTTCACTAAGGATTCCACCATTTTCTCTATTCAGATTTCCATTGATATCCCCCCAGAGTTCATGTATAAATCACTCTTGTGGTTGTTGAAAAACCCCAGCATCGCCATCAGCTCTGTAAGTCTCTGTCAAGGCTTCTCAGTATCTCCAATTCCCTGTGACAGAGAAGATCCCATCTCCACCCTTCACTCTACTGGGAATTCTAGAAGGTCAGGAACCTGCAAACCGCACTGGGCATGTCTGACCATCTCCTGAAGGGGAATCCAGGGATCAGGTGTGTCCTGTGGGGGGGCACAGGGCAGGTGCTGTGTCAACTCTTACCTCATATGTCTTAGACACTGACACACTCCCTCCCTGCTGCAGTGTGTACCATTTCACAGTGTACAATGGTGATAAATTATTCCTACCTCACACATTTGGGTGCATATGTGAAAATATGGTTTCTCATGGATACAATATAGTCACCACAGCAAAATCACAAAATAATAAATTACCATATTCTGAAAGATGTAGTGGCACCAAACACTGCACAGGGTCACTGACTTCTTGAAGATTCTACCTGCCAAATTTACTACATAGTCAGGAGACATGCAATTAGGCCATCCTTCTGCTGATTAAACCAGCCCATCCCTGACCCTGCAGTTTGGAGAGGAGCCGTGGTTCCCGAAGTCCCAGGTGTTCCCACTCGGTGGTCAGGAGAGAATACAGACATATCACCATGGAGTTTGGGATGATTTGGGTTTTCCTTGTTTCTATTTTAAACTGTAATTTATGGCAAACAAGAGATACTGAATATGTGAATGGATATGCATGAGAGAAACAGTGGATCCGTGACAGTTTCTGGACCAGGATGTCGTATATCTGCAGGCGTCCAGTGTGAGGTGCAGCTGGAGGAGTCTGGGAGAGACTTGCTGAAGCCTGTGGGGGGATGAGATCCCTGAAAATCTCCTGTGCAGCCTCTGGATTCACCTTTAGTAGCTCCGAGATGAGGTGGGTCTGCCAGGCTCCAAGGAAGGGGCTGAATGAGTGACTAATTATTTGCATGATTTAAGATAAGACCCAAATGTCATAATTTTATGCACTGATATTCAACACCATTTGTGGAAAAGGCTATCTTTTCACTACTTTTTATTCGATGAAATCTCATGGAGAATTTGCTGACTGCATCTGGACACATTTTTTCTGGCCTCCAAATTTGCTCCACTGGTCTGTGCGTCTAACTTTATGCCAGCACCACACTGGTTTAGTTAATGCACCTCTGCTATGTACTTAGAAAGGGGGAAGTGTGGTGTCTCCAGGTTTGCTCCTCTTTCATGATTGTTTCTCACCTCCATGCGATTTGTAGTCGCATATAAGTAAGGATATTTTTTGACTTCTCAGAAAGCTTCATTGGTAGTTTTCTTAACTCAATTAACATTACAAACTATTAGAACAGATAAAAGCAATAAAGAGTATAATAATAAAAAATTAGCAAGATTGAAATTGATATTTGAAAAGATAAATGAAAATTAAAGAAAATCTACAAATTAGCAAAATAGGTAAAACTCAATTGCAATCAGAACTAAGAAAGACAGATAACTGACAGGAAAATATTGAAAACATCCAGAAGAGAAAATACTTAGATAAATATAGACCCACAACTGGATAACAAAGGGCAATTAGGAAATTTCTAGAATCATATGATCCACTCAGACTGCTCATGAAGAAATAGGAAATTAACTGAACAAAAACAAGTGAAAAGATTGAATCTATAATATAATACTTTCTCTCTCCTAAAAACAGTCAGCCTAGTGCCAGAGGGCTTTATCTATGAATTGAATCAAAATTTAAAGAAAATATAATGCCAATACTTCTCAGATTCTTACCAAAAATGGATAAAAAAGGAACACACACCAATTCATCTTGAGGCCTTCCTTACTGTGATGCAAAATCCAGACAAAGTCACCAGAAAAAGAGAAACTAAAGGCCAATATCTCAGATGGACGTACATGCAAAACTCCTAGCATAGCGAATACAACAGCACATTGAAAAGATCATAGGTGACGATCCAGTGTGATTCATGCCTGGAATGCAAGGATCTCCATACATACACGAATCTGTAAAGTGATACCCTGTTTTAACAGAGACAGGGATTGATTCTACATCATCTATTGATGCATAAAACTTTAGACACAGAAGTTTGTCTTTAGACAAAGAAATTGTCATTATTAACATATCTCAAAAACTGACGAAAAGAAAGAAATTACCTCCATGAAATCATAGCTATTTATGCCATATACATGTCCACACCTGAAAGCATAGTCAACAGTGAAAAACTGAAGCCTTTCCTGTCACATCAGGAGCTAGGCAAGGATGCTCATTCCCCACATAGGTATTCCACATGTTAACACAAAGGAGAATAAAATATGCAACCCCAAAGAATGTCATCTTGTTACATTGCTTATTTGGATGAAAGACACTTGAGAAACAGCCTGTGCAAGGACACTCTGAATCTCCTTTATCCCCCTGACAACATGAAATAAATCCACTCCAGAGAGTTCCATTCCATGTACCAGGAGGGGAGAACCACCCTTAGACCCACAATAGGGATTTTAGGGTCAGGAAGGCTACGCAAACAATCCTTATTACTTGGTGACTACTTACTACCCCAAACCCACACCTTTGCTTTAACTTTTTACAAACCCAATGTTTTGTTTTTGGAAAGTCACAAATGCTGCCTATTTTGTTCATTCTCTGGGTGTCATACTATTAGGAAAAGGATGCACTTGCAAAATGAAATTTATGCTCACCTCTAGATCTATCTTATGTCAATTGATCCATTAGACCAGGAAAAGAACACAAAAGCAAACCAGGGAAAGATTTCTGCTCCTACAACTGGAAAACATACCCAGAAAAACTAGGGAATAAAATTGTAGGGAGCCGTTTTGACCTCACAGGTTGAGACGCTTCCCTGTGTAGAAAAGTGGTTAAAGCAAAGCTCCAGCTGGCCAAAATGGCAGGCTTGGATTTCTTGAGCTACTCTCCTTGGCCCCAAGGAATGTAAAGGGGAAAGACCTGGAGCACAATGCCTTGATGGATTTATAAAACCTTAAGGAAACACCCTGCTCTCTCCCCCCACCCTAAATTTTTCTTAAAACCAACATATAGTATTAATGAGGTTTGCCACCCTGCTGGTAAAAATGGATTATTGTTAAAGAGATCAAACTACCTTTTAAATAAAGACACAGATCAGCAGGGATAGAATCACCAGAATTGAGAATCACCAGAAGAGGATCACCAGAATTGAGAATCGCCAGGATAGAGAAGACGCCAGAGGACGTCAGAATTGAGAAGACTTTTCTCCTGACTCTCTCACTTCCTTTCGCCTTACTGTCCATCCTTCATGGACCCCTAGATTCGCCGGAACAAGGACCCCAGCATAAAATGAATAAGAGGCATTTAAATCAGTAAGAGGGAAGAAAATTGTTTGTTTGAAGATGACATGATCTCATTTATAGTAAAACCATACGAAAACCACAAGAAAATATTAGAACTAATTAACAAACTCAGGAAAAGTTCAAGAAAGAAAAAACCATACCAAAATTACGTGGTTGTACCACACACCAAAAACACAATATATGAAAAATAAATAACAAAAGCATACAATTTAAATTGGCACAAAATGAACCATCTGGGTGACTCAGTTGGTTAAATGCCCACTCTTGATTATGGCTCAGGTCATGATCTCATGATTCCTGAGTTTAATCCCTGAAAACTGTGAACTGATAGTGTGGAGCATGCTTGGGATACTCTGTCTCCCTCTCTCTCTCTGACCCTCTCCATGTGTCTCTCCTTCTCTCTCTGTCACAACAAAATAACACACAGCAAAATAATTTGACACAAAATAAAGTATTTAGAATTGAATTTCACTAAAGACTAAAATATTAGTATAACACAAATGACCACATGAAGAAAGATATTTGAAGAGGAAAACACAGATGCAACTATAACTGGGTTCACAGATTAGGGTTCTTCATATTGTCACACCACCATCTACACAAGGTGATCTAGATGGCCCTCCCTATCTCTGTTGTTCACTTTTAAAGAATCAAATTTAAGTCTGGAGCTTATCATATAGTCAGAGGATATGCAAATGGGGCCCTCCCTATGCTGCTTAAACCGGGCCAGGACCAACCCAGCAGCTGGGAGAGGAGCCCCAGCTCTGGGAGTCCCAGGTGTTCCCATTCTGTGATCAGGACAGAACACAGACATCTCACCATGGAGTTTGTGCTTGGCTGGGTTTTCCTTGTTGCTGTTTTAAAAGGTAATTCATGGTGAACAAGAGACACCATGAGTGTGTGAGTGGATATGAGTGAGAGAAACAGTGGATGTGTGACGGTTTCCTGACCAGGATGTCTTGTGTCTACAGGTGTCCAGTGTGAGGAGCAGCTGGTGGAGTCTGGGGGAGACCTGGTGAAGCCTGGGGGGTCCCTGAGACTCACCTGTACAGCCTCTGGATTCAACTTTGGTAGCTACGACATGAACTGGGTCCGCCAGGCTCCAGGAAAGGGGCTGGAGTGGGTCTCATTAATTAGTAGTAGTGGAAGCACATACTACGCAGACTCCGTGAAGGGCCGATTCACCATCTCCAGAGACAACGCCAAGAACACGGTGGACCTGCAGATGAACAGCCTGAGAGCCGAGGACACGGCCGTGTATTTCTGTGCGAGAGACACAGTGAGGGGCTGTCAGTGTGAGCCCAGACACAAACCTCCCTGTAGAAGGGGATCAGCACCACCAGGGGGTGCACACTATGCACAGTTCTGGTTTGTATTCCCAGGAGCAGGTGCAGATGGAGGTCACAGGCAGGTTTCCTGTCAGAGTCTGGGGCTTCCTCTCCACACAGCAGTTTCCCCCAGGGAACTTCTCTGGAGACATGATACTGTGCTTACCTATTCACTCTCTGAATTAGAATATTTGTTGTCGTAGGAAAACTACACTAATATGCACAAAAGACACAGTTGTTTGCACTTGCTTACTCCTGTCCCTATATAACATTGAATCACAGCTATCCTGAGGCACATCATTGAACGTTTACAGGAGTCCCAGATGCAGTGACTATGTGAAGCTAGGACCCTAGGATCCCATAGCTTCTCATTATCCTCACCCAGCTCTTGTCCCAATGAAATAGCATGACACTTCCTCATGACACTTTGCTACTAAGGACTTTAAATGAGTTACTGGTTTATTCAATTACTCTAAACAAGAGATAAATCATCTCCTGGGGAACAGGACTCAAAGCACACTGGTGTATATGATTAAATAGGTTGAGAAGTCCCATGATCTACCATCTCAAGAAGGAGACCAGGAAAACCAGTGGTGTAATTCTCATCTCATTCTGAGCTAGTGTCTAGTCTCAGAACTTGGGGACCTGATGATCTAGCTCCCAGAACAAGGGCAGGAGGAGACCAATGTCCCAGTTCAAACTTGTAGATGGAAATAAAAATGAGGAAATGCTTCCTCTCTCTGAACTGGATTCTGTTCAGAACTGTAATGAGTGGGTGATGCCCACGCACAGAAACTATGGATGGAAATGCCCATCTCTTCTCAAAACACATCACACATCCACAGAATCAGTGGTTAATCTGGGGACCCATGACGCAGTCAACATGACACATAAAGTTAATCATGACAAGTCAACCTCCTGTAATCAGTGAGATCAAAGACTGGAGATTTAGACGTCCATGCCATCGACCGGTTGAGTCTTGTGGGCATAGCAATGCACCTGTTGAAGAAGGCAGAGGCCCAGGAGAGGACAGTGTGGTCTGAGGAGCCGGTGGGTCAGGTAGCATGGGGAGAGACAGTCCCCCTTCCTGAAGTGCATTTGGGAGAGGTGGCACCACTGCTCATGGAGCAAGAGAGGCAACAGGAGCCATTGCACTGCCCTGTTCATTAGCATAGGAGTCTCTGCTGAGGAAAACTTATCTGGATGCTGGCTTTTGACTGTCTCCACCAAAACTCCAAGCCCCCAAGAGTTCATGCAACTGCCATTCTGGGACAAACTAGCACCAGCCACAGCACAGCGAGACCCTCCCCCACAGGAGCTCTGGTGCCACACCAAGTCCCTACAATTTGGAGTTATGAAACCAGCTGGTGTACCCGAGATAAAACACAGGAGCACTGTCCCACAAGATGGGCAGATGACTTGGACTCAAAAAGTGTGAAGGCAGAGTTCTGATGGAAGACGGGGACACATCAGGGAAGATTATTCAGTGTTCTGTGAAGGCTTCTTGAACAGAGGTGGTGGGAACTCCCATCCCCTGAGAAAAGAGCTCAGGAGAATGCCATCATTTCCCCCCAAAACTCAGCATAAACAGACTTCAGTGAGAAGCACACTGCAGGCTTGAGGCACTTACACCAAGTTCCACTCACTTGCACTTTCCAAAAGCTTCATTACTAAGGAAAGAGTGCCTGGGAACCAGAACTGTACCAGGACCCTCGCCCATAAGACCTATTAAACCCCACAGGCACCATATTCATTGATGACAGAGAGCAACAAAGCCTTATCAACAAAGGGGAAATAGATCTAGTCTTTTTTATCAAGCAGACCAAACCCAACTAATTAAACTTCACCAACACTGCACAAGGTCTTAACACTTCCAACATTAAGGAAGTAGAAACTCTGCAGAGGACTGGTTTGAGGGAGAGAGCAGTCACAACACAAGAACACAGTGCACACAGCACCCACTATACATCTTTCCTGATGTGCCAGTCTCTGGACAGTATATGAACTCTTCTTAATATAGTCATTACTCTCAGGAGCAGAAAACCTAACAGGCTTTTCTAAAATACTGAAGAAGACAGAGACCTAGACAGTATGACAAGATTGAGGACTTCATTCCCAAAGAGAGAACAAGAAAAGATCATAGCCAGGGATGATATAACGAATATGCCTGAAACAGAATTTGAACAACAATAATAAGAATAATGGCTGGGCTTGAGAAAAGCATAGAAGACATCAAGGATACCCATACCACAGAGAGAAAATACATAAAAACTCGTCATGGTGAAATTAAAAAAGTTATCAAAAAGATGCGATACTTACTGTATGTAATGTTGGGTAGAAGCAACAAAGGAATGACTAAGTGATATAGCAGATAAAATTATGGAAAATAAGGAATCAGAACTTATTGCATTCTGAATGTAGACTTAGAGAACTCAGTGACTCCATTAAGAGTAATAACATTACTTTCATAGGCATCCCGAAGAAATAGAGGGAAAAGGGACAGAAGATTTATTTGTGCAAATTACGGATGAAAATTTCCCTAAACTGTGGAAGGAAATCAATATCCAAATTCAAGAGGCACAGAGAACCAGAAAAATAAAAAATAAAAAAAGCAGGCCATTACAAAGATAAATCATAGAGAATTAGCATAATATACAGTTAAAGGAAAAGTCCTAAAAGCAGCAAGAGAAAAGAAGTTCCTAACTAAGAAGGGAAGGCGAATAAGTTTAGTTGCCATCCACAGAAACTTACCAAGTCAGAAGGTAGTGTCATGAAACATTCAATGTGCTGAATGGATATATAGGCAGGCAAGAATACGTTATCCAGGAAGTTTGTCATTAAGAAGAGGGAAAGATAAAGAGTTTCCCAGAAAAACAAAATCTAAAGGACTCTGTGACCCAAAACCATCCCTACAAGAAATATTAAAGGGAACGCTTTCAGAGAGAAAGAAAGATCAAAAGTGACAAATGCTAAAAAGTAACAGAGAAAATCTCCAGAAAAAAAAATGACTTTAGAGAAACATTGTGACAACACAATTGTACTAACGTCATATCAATCAGTAATCACTGTGAATGTAAATGGAATAGAAATGAATAAATTCCTAGAAACATATAAACTACTAAATTTTCAACAAGAGGAATTAGAAAAAGAGAATTGTGGACCAATTACCCAGGTGAACATGGATGCAAAAATTCTCAACAACATACTTGCAAGTTCAATCCAACAATAATACATTGAAAGAATCATTTACCTGGATGAAGTCGGATTTATTCCTGGGTTGCAAAGATGGATCAATATTCACAAATCCATCAAAGTGACACAACACATCACTAAGAGAAAGGATGAGAACCAAATGATACTCAAATCAGATGCAGAAAAGCATTTGAAAAAACTACAGTATCTTTTCTGGATAAAAACCATCAAGCAAGTAAAGATAGATGGAAAATGCTTCAACAGCATAAAGGCCATATACGAAAGACACACTGTTCATTCATCCTCAATGGGGAAACACTGAGAGCTCTCCACATAAGGTCAGGAACATGACAGGTTATCCATTCTCACCTATTTGGTCAACGTAGGCCTGGACGCCTTAGCCTCAGCAATATAACAACAAAAAGAAAAAAAAGGCACAGATATTTGAACAGAACAAGTCACATTTTCACTCTTTGCAGATGGCATGATACTCTGCGTGGAAAACCCAAAAGATTCCACCAAAAAACTTCTAGAACTGATACAGGAATTCAGCAAAGTTGTAGGACATAAAAACAATGTCAAGTAACTGGCTCTATTTCCATTCACCAAATATGAAGCAGCAAAAAGAGATACTAAGGTATTGATCCCATTTACCATTGCACCAAAAATCATAACATATATAGGAATATAGAATATAGAAAGCACATGAAGGAAATTAAACAAGACATAAAGAAGTGGAAAAACATTCCATGGTCATGAATTGGAAAACAGATAATGTTAAAATATCAATACTAAGCAAAGAAATCTACACATTCAATGGCATCCTTGTCAAAATAACACCAGTATTCTTCACAGAGAAAGAACAGAGACTTTTAAAATTTGTATGGAACCAGAAAACTCCAAATACGCAGAGCGATGTTGGAAAAGAAAACCAAATCTGGAGGCATCACAATTCTAGACTTCACGCTGTATTACTAAGCTGTAGTCATCAAGAAAGTGTGGTACTGGCACAAAAATCTCCACATAGATGAATGGGACGGAATACAGAACCCAAAATTGGACAACAAATAGCGGTCAACTAATTCTCAACAAAGCAGGAAAGGGTATCCAATGAAAAAGAAAACAGTCTGTTCAGCAAATGGTGCTGGATAAACTGGTTGGTGGCATGCAAAAGATCGAAACTGGAACACTTTCCTAAAGCATGCATGAAAATATAGTCAAAATGGATTAAAGACCTAAGTGTAAGACAAGAACACATCAAAATCTACATCAGAGAACAGGCGGAAACCTCTTTGACATCGACCACAGCAACTTCTTACTAGACATCCCTCTAGAGGCCAGGGATACAAAAACAAAAACGAACTATTAGGACCTCATCAAGATAAAAAACTTCTGCACAGCAAAGGAAACAATCAACAAAACTAATTGGAAACTGGTAGAAGGGGCAAAGATATTTACAAATGACATATCTGATAAGAGTTAGTATCCAAAATCTGTAAGAACTTAAGAAACTCGACACAGAAAAACACAAATCCAGTGAATGGGCAAAAGACATGAGTAGACACTTTTCCAAAGACATCTGAATGGCTAGAAGACACATGAAAAGATGCTCAACACCATGCGTCATCAGGTAAATACAAATCAAAACCATGATGAAATGCCACCCCACATCTGTCAGTACGGCTAAAATTAATAATTCAGGAAACAACAGGTGTTGGTGAGGATATGGAGTAAGAGGAACCCTCTTATACTCATGGTGGGAATGCAAAGTGGTGTGGCCACACTGAAGAACAGTTTAAAAAGTTAAAATAGAACTACCTTATTCCCCAGCAAATGTTCTACTAGGTATTTACACACGGGATACAAAAATTCTGATTCAAAAGGCTAAACGGGTGATGGGGATTATGTAGGTCACTAGTTGTGATGAGCACTGGCAGTTAATGTGTGTGACGAATCACTAAACCGTATTCCCGAAATTAACACTACACCATGTGTTAACTAACAAAGATATAAATAAATAAAATCCCCAAACTTTAGAAAATGGGGGAAAATAGGAAAGGGACAAATTTTGTTACAAAAGGTCAAACTATTGGGATCTAAGAGAGTGAGTCTAACTACTTGCATTTACCCATTTTAACCCTAACGGATAGTAGACATTAATTAACAAACATACTCATGATTCCGGATGTTGGTGCCACGTGAGTGGAATTCAAACCCAGATGCCCTTTTCAGCTCCTCTGTGCCCACACCTCATGGGCAGTCTGTCTAGACACATGGCATCCACGTCCTGCCCGTGTGTAGACATCCTGTGTGCCTGGAACAGGCTTGTTCACACAGGGTCTACCAGGTCCTCAGGAAGAACAGCCAAGTTTCAGCTGGCACTCCTGACCTTCCCGCTTCTCACTAGGGAAGAAGCCCAGGCTTGAGGATGCCTGTTTACCATGTGCTGATCCACTGGTCTACACCACCTGATACCACCCATGTATTCTAGTACTTGCTTCTGAAGGGAATTTTCAAAAAGATGACAATTTCCCTAGTGATTTACACCAAAAACTAATTGGGACCAAGTGCAGGCACAATATAGGAGTTTGACTGTCTGGTAAGGGGAATTTTGTTTTCACTCTTGGAAGACAGAGAAGAGGTTTATACCAGCAATAAGATCACAAGGTTGACTCCTCCCAGAGCCAGCAGTGGAGCCTCACCTAACTGAGAGAGGGTACATTTCACTTACAATAGAAACTATGAAGGTATAACATCAGGAGTCAGTGATTTCAGAGGGTCGAGGGGCCACAGAGAAGACAGGAACTTCTCTTTACCCTCAGGTGAGGGACCTCCTTGTCCCTCTATGTCGCTTGTCTACTATGCAGTCAGCTATGCGGGGGCCATTGTTCTGATCTTACATCCCAGGCCCAATTTGTAGAGCTGCCTCCAACCTCCACGTGCTGGTGTCCCACGTCATCCAGGCAAGGCTGCAGAGAACATATTGCACCGCAGCCCCAGAAGTGCTCTCTCAAGGCCAATGACTCCTTTATGTGTCTTTCCTTACTGTTACCTGTCTTCCTTTATGTTTCATTCCTACCTGTTTCTTACCTCATGGCATTTTGAGGACATCCATTCATATTCACTTGGGTTACTTAGACACTGAGATCCAGAAGGAGACAAGAACTTCATGCAAGAAAGTGTCTGTGCCTGGTGATGAGGGCTTTCATCCTCTAGTTCTCAGAGTATTCTCTCCCACATATGGGGGTGTCTTCAGGATCTCCCCATCTTCCCCCCGAGATATACATTTGGTAACTGCCCATCTGTGTCCTGAACTCTATGCCTAGACTTATCCACTGACAGTAATATCAGAGTCTCGAAATTAATCTACTGTGACAAGTCTCTTTGGCCACATAAGACATCATACACAGGTTCAAGAATGACATAGACGACCACAGTCCCCAGTGATGTCAGAGAAAGTTCACCTGCATCCCACATGACACTCACATGTCCACGCCCCAAATCCTCCAATATGTCAAACCATTAAATATGAAGTCAACTTCGAAATGTACCTAAATTTCACTACCTCTAAAACCCAACTCTAACAATGTAAGTCAGGTAGGGTGAGACTGTGGGTCTCATGGCGGAGAGCACTAATCCAGACACTGGGGCAACTCTCACCTCAAATGCACTCTTGGACACTCACACACTCCCTCTCTGCTGCAAGGTATCTGTCCACCGGTACAATAGTGGTAAATTGATTCCTACTTCAAATGGTTGGGTGCATATGTGAAAATAAGGATTATCATGGGTAGTAAATAATCACAGCAGCAAAATAATAAATCACAACGTCCTGAAAGATATTGTGGCACCAAACACTGCCCCATACCTAATACCTGCTCAGGGTTACTGGTTTCTGGAGAATTTTTCTTGAAAAATTTACTGTATAGTGAGAGGACATGTGTCCGATGATTAACCCCTCCCATCCCTGAAAATGCAGCTGGAAGAGGTTCCCAAGCCCCAGTATTTCCAAGTGTTCGCGTTCAGTGATCAGGACAGAATACAGTCATCTCACCGTGGAGTTTGCATTCACTATGGTTTTCCTTGTTTCTATATTAAACAGCAACTCATGATGAGCAAGAGACCCTGAGTATGTGATTGGATATGAGTGAGAGAAACAGTGGATGCGTGAACCGTTTCCTGAATGTGTCTGTAGGTGTCTGTGTAGGTGCAGCTGGTGGAGTCTTGGGGGGACCTGATGAAGCCTGGTGGGGGAGGGGGTCCCTGAGACTCTCCTGTGCAGCCTCTAGATTCACCTTCTGTAGCTAATTGATGAGGTGGGTCTGCCAGACTCCAGGGAAGGGGCTGAATCAGGGTCGACATATCTGCATGGTACAAGAGAAGGGCCAAATGTCATTAGGTTACTCACTGATATTCAACACCATTTGTGAAAGAGGCCATCCTTCACCTACTGTTTATTCTATGAAATCTTGTGGAGGATTTACTGACTGCATCTGGACACATTTTGTTCTGGGCTCTATAATCTACTCCACTAGTCTGCGGGTCTCACTTTATGCCAACAGCACACTGTTGTAGCTAATGTATCTCTGCAAAACATTTAGAAAGAGGGAAGTGTGATGTGTCCAGGCTTGCTCTTCTTTTTCATGATTGTTTTCTCACTTCCATCTATTTTGTCATAAAATATAAATAAGGATATTTTTCTGATTTCTGGGAAAAGTTTATTTGCATTTTTATTAACTCAATTAACATTATAAATATTTAGAACAAATAATAGGAATAAAGAGCATAACAGTACAAAAAATCAACATGATTGAAAATGGTATCTGGAAAGATAAATGATTTTTAAAAAACATCTCTACTAGGAATCTAGATAAAACTCAAAAAAATACAATAAGAATTAAGGGGAAAATATAACTGACACCAACGAAGTAAAAATAACAATAAGAGAAAATACTTAAATAATTATAGATCCTCAACTAGATAAATAACAGCAGTTGGAAAA
Source organism: Paguma larvata (assembly GCA_030068075.1). Classification (NCBI taxonomy): domain Eukaryota; kingdom Metazoa; phylum Chordata; class Mammalia; order Carnivora; family Viverridae; genus Paguma; species Paguma larvata. The sequence continues at coordinate 49,095,697 of CM057827.1, read as the reverse complement.
TTTCTAGACTTATACAATCCACCAAGACCATTCATGAAGAAATAGAAAATTAACAGAATGAAAAAAAATAAGAAGATTGAATCCATAGTCTAATCATCCTGCCCTGAAAAAAAGTGAGCTTAATACCAGAAGGCTTTATCTACGAATTGTATCAAAATTTAAAGGAGATTTAATGCCAATACTTCTCAGACTCTTACCAAGAACTGAAAAGAGAGGTAGATGCCCCAATTCATGTATAAGGTCAACATTACTATGATGCAAAATCCAAAGATGCCATAAGAAGAAAACTAAAGGCCAATGTCTCAGATGGACATATATGCAAAACTCCTCCTAGCATAATGATTTCAAGAGCACATTGAAAGGATCATAAATGACAATCCAATGTGATTCGTGTCTGGGAATCAAGGATCGTTCACCAACACAAATCTGTAAATGTGATACCCTGATTTAACAGAGACGAGGATTGATTCTACAGCATCATCTACCGATGCATAACAACTTTAGACAATGTTCAAAAATTTTTATTTATTAAAACAATTCAACCACTGAGGAAAAGAAAGAAATTACCTCCATGAAATCGTGGCCATATACGAAAATCCCACACCTGACAGCAGAGTCAGCAGTGAAACACTGAAGCCTTTCCTGTCACATCAGGAGCTGGGCAAGGATGCTCATTCTCAACGTAAGTATTCCATAGGTTAATGTGAAGGAGTATAAAATATGCCACCCCAAGTATATCATCTTGTCACATTGCTTATTTGGAAGAAAATCACTTGAGTAACAGCCAGTCCAAGGACACTGTGACCTTCCTTTGTTCCTCTGGGAGCAGGAAAGAAAACTCCCCTGGGAAAGTTCCCTTCCCTACCAGAATGGAGAACCATCCTTAGCACCAGAAAGAGGAACGTAGCACCGAGAAGGTTGTGCAAACTAGCCTTGTTACTCCTGCACTGATTGACTAGCCCAAACCCAAATCTCTGTCTTCTCAACTCTTCACAAATCCATTGTTTTGTTTTCTAAAAGGCGCAAGTGCCACCTACTTTGTTCATTCTCTGGGTGTCATATTATTACGAAGCTAATGCACATGCAAAATGAAATTTATTCTCTTCTGTAGATCCATCTCATGTCAACTGAATTATTAGACCACACAAAGAACACAAAAGCAAATAGGAAAAAAGCTTTCTGCCCCTTACTTGAAGATGTACCCACAAAAAGGTAAGAAAATGAAACAAAGAGAAGGAAGAAAATTATTTGTTTGAGAATCACATGAATTTCTATATAGTAAAACCTTACAAACTCTACAAAAACAGTTTTAGAGCTAACTCAGGAAAAGTTCAAGATACAAAATCAACAAACAAAAAATATGTTGTATTTCTACAAAAACACAATATATGAAAAAAAAAAAAGGCATGACAAAATCATGCAATTTAAAATGGCATCAAGTGGAGCACCTGGGTGACTCAATTGCTTAAGTGCATACTGTTGATTTGTTCTCATGTCATGATCTCATCATCCTGACTTTAATCCAGAGTCAGGCTCTGTCTGTGATGACTGTGCAGAGCCTGCTTGGGATTCTCTATTCCCCCTGAAGGGAGCGGTTTTAAAATTTTATGTCCAAATGGCAGCTCTGCCTTAGTTTGAAGCTAAGTTCTCTTTTTCTGTAAATCAATGGACAGATACCGGGTTAAAGATAGCTGCCCTGGCCTTCTGCCGATTGTGGACCGCTAATAAGAGATACAATTGCTGAGAATTCTGTTTTGCTTATTGTTTGCTGTAAACATTGTAAAACTTTTTCTGAGTCTAGTCTGACATGTATTAGTTTAAGTATCTGGCATTTCTCACTTCTGTAACCTTGCTTCCCTCACATTCTTCCCCTTCCCCCTTTATGACATGCATTAGTTTGTGTAACTGGCTTTGCTCACATTCGGAAGACCTTCACCTTTTGGACATTCATTAGCTTGAGCGGACATTTATTAGCTTGAGAACCTTGCTTCCCTCACATTCTTCCCCTTCCCCCTTTTCTGATATGTATTAGGATAAATAACTAACTTTTTCACATAACGGACAGAGACTTCCCGCCAAAGAGCAAACAAAGAACACCCAATCAGAGGGCTGCATATGTTCATATTTCAAATATCGACCAATCAGTCACCCTATAACCTGAAACCTTCCTATACTATTTGTCTCTGTCTATAAAAACGCTGTACCAACCATGTTCGAGGCCTTTCTGCATATTGGCAGCGGTATGCGAAAGGACCTGGATCGATCCTGAAATAAAACGACCCTTGCCACTTGGCTTTGACTTTTGACTCTGGTGGTCTCTTGTGGGGGGATTCGAGAATTCGGGCACAACACCCACTCTATCTCTGATCTCTCTCTCCCTCTTCTCAGTCACACAAAAATAAACACACATTAAAATGAAATGGCACAAAATAAAGTATTTAGGATTGAATTTCACTAAAAAGTAAAATATTAGCATACCAAACATGACCTGTTGAAGAAAGACATGTAATCATGGACACAGAGGCAAATATAACTGTTCAGGGATTTGAATTCTTCCTATTGTCACAGGGCCATCCACACAGAGTGATAAAGAGGTGAATTCCTAACCCCGTTTTTGGCTTTTTTTTTTAATGTTTATTTATTTTTCAGACAGAGAGAGACAGAGGATAAGTGGGGGAGGGGCAGAGAGAGAGGAAGACACAGAATCCGAAGCAGGCTCCCGGCTCTGAGCTGTCAGCACAGAGCCCGACGCGGGGCTCGAACTCACAGACCGCAAGATCATGACCTGAGCCTAAGCTGGACACTAAACCGACTGAACCACCCAGGCGCCCCTCGTTTTTGGCTTTTAAAGAATCAAATCTAAGTCTGGAGTTCGTTATATAGTGAGAGGATATGCAAATAGGGCCCTCCCTGTGCTGATTAAACCAGCCCAGCCCTGACCCTGCAGCTGGGAGAGGAGCCCCACCCCCAGGAGTCCCAGGTGTTCCCATTCTGTGATCAGGACAGAACACAGACATCTCGCCATGGAGTTTGTGCTTGGCTGGGTTTTCCTTGTTGCTGTTTTAAAAGGTGATTCTTGGTGAACAAGAGACACTGAGTGTGTGAGTGGATATGAGTGAGAGAAGCAGTGGATGTGTGACAGTTTCCTGACCAGGATGTCTTGTGTCTGCAGGTGTCCAGTGTGAGGAGCAGCTGGTGGAGTCTGGGGGAGACCTGGTGAAGCCTGGGGGGTCCCTGAGACTCACCTGTACAGTCTCTGGTTTCAACGTTGGTAGCTACAACATGTACTGGGTCCGCCAGGCTCCAGGAAAGGGGCTGGAATGGGTCTCAGTTATTTATAGTAGTGGAAGCACATACTACGCAGACTCCGTGAAGGGCCGATTCACCATCTCCAGAGACAACGCCAAGAACACGGTGGACCTGCAGATGAACAGCCTGAGAGCCGAGGACACGGCCCGGTATTTCTGTGCGAGAGACACAGTGAGGGGCCGTCAGTGTGAGCCCAGACACAAACCTCCCTGCAGAAGGGGATCAGCACCACCAGGGGGCGCACACTATGCACAGTTCTGGTTTGTATTCCCAGGAGCAGGTGCAGATGGAGGTTACAGGCAGGTTTCCTGTCACGGTCTGGGGCTTCCTCTCCACACAGCAGTTTCCCCCAGGGAGCTTCTCCGGACACATGATTCTGGGTTACCTTATTAGCCTTTATCCTAGAAAGTTGTAATAAGAAAAATATACTAACAGTCACGCAAAAGAAACAATTGCTTACACTACTTACTCTTGCCTGTAAATATAAATGAATTAGGCATATCCTGAGGCATGTCACATTAAGCATTACAGGAGATCCAGATGCACTCACTGCATCACAGGACGATGCAGCTCAATGTTCAAGCTTGCTAGAAGCAGCATGAAGGTCAATCTGGAAATTAGGCTACAGATCCCGTCAAACAAAACAAGACATACACCTTGTGGGGTCACTGTCTGAACCATTCTCTCAACATCAAGTGTAGTAGACACCACGGGAAGCACTGGTACCATTGCCAGGATGTGGTCCTGATGTGGAGTCTGAAGATCACACACACACACACACACACACACAGACACACACACACACAGGCAAGACTACATAAACTTCATCACCTTCATCATTGTGTCTGTTGAGAGCAGAGCTGGTTCCTTTCCAAGTTATAAATGCTTGGATGGGGCCAGGAAGTGACACTGCCTGAGGGTGTGGTTGCAGCTCACTGAGGAAGGTGTTGGCTCCAGGGAGGGGATTGTGTGGAGTCAGTCTCCCACCTACATCAAGGAGGGAGAACCCATAGTTTCCTGCTGGATTTCCCATGGGTGGGGAGTGGAGATGACGGACAAAGGAGATCCAGGAGTTGGCAGGCAACAACCCAAGTTCACAGCATGATGACTAATCCGATAAGCACGGATAAAAACTGAGAAAAAGAGAGTAACGGTCTTTCTAAGTAGAAACCATCTGAAGCCTTGAAAAACAAGAATAATGATCCATGTAAGCAAGCATAATAATGAAATGACAGAAATGGGCCGAGGTCTTACCCACTGTCTCATGTGGAAGACGTCCACTCTCCAAGGTCACCAGTGTGCTCTGAATGTCTTGTGTTCCCTGTCTGCACGAAAAGATCAGAAGCTTCTGTTGGATCCATGAGAATTTTCACTTTGAGGTCCTTGATTAAATTAGGCTTCCAAATGCAGGGAATAACTAACTGATCCTTCAGTCACTGATGTCAGTGCAATATGTTTGTCCTCCAACTTCCCCACGTAGATACTTAATCCTAAGGTGATGGGAGGAGGAGGTGGTGCCTTTGCAAAGCACTTATGTCAGGAGGAGACAGCCTTATGATGGGATTATTTCCCTTATACACCAGGTCTGGAAAAGACCCCTTCTGCCAGGCCCCATGGTAGGTACAGAGAATAAAAAGCCCTGAATTAGAACTTGGACCACCTAAGGGAACCTGAGTGGCTCAGTAGGTTCAGCAAATGACTTCAGCTCAGGTCACGATCTCACAGTGAGTGACTTTGAGCCCTGCATCGGGCTCTGTGTTCACAGCTCTGGGCCTGGAGCCTGCATCGGATTCTGTGTTACCCTCTCCCTGCCCCTCTCCCACTTGCATTGTCTTTCAAAAAAGAACACAACTTTAAAAAAAATTTTTTTTAAAGAACATTGACCATCTGGGTCTCAGTGAGCTAGATTCCTGTCACACCTCCCTGCCCCTTTTCTAAATGGGTCAGCTCTTCAATATGAAATTCTCTGTCTCATTAATATGAGCTGCAGTGGACTACGGTAGGCATGGATGTGTCTGTGTCCAGGAGCATTGCTACTCAACCCCATCCCTTAGAGAGCACAGCCCCTCAGCATTGGATCGGAGCTGGAGAATCCTGTACCTACTGGTAGTGTCTGTACAAAAGAGACACCCCAGTCTCTGGACGGAGGAGTGGACCAGGACCAGTCAAGGAAGACGTGATTCAGTCGTGTCCCCTCTCTACAGGTGTGCACTCCCAGGTGCAGCTGAAGCAGCCTGGAGATGAGGCGAGGAAGCCTGGGGTGTCAGTGAAGGTCTCCTGTGAATCGCAATGATACAACTTCACCATCTGTACTATAAACTGACCCTACACACACCAGGAAAGAGCGTCTCATACATGGGATGGATTAACACCTACAATGATAATCCAAAAAAATCAAAGGGCTTCTCAAGGAGATTTGTTTTCTCCATGCACGTCTGTCAACACAGCCTGTATATAGATCAGTGAAGTGAACCCTGGGGACACGTCCGTGTATTACTGTGTAAGGGACACAGTGTGAGAATACACCTCTTGAAATGGTCAGAATCCCTGAGGAGGGGACAGCAGTGTTGGTGTGTGGAGGGAAAGGGACAACATGTCTGCAGACTTTCTTTGACTGAGGGTCATGCATGTAGAGGTGAGTGATAAAGGATAATGTTTTTGTTCATTGAGTAATATTTGCACTCCTTTGTTGGCAAACCAGCTCCCATAAGTAGATAGGCGGGCACACACACACACACACACACACACACACACACACACACGACCTTTATTTTTTCTAAATTTCCCTACTCTTAACACTTCCTTCGTGGTATATTTGAAGGTGAATTCATTCTAAGCACAGATTGTTAGGTAGATGCCAGAGTCTCCCTTGTGTGGGTCACAGCAACTCCCTCATGTTGGACCGAGAAGGTAAACTGCTTTTGCTTCTCAGAGTTACAGCAGGGGCAGGATGAAGGTGGAGCAGAACGCTAAAGAGTTAATATAAGACATAGCCGCTCTAAAATTACTGGAAATGACAGAAACCCCTAGTCAGCTGGTAGGTGTAGATGCTGCACATATGTTCATATTGCAGCCATGAAATATCCCCTCAACCTGGTGTGCAAAACACAGGTCTATTCTCTCATGCTTGGGATGATCAGAAGTGTGAAATCAGTTAACTGAGTCTGACACAAAATGCCAACAGGGCTGTGTGTCCTTCTGAAACTCTAAAGGGAGACTTCATCTTCTAGAGTTGCAACCTTGAATCGCTGTTCATGGCATGTCCTTCCCTGAAAATCCAGCAGGGAGGAACTATAGAGACACCATGTGTCTCTTTCCTTGTGGCAGAACGAATGCCCCTCTGCATTGCTCTCATAAGGACAATGCGGTTCCATGTGTCCATGAAAAAACCCAGGACGATCTTCCATCCCAGGGTCCTGAATGCACTCACAGTTCAATGCTCTTTGTATCATAGATGGTGATCCTCACGAAATTGTGCCCTGTGGATGCAGGTCAGGACCACTCCTCCCCTGAGCACGGAGCTCTTTGGGAGAGTCGTTCTCAAGAGGAGCACATCCAATCTTCTCATGTATGTTGTCAGTCATTCTGTGTGTGTATCTCACACGTTCCAGGATGTGTAAGATCGGTTACTAATCTAACACACCTGCCTCCTCGTGACTCTGCTCAGGATTGATGTAGTCACCCAGGTGAACCTGGAGAAGGAGCCCCGGGGATAGACACCCTCACATTCTCTCTCCTTTACCAGTGTCATCACTGAGCTCACGCCAACAACAATCATCTATGGACATTTTTCATTTTATTCTGTTTTCTCAATTCCTCCCTCTCAGTTTTGCTATGCAGAGTGAGCAGGCTGTGCTCAGTTATGCTATTTGTACATTGGATTCTTTTCAAAGCGTTTTCATTGACACAAAATATAGTGGATGCATTGTCTAATTTTAATATCCTTCTTTCACTGATTGCCTTGGTGTGATTCCTTTTTGAAAGTATGTGATGAAATCTATGATGAAAATCTATGATGATTATATATATATTAATGCATATATTTTTAGATTTTGTACTTCTAGAAATTTAATGCAATTGCTTTCATAAAGAATACCGTATTTTAAAACCAAACTTGGTTCGCATAATATTATTTAGCTTATTAATTTACTAGGCTATACTATTCATCAAAAGAACTTAAAGTAAAAATCAGCTTGTGATTATCATTCAAGATATTACATTCCCCATTTTTGTGATGTTTTTATCATTTGAAGGTTGTCTAGAATATAATCTAGATCGTAATAGTTATATTAGAGGCTATCGATTTTCTTCTGAATTAAATATTTCCAACTTCTTAAGAGCAATTGTTTCAAAGTTAATTTATTTGAATACTAATAATTTTCTCAGAAAGTGCATTGAAATAAGAATTAATCTCGAAAATCACTGGTAGATATACAACATATGAAAAACACAATAGGATTTTCACTTCAGTTCATACCTACAGTCCTTTTGTTTGTGCAGGTAACCTTGTAAGTTGTACCAGTGTGTCCCCATGCATGTCGTTTGTCTCAAAGACACAGGCTTATATAAAGTCCTAGACCATCATCTGCATCCGTATACTCCACCTTCCAGGACGCACAGAAAATCAAACCTTCCCAACACTTCCTGCCGTGCTGGTGAATCCAGAGCTCGTGTTCCCAGCAAGATTGCCTCCTGCAACGTCTGGGAGGGGGAGTCACTAGGCTGCCCAGGCCACCTGCTCAGTGAACGGCAGGAGGAAGGGAAGTGAACTCTGGAGGAACATCAGACTTTCTGTCTGTTTGGAGATAAGTGTTGCAGACACTGACCTACCCACTTAATGCTCAAGGAGTGCTGGCAATGTGAGTTTATCCTCAGGATAAAAAAAGAATGGAGACCATGGATGATCCAGAACCCACATGCCACACCCACTAATTGATGGCAGTCTACACACCAGCTCCGAGAGATGTGATTTTCAAGTCTAGTGCCAGTATCTGAGCTGAAAAGCAGAGGTGGCTGAACCTAGAGTCTAGAGAGGTGAAGGAGAGGAAGAAATTGTCCTCTGTCAAAGTTTCTTGTGGACAAAGCATTAATTTCGCATGAGATGGATGCACAGGAGAAAGAAACCAAATATTCGTTACTAGTGCACCAAGCTCTAATGAAGAAATTGAGACTCAAATACGTAAAAAAGGAAGGTCATTATTTATATAAATTTACAGAGAAGGACAATATGTGTGTCAGAATTTACTGGAAAAAATAAACAGACATATGGAAAGTTTACTTAGTGAGGAATTCTTAACTATTTTGGTCTGAGATAGGAAATTAGTAACAGATTAACAAGATGTGTTTCTCTAGCTTTCTCGGCTATAAAAACCCCTATTGCTGGTGATCAGGATAGGTCTTTACTTCTTCCTGCAGGGAGGGCATTTCTCAGTTGGTAGATTTAGTTCTTGCTCTCAGAGGGACTAAGGAGGGCCTGAACGACCTTGCACTGGTCATTTCCAAAGTACATTCAATGCTAATACCAGTTTGCTGCTGTGGCGTATTTGGGCAACCTGCCACTCTCTTGTGAGGTCGTCATACATGTAACCTTATGACCAGACACAACACTTGTAGCCACATAACTAAGTGAAATTAGACTATTAGTGCACTGACAACATTACACGCATGTGTATAAGACTGTCTTTCTGGTTACTACACCATGGAAGCCACAGAACTTTCTTCCAACAAAGGAATGGATGGCCACTGATATCATAGCTGCAGACAATGGAAGCAAAAGCAAACACATGCATGATCATGGATGCATCTCAATTTCATTGTCCACCAGGGGAGACACCACTGCCCAAGGTCACACACTGTATGAACCTGTCTATGCCAGATGGAGTCTCCAAAACAAAATGCACGGGAAACTGGTGTGGGAAGGACAGAGCTTTGGACAGACCTGAGAATGCTGCATTTCTTTGACTTGTGGTTACTCAGTTGTCCTGTAGCTTGATTTTGGTGGACTTTACAGAGCTGTAGGTGTTCATCTAAACTTATAGAACCTTATACTAAATAAGGTTCAGTTTTCTATATTTAAGGTACATCTGTAAATGTCTCATTGGCTTGATCACTAGCTAAAATGTACAAAAATTATATCCAGAAATACTTGTGTCTCAGCACTCTGTATTGTGTTCCTTCTTAGCTGGGTGATTAACTGATGAACATCTAGATTGGATAGATGACATGGATTGATATGGGGGGGGGAGATTTACTTCAGTTCATGAAAGAGACAGGTTCTAAGGAAAGACTGTGGGGTCAAGGGTCCCGATATGGGATGGAAGGTGATAACATCATGGGAATGATCAAGGCAATGGTGGAGACAGTCTGTGATGTTTTATCTATGCAGTTCCTTTCGAGGATCTCTGACAAAAGCCCAGGAAACTGTTGGTCAATCTTCAGGAAATGAACAAAAGTGACCAGAAGGAGGACGAGAGATGGTGGATGCAGGGTCAGAGCCTGGTGGGAAGAAGGGCCTTTGAGCAAGAGCCTGAAAGGAGCTGTAAATGTTTGGATCAAGGATATTGGTCCACACCCAGGACAGAGGTCTCTATTGTCTCTGTACACCCCAGAGCTCAGGACACCCTGGGAAGAGAGACTCTGGGATCACCAGGAATTAGAAGCAACAAGCCTTGGAGTGAGGAGGAAATACTAGGAGGCATCTGCTAGCCAATGCAGAAGCTGTACTATTTCAGAAAAGATTGACGTCAAAAATATTTTACATATGCCAAATTTGGCCCCAAAGTAGTCTTTCCAGGATGAAAATATGATTTTTAAATATTGGCAATTTTAGGTACTTTCATTCAAAGTGTTTCAAAATGAAATCCTCTCTATTGTCTTTTAAAATAAGGATCTATATATTAGGTATGTGTGTATGTATGTATGCATGTATCTATCTATCTATCTATCTATGTATCATGTAGTCATACATCATCTATCTAATCTCTATCCATCATACATCTATTGGAAACATACACATGTAGTCAGCATTTATCCTATTGGCACATAACTTTCAGAACTATGTACATGACCTCTGCAAATTCTTGTTAGGTCCCTAAACTTTAGATCCCAATGATGTCCAGGTCAGACACTCCATTTTCTTCAAGGTGGTTATTTTGAGTGTTGTTAATTTCTTATCTAAGATACGGATGTTCCCTGTGCCATTCTGGCTTTCTGTAAAGCCAGTACCTCCTTCTGACATAACAGCCTCCTGTTTGAGATGACATTTCTCAGGAGAAGGGAGGCACCCTCCACGCATGGGAATCGTATCCATAGACCACACAGAAGGCACCTGTGTATGGTGTCTGTGCACTGAAGGACCTAGGCAACACTTCCAGGCTTTGCAGAGGGCTTAGTGGGCAGAGACCATCAGTAGAGAACCATCAGGATCAGTGATCCTCAGGTGTCCTCAAAGCTTTGAAGGTAGTTGTCACCTGATTCAAAATATTAGCGTAGGGGCGCCTGGGTGGCTCAGTCTGTTAAGCAGACAACTTCAGCTCAGGTCATTATCTCATGATCTGTGAGTTTGAGACCCACATCGTGCTCTGTTCTGACGGCTCAGAGACTGGAATCACCTTCAGAATCTGTATCTCTCTCTCATTCTGCCCTTCCCTTGCTCACGTTCTGTCTCTATGTCTCTCAAAAAAAAAACAAAACACATTAGCATAGAAAGTAAAAGAAATATGATATTGGAAACCAGTATACTTTACTTACATTATATTTACATTAGAGTTGACAGAAATATATATTTTTTCACTGCACTCATATGTGTAATGACTTAATATTGAGTGTTTTAAAAGACTATCAAAAGTTGTGTGCACAAAATGTGCATCCTTTTTTATATCTTTTTGAAATACAGATTATAATAAATTGTGATCCACTCATTTGTTTAACATTTATTCTTATGCTCAAAAAGTGAGGGCATCCCTGACCTGCTTTCAACACAATTCCCAGACCAGGTGCTGTCCCAACCCAGACCAACATACCAAGTGGGAACAACCAAGAGTTGCCCACAGGTGATCCTGGAAGGATGAGCAGATCGTGACTCAGTCCCTGTCCACTTGTAAGGATGTGATCCCTCCCACACATGCAAACTTCTCCTAAAGATCTAGGGTACATGTACCCCAGTGATTATAGTAATGCTATCAACAAAGCCAAAGTGTGGAAAAGAGCCCAACCGTCCACTGTCAATGAATGGATAAAGAAGGTGTGGTAGACATGTATACAATGGAATACTACTTGACAATGAAAAAGAATGAAATCTTGCTATTTGCAACAACATAGACGGCACTGGAGAATAGTATGCCAAGGGAAATGCATAGTCAGAGAAAGACAGATATGTGATTTCACTCATGTGTGAAATTGAGAAACTCCACAGATAAGTATAGCAGAAGGAAAGGACATAGAAGATAAAAACGAGAGAGGGAGGCAAAGCATAAGAAAATCTAAAATACAACAAGCTGGGGGTTGCTGGAGGGGGGTGGGTGGAGGATGGGTAAAGTGAGGGATGGGCATTAAGGAGGGCATCTATTGGGATGAGCCCTGGATCTTCCAGGTAATTCAGGAATCACTGGGGTCTACTCCTGAAGCCAAGACTACACTGTATGTTAACTGACTCGAATTAAAATAAATAACTAAAAAAAAGACCTAGGGTAAAATCCGTCTTGGCAGTGGGAGCCTACAGTTCTCTCCTTACATGGCTGAAGTCTCTGGGGAAGGCAGAGCTGTGTTCTACAAACAGAGGAGTCAAAGGCATTCTCTGTGTCTTGTGACAGCTGCCAAAGGTGAGGGTCTCAGATGTCAGATGTGGGAACATAGGGATGTTTATGACTGCTGGAGACCAACCCAGGCTGAGTCTCCTTGTCAGCAGATGTCCTGTCCCAGGTGCAGCTGCAGTGGTTAGGCCCAACTGGTGATTCGATCACACCCCTGCCCCTCCGAAGTATTGTCTCTGGATTCTCCATGTCAACCAGTTATTTCTGGTGGAATTGGATCCACTGACCCCAGGAAAGGGGGTGCAAAGGATGGTTCACATATCGTCGTATCATATACAGCACATACTACCGCACTGACCATAAGATCACATGTCCATCTCCAGAGTCACATTCAAGAAACAAATGTCCTTGCAGATGAGCTCAGTGACCTTTTGGGAACTAACCATGTATTACTATGTGAGAAACACGGTGAATGAAATTCAGTGTGACACCATCACAAACCTCCGTGCAGAGACACAGGAGGGGCTGGACTGAAGGGGTGCACAGGTCATCCCGGGGTCTCAGGAATCTCAGGGCTCATCTTTCACAAGCATTAGTGGGTTAAGGGCCATCTTCCTCTTGATTATTGCGTCCTGCAAATTCTCCCTGACTTGAAAAGAATACAATTTTCTAAATGTTTACAAATATGTCTCTTCACATTTATGTTTTTAACCTTTTAAGCAATTTATCCTCATAACTTACAGATAACTATTAGCACAAATAATATTAAAGAATGCTATTTGGGGTTTAATAGGTTTGTTCATTTATGTCAAACGATAGTATTTTGAGATGCACTCCTCTTAGCCAGCAGGTGGAGAAGAAACAAAGTACAGCTTATCTGTGTATTTCAGGACACTTCAGGGAGAAAACATGTCTTTTTGTGAATAGTGTGATAATCAGTTGTAATAAGGTTTAAGGAAATGGTCCCTATTTCTATCACTAAAACACATAGATTCCGAATGTAAGATTGGCATCTGAGATTGATCTTCACTTTAATATTCACATCAAATTGTCAACCCTGAAATGGGAGGAATTTTTTAAAATTATACTGAATTCTTAAACGTGGTAGTCACCTTGATTCAATATTCATGCTTTCTGACCCATATTTTTTTTTTTCTTCATTGGATGTTCTTTAATTTCCAAGTATTCAGTCATTCCAGAATTTTTTCTTCCAGTTGATTTCCAGTTTCACAGCGTTGTGGTCTGAAAACATACTAGGTATATTCTTGATCTTTTTGTTCTTGATGAGAGCTAGTATTTTACCTAGTAAGTGATCTATTCTGGAGAATTTCCAGCAGCACTAGAGAAGAGTGTGTACTCTGCTGATTTAAGATGGAATGTTCTGGAAATATCTCTTAAGTCCATCCAGTCCAGTGTGTCATTCAAAGACATTGCTTCCTTTTTGATTTCCTGCTTACATGATCTGTACATTGCTATAAGTGGGGGTTGAAGTCCCCCACTATTATGGTATTATTTTCAATGAGTTTCTGTATGTTCATGTATTTGATTTATATATTTGGGTGAATCACATTGAGGGCATAAATATTTACAATTAATAGATCCTCTTGGTGCAGAGGCCCCTCAATTATGGTATAATACCTTTCTTCATATGTCGTTAGAGTCTCTATTTTATAACATAGATTGTATGATTTAAGTATGTCTAATCTGGGTTTCTTTTGACAACCATTAGCATGAAAGACAGTTCTACATCTGCTTACTTACCATCTGCAGGTGTATTTAGGTTTAAAATAAGTCTCCTGTAAGCAACATAGAGATGGGTCTTGTTTGCTTATCCACTCTGATAACCTATGTCTTTTTATTGGAACGTTTAGTCCATGGAAATTTAGAATAAGTACTGAAAGATATGAATTTAGTGCCATTGGGTTGCCTGTACAGTTGGTGTTTCTGGTGATATTCTTTTATCCTTAATAGTCTTTGTTGCTTTTGGTATTTTTTCTTTTGTTCTGTCTTTTCTCCACTCAAAGAGTCCCCCTTAAAATTTCTTGCAGGGCTGATTTAGTGGTTATATACTCCTTTCCATTTGGTTTTTCTGGGTAACGCTTTATCTCTCCTTCTATATCGAATGATGGCCATGCTAGATAAAGATTTCTTGATGGTATAGTTTTCTGATCGTGTCACTCCTTTTTGGCCTGACAAGTTTCTGTGGATAGGTCTGCTGTGAACCTGATCTACCTTCCCTTATAGGTTAAGGACTCTTTTTACATTGTGGCTTTCAGCATTCTTTCCTTGTCACTATATTTTGTGAATTTAAGTACGATATACCTTGGTGGTGATCAGCTTTGTTTAAGCTAATAGATTCTGGATTGCTCTTTTGATTTTAATGTTCGTGTCCTTCCCCAGATTACAAAATTTTTCCACTAAAAGTTTATCACATAAACCTTCTTCCCCCTTTTCTCTCTTAATCTTATGTGACTCCAATGACTCAGATGTTATTCCTTTTTAATATGTTACTGACTTCCTTAAGTCTTCTATCCTGGTCTTTTGCCTTTCTTTCCCTCTTTTTTTCTACTTCATTCTTCTCCCAAACTTCATTTTCTATATCGTTGATGTGCTATCTGCTTCATCCATCCGTGCCATTGTGATATTTGTTCCAGATTGCATCTCAGTTATAGCATTTTAAATTTCATCCTAATTATTTTACATATTTTATCTCCACAGGAAAGGATTATATGAATTTTGAAATCTAGCTACTATTATGTTTGCCATGGTTCTAAATTTTAGTTCAGACATGTAGCTATATATGTGTTGAATAAACTCCTGTCATCTATTTCTGTTTTCTTTTGGGGTGAAAACCTTCTTTTAGACATTTCAGAGGGTGAAAAATTAATAAGGTAAAAAAATTAAAGTTAAAAACTAAAGAAAAAATCAAATAAAGGAAGCTAGATCCTAGGTGTGTACTGGTATGCTTGTTCAATGAAGCTCAATAGAAAGGAAAAAAATGCAAAGATAAGAAAAAAGGATGAGAAATAATTTGAAAATGGAAGGATTATATACTAAAAAAGAAAAAATAAAATAAAGAAAATTAAATACAATTTAAAAAATTTTTAAATAAAAATAAGGTAAAAAATAATAAAAATATTTAATTTAAAAAAGAGAAAATGAAAATATTTCTTTCTCTTTCTGTATCCAAGAAAAAGAAAGTGGAAAAAAAACAAGTTAAACAAACACTGAACGAAAAATAAGATTAAACAAACCAGCAAACAGACGGAAACCCAAATGAAGTTACATCCGTTTTCCCCATGAACTAAACTATGATTCTCTCTATATTCCGTACACTAGGGAGGTAGAAGGACTTGTGCTGATCTTCTAGGGAATGTGCTTGGAGGGGGCAGTGGGACAGTGCTCTGTGTGACAGCTCCCTTCTCCACTAGGTGGCACTGCTTAGCTTATTGGGGCAGATCAGTGTGCCTCATACATATTGGGGGAGAGGTGGAAATGGCTTCACCTAGGTCCCTACTCTGGCACAGGAACTTGGCAGACTCACTGTCTGGTAATCAAACACCCCTCCTTTGTCTCAGACCTCCGTCCACATTCCTTTCGCTGATACCGTCCATCCTTCATGGACCCCTGGACTCTCCGGAGCTGGATTCTGGCAGGGTTTGTCGATTTTGTTAATTCTTCCAAAGATCCATCTCTTGCTTTCATTGATCTGTTCTAATTTTTTTTTAATTCGGTAGCATTCATTTCTGCTCCAATCTTTATTATTTCCTGTCTTCTGCTAGTTTTGGGTTTTATTTGCTGCTCTTTTCCAGATCTTTAAGGTGTAAGGTTAGGTTGTATCTGAGACTTTCTTCTTTCTTTAGGAAGGCCTGGATTGCTGTATACTTTCATCTTATGACTGCCTTTGCTGCATCCCAAAGGTTTTGGGCTGTGGTATTATCTTTTTCATTGCCTTCCATGTACTTTTTAATATTCTCTTTAACCAACTGGTTAATCCATTCTTTCTTAGTAGGATGTTCTTTAATCTCCAAGTATTCGTTGTTGTTTCAGGCTTTTTCTTGTGATTGATTACGAGGTTCATAGTGTTGTAGTCTGAAAATATGTCAATGTTTTTGACTTCTTGAGGGCTGATTTGTGTCCCAATATGCGATTGCTTCTGGAGAATGTTCCATGTCACTTGAGAAGAATGTGCATTCTGCTGCTTTAGGATGAAGTGTTCTCAATGTATCTGTTAAGTCCATCTGGTCCAGTGTATCCTTTAAAGTCATTGTTTCCTTATGCAATTTCTGCTTACATGATCTGTCCATTGCTGTAAGTGAGGTATTGAAGTCCCCTACAATTGTGGTATTATTATCAACTAGTTTCTGTATGTTCATGGTTAACTGATTTATATATTCGGGTGTTACTAATTTGGGGACATGAATGTTTATCATTGTTAGGTCTTAGTGAATAAACCCTTTAATTATGATATAATAATGCCTTTATTCATCTCTTGCTACAGTCTTTATTTTAAAATCTAGATTGCCTGATATAAGTATGGCTACTCTGGCTCTCTTTTGGTGGCCATTAGCCTGACAGAAGGTTCTCCTTCCCCTTATTTTCAATCTGAAGATGTCTTTAGGTCAATAATGAGACTCTTCTTAAGAGCATATAGATGGTTTCTTATCCATTCTGTTACTTTATGTCTTTTAATTGAGAGTTTAGTCCATCAATATTTAGAGCCAGTACTGAAATATATGAACTTATTGCCACCATGTTGCTTTAGAGTTGGAGTTTCTGGTTGTGTTCTCTGGTCCTTTCCAGTCTTTATTGCTTTTGATCTTTTTTGTTTTGTTTTGTCTTTTCTCCTCTCAGAGAATCTCCCTTAAAATTTCTTGCAGGCTAGTTTAGAAGTCACAATCACCTTTAGTTTTTGTCCGGGAAACTTATCATCTCTCCTGCAATTTTAATGACGGTCTAGCTGGATAAAGAATTCTTGGCTGCATATTTTCTGATTCATCACGTTGTGTATCTCTGGTCAGTCTTCTCGCCTGCCAAGATTCTGTGCACAGGTCTGCCTCGAAGCTGATTTGTCTTCCTTTATAGGATAAGGACTTATTTTCCCTTGCTGCTTTCATTATTCTTTCCTTGGCTGTGTATTTTGTCAGTTTACTATGATATGCCTTGTTGATCTTCAGTTTTTGTTGAATATAATGAGATTTCTCTGTGCTTCCTGATTTTGATTTCGGCGTCTTTCCCCAAGTGAGGAGAGTTTTCCAGTCTGATTTGCTCACATAAAACTTCTTGCCCTTTTTCTTTGCCTTCATCTCCCGGAACCCCTGTGATTCGGATATTCTTTCTTTCTGATGAATCATGGATTCTCTAAATGTTATATCATGCTTTTTTGCTTTGTTTCTCTATTATTTTCTGCCTCCATATTCTCCATAATATTTCCTTTGTATTGCTCATTTACTTCTCTTCTTTATCCATTTTTGCTGCTCTGGTATCCACTTGAGATCGCATCTCAGTTACAGCATTTTTAACTTTTTCCTGACTACATTTTACTTCATTTATCTCCAAAGAACAGAATTCGATATAGTTTTAAAACCCAGCTAATATTCTTATTAACATGATTCTAAATTCTGTTCAAATATCTTGCTTGTATCAGTGTTGATAAAATTTGGGCTGTCATTTTTTTCGTGTTCTTTCTTTTGGTGTGAATTTTTCTGTGTCATAATTTTGGAGGAAGTTAATAAAAATAAACATTACTATAAAAAATTAAAAACAACATAAAAAATTAAATAAAGGTTCTAGAATCTAGGTGTGTTTTATTCTGGTCATGAAAGAGGCTCAATAGAATGGGGGGGAAATACAAAGAAATGGAAAGAAAATAGGGAAAAGTTTGAAAAATTTTAAAAATGAATACAAGTAATTAGAATAAAATAAAAGGAGGAAAGCAAAGAGGAATAAAAAACTTACAAAAAAGAAAATATATAGTAAAAAATTATAGAAAAATTGTTTTATAACCCCAAAATAAAAAATACATTTTTCTTTTTCTGTATTCGATAATAAGAAATGAAAAGAAAAAGAAAAAAAATTGAATATATGGAGCAGCAAACAGAATGAAAGACGATTGAAATTACATCCAGGTTTCCCTAGACATCAAACTATGAAGCACTTTATAGTCCATAAACTAAGCAGGCAGAGAGACTTGTGGTGTTCCACTGGAGTAGTTGATGCAGTCGGACAAGTCTTGGCATGATGACTCCATTTTCCTCTAGGTGGTGCTGGTTAGCTTACTGGGGTAGATTGCCATGGTGCATGCTGGTGGGTATGCCCATGAGTGGGAGAGGTGAAAATGGCAACACCCAGCACCCAATCTCTAATATCAGAACTCTTTGGTCCTCACACCAACGATCAAGCACCTCTTCTTTGTCTCTGGCCTCTGGCCACTCCCCACTTGTACCCTGTCCACAAGCAAGTCATCAGTCTCCAGGGGACACCTCCTCCAGAATTTATCTCAGATGGGGCTGTATTTCCAACACCTTCACTTCTAAGGACCCTTTGCCCTTAATCCGTTCAAACCCTCTCGGGGAGGGTCTTGCCAAGCAACGGCCGGATGCCAGCCTGTACCCTGGAATGTTCACACATCCATACTGCTGCAGATGTCCAGAGACTATGGCTGGGTGTTAGCCTGCCCCAGAGAAAGTTTGTGTGATCATGTAGCAGCAACGTTTCAGGGATTGTGGTAAATTACAAAACACACATCTGGTTCCAGTCTCCACCATTAATGTCCTTGTTCTAACACCAGCAAGTGTGTTTCCTTTCCGGGGTCCACTGGGAACTTTGCCTGTGGGGAAGTCACACAGCCTCTATCAACTGTCCTCTCACCAGGGGAACCACCTCTCCCCATGTGTCTCAGACCATGCTGTCTGCTCCTAGGGATTCGCCCTTCCCACCACAGTTTTCTCAGTATCCAGCTGCGGAGTTTCCGACACTGCGCACCCCTGCTCATAGAGTTTTAATGGTATCCTAACTCTCTCCTTTCTCCTTTCTCTTTCTCCCTCTTGTTAAGTCCTTTATGGGTGTTTCCACTCTTTCTCTTTCTTTCCTGCTGGTTTCAGAGGGAGTACCTTCCCTGTACTCTCCCCCGCTCCATATCCATCGTCCCTCCACAAGCAAAAACAGCTCCCTACCATCTGGGGATCCTCTCCTCCCCAGTTCTCACCTCTGTGCTGTGTGCCTGCGGGGTTCTGTGGTTCAGGTTATGCAGATTGTTGTGTTAATCCTACATCAATTGTCTAAGTGTGCCAGATGGTTTGGTGTTGATCTAGCTGCATTTCAGGAATGAAAGACACAGAGAACTTCCCTACCGTCCCACCATCTTGGCCCCTCTCTCCAAAATAATTTTAATATGTTGTTATAAAATACTTAGAAAAGGAGAAACTGGAGGAGGAGAGAAAATGGCAGAGTATTAATAGGATTCTGTGCTTGCCTAAACCCTTAAGCTCATACCAGCAAATATCAACTCACTCTGAAAACCCAGGAAATATATCTGAGGACTGAGAGAACAATGGCACCAGTAGATGGAGACGACCACACCATGGAAGGGAGGAGCTGTGAAGACGTGATTTCAGGGAGAAAATTATCATGGGTGTAGAAGTGGAAAAAGTCTCTGACAAGAGAACACACACACACACACACGCACACACACACAGAGAGAGAGAGAGACAGAGAGAGAGAGACAACAGGACCTGGAGAATGGAATAAGAAAAACACTATCCAATACAACTGAGCAGGAAAACGAGGGGCTGATTATTGTGATATTTACAAGCAGCTGATTTCAATGTCTGAATATTTAGAAGTCCAAGCCATCCCTGGAGTTGATTCTGGTGGGCATATCAGTGCTTCTGTGGAGAAAGAGGGCAGAGGCCCTGACAGGCTCCGGTGGTCTGAGGATCCCCTGTGTTACATGGGGAGACCAGTACCCCTCCTGGAGTACATTTGGCAGAGGTGGCACTGCCTACCATGGAACAGGAGAGCTGGCAGGCACCATTGTACTCCCTGTACATTAGCAGAGGAGCCTCAGCTGAAGGCATCTAACCTGGGCACCAGCTTTTTGCTTTTATTCACCATGTACTACAAGCCCCCTGGTGTTTATACAATGGCCATTCTGGGACAAACCAGCACCAGCCACAGTGCAGTGAGACTTTTTCACCAATGAATGGTGGGGTTGTGCCATGCTGAGCCCCTACAATATGGAGATATGAATCCCAGCTGGTGCACCTGAGATAAAACACAGGAGCAGCACCGCACCACCAGGGGGGCAGAAGGATCCAACACAGACACATCTTCCCTGTGAAGACAGGGAGATGATGGAAGCATGGGACACATGAGTAAAGATTGCTCTCTCTTCAGTGAGGGATTCCTGAACAGGGGAAGTGAGAAGGCCCTCTCCAGGGACAAGAGAGTGATGCCATTCTTTGCCCCACCTATCTGCATGGACACACTTCAGTGAGGCGCACAGTGCCCCTGAATGGAGGCTTGAGCTGCCTAAATCAAGCCTCAAACCCCTGCCCTCCTCAGATGCTTCCTTACTAGGGGAGAAGTGCATGGGAACCAAAGGAGTGGTGGGACCCTCCCCAAGAAAACAAGAAAAAAACCCCACACTCACCAAATCCACTAACAATGGAATGTGGCAAAGCTTCACCTCTAGGGGAAATAGGATCTAGCCTCTTTTAACCAGCAGAGCAAAACACACTGTGTTAAAACTCACAACACACTGGACAAGGTCGAAACACACCCCACTGGAGGCGTGGGGAAACTGTATATGACTGACGTGAGAGACAGAACATCCAAAACAGAATAGTACAGTGCACACAGCATGCACCAGAAACCCCACCTGAAGTGGTAGGCTCTGGGCAGTATTTAACCTCTTCTTAATAAAGTCATTAATATTAGTAGCAGAAAACACAACAGGCTTTTCTCAAACACAGAAAAGACAGAGAACCAGACAAAAGACTAAGACATTCATCCCCAAGGAGAGAACAGGAAAGGTCATGGGCTTTATCTAACCAAAGCAGACAGAAATAACATGTCTGAAACACAATCAATAAAACAACCATAAGGATACTTACTACCTGTGCTGGTGAAACACATAGAATACATTACGGCTACTCTTACTACAGAGTCAAAGGCCAAAAACTACTCCGGGTGAAAATAAAAAAGCAGTAAATGATATGTGACACTGACTGCATGTAATGACCATGAGGACAGAAGAAACGGGAAGAACGAGTGATATATAACACAAAATTTGGAAAATAATGAGCAGAAAAGATGAGGGAAAGTAAAATAAGGATCATTAATGCAGACTTACAGAACTCAGAATAATGGAAACCATAAAAACACTTGTGTCCTGTGTTGGGAGCCATTTTGGGCTCATAGGTTGAGACCCCTCCCTGTGTGGAAAAGGTGGTTGAAGCAGTTGTGAGCTGGCTGGATATTGGTGTGATTTGTGTAAATGTTAGGCTCCTATTATGTAAATTCACTCATTCACAAGCAAAGGAGAAGCACTGGGAATTCTGTCCTTGCCAGACGGGTTGCACCTCCCCCATTGTGGTTGGAAGAATAGGTGGAATGACTCCTGGCCTCTTTATAGATAATTAACATAGGCAGGCCTAGGTAACTTTCTGTTCTCTCCCCTAGCCTTAAATTTATATGCGAATTAACTTGAAAACAACTTGCAAGATTGAGGAAATTGCCGCTTTACTGATAAAACACATTATTGTTCAAACCATGTTTACTGATGGGATGTCACTCATTGCTGTCATGTAACTCACTACTTTTAAATAAAGACACTGATACAGGCAGGGCGGAGATGCCAGAATTGCCAGGGCTGCCTGCTTGCTCATCAGACTACATCTCTCATGGCTCTCTAATTTCCTTTCGCCTGTCCGTCCATCCTTGGGGGATCCCTAGATTCGCTGGAACTGGACCCGGGCAAGAGGCGCCCAATGTGGGGCAGGAAGGTAATTCCTTTCTTTCCTAAGCTCCCTCTAAGATAGTCAGGATGGGTAGGACCCCACCTAAAGGTGCTGCAGACCTCCTTGGAGAGATAGACAAGGTGAATGTGGTAGGTAGTTTCAGAACTTAAAATTTTTGAGATGTTATTTGCCACCCTGAGTCTAACAAAAGAGGACTCAGTATAGAAATGAGAACTTAAACTTTTTGAGAAGCAATCATCTGCCTGTTTCCAGAAACCATGCAGTTCTCCTGGGTCGTCGACACCTTTCATCCTTTGGAAAATTCCCAAAATGTGTAACAGGGAAACAAAGGTTTTTCATAGAAGGCTTCTGAGAATTCGGAAAGTTTAGGAGTCCATTGTAGGGTGTCCAGGACCCCCCTGCATAAGACAGGTAGGGCCAGTTGATGGAAACTTTTTAAAGAACTTTTTGAGAAGCGATAGGTTATACTGACTCAGAAGAAAGAGGACTCAGTATAGAAAACGGAACTTAAACTTTTTGAGAAGCAATAGGGCCGTACTGATCCTAAAGAAAGGACTCAGTACAGAAGTCAAAACTTAAACGCTTGAGAAGCATGGGCCATAATGAGTCTAAAGAAGACAGACTCTTTATTGACATTATTCATAATTTCCTTATAGGAAGGGGATTAAAGTTTCACCTCAACAGTTTGATCCCTTTCTACATTTTGTACAAAAGCAATGTCCTCAGTTTAACCATAAACCTAAAAACTTGGAATAAGGTTGGTGAAGAGATAAAGCTCTACTATATGATTCAGGGACCACAGAAGTTTCCTGTGAACACTTTCTCTTTATGGAATCTTGTCAGGGGTGCCTTAGATCCCCAGGTGGAGGCTGAAAAGTTAACTAGAGCACCAAAGAGTGTGCCTCCTGAGGAGTATATACCTCGTCTTCTTGCTCCTAATATTAACAATCTCACCATCTCTGAAAAGGAAGAATTAAATCAACTTATATAAATGGATATATGTAGATGTATAGATCTGTATAAAAATATATGAATATATATCTGTTGCAGGGTGTTGTCGAAAAAGACCACCAAATGCCGAATAGAAGCGAGGCAAGATTTTATTTACGGCCGGGCCAAACCTGATCTCCAGATGTAAAGTAGAAAATGCAGAGAATGGCCCCGAACAAAGGCAGCAGTGGGCTTATGTGAATTTTAGCAAGTTAGGGTACATCGTAATTAGTTAACAATTATAATTTACAACATTCTTTGGAAGCCAATTACATAGATGTTACCTTTGGCAGGGGCCTATTGCTTCAATGTTCTTTGTCTTAAGTGAGCTTTGAAATGACCAATTATAGTTAGACACTCCAGACACCGCGGACAGCAGTTACGTGACTTCTTGCACGTTGGCCTTCCTTTTATCCGCTCAAAACAGTGGTGTGAGAGCTCACTGAAATCTAACTTAGCTATGTAGCAAGGAGGCAAAGTTGCAGGAGTGTGATGGGCAGTTAACGCCTTCTGGGAACTCTAACAGGGAACTGCATAGGCTTTTATCTCAGTGTTTTAGTGGTTACCATACAGCTGGTCAGAACAGTGAATGGGGAGATGCATTTGCAAAGCAATTTACAGAAGCCAAAACAGCTGGTTAATGGTTTCCATTATTGACTCTGGTTTGTTAACCTACAAAAATATCTATGGATATATGCATAGATATATATGGATATAGATGTATAGAGATGTATAAGGAAATATATAAAGATGTCTATGTGGACATATATACGGATATCTATCTATCTAATTATGTATCTATCTATGTCAGCCAAAAGAAGGAATGAGACCTTTCCATTTGTAAGGACACGGAACTAGTCAGTATGATACTAAGTGAAAGAAGGCAGTCAAAAAAAGACAACTACCTTCCCATAATTTCATTCATATGTGGAACCGAAGAAACAAAGAAGCAAAGGGAAAAAGGTGAGAGGTATAGTAAGACTCTATCAGGATTCTCTGCCAGGAAACATTTTGAGAGATCTCCCAATGGAAACTCCATAGCTCTCTCCCCAGCCCCTAACTCCCTACGAAATCTCCAACTCTCTCTCCCTCTCACTCTTTTTCCTTCTACACTCTGGTCAATCTAACTATATGTGAGGGCTTCTCCTTCATTCCCTGGATTAATAACTATGATGACTGGAGCTCATTGACTCTGGCTAGTCTACCTCGGGATAGAGATTTTAAGGAATATTCCCAAGCAGCTGCCGAAACTCTTTTTGTTTCCGGGAACTTCCCTGTGCTCTCTGGTCCGACATAGACTGCCTAATTCCACTAGTGGAAAACAAAAGAAAACAACACAAAGAATTCAAAACCAAAGAAAATAAAATTTGGCGATCTGCTCATCTATCTGAGCTGATGGACTTTAGGACCATGTGGAACTTTTTCTCTGCCCTCTGGGCTTCAGTCTGCCTTCAAGCTTCTAGGCCACTGGCCCATTCCCTCTTCCCTTCCTCCTCCTCCCATCTCTGCAACCACGAGGGGGGGTGGTGGAGGGAGGGGGAGGCCTCGGTCTCTGGCTCTTCAATGCCTCAGGTAGCATTCTGCTCCCCACCCCCACAGGGTCCTAAGGCAAAAAAATCACCTCTTTAAAATTTAAATTTCCTCACTGGTTTCACAGGAAAAAATTTACAATGGTAAACTTTCAAGGGGACATAGATAAAACATTATTAAGATAGATATGTCTTTTAAATCATTAAATTTTATTCTACTAAGGTTGAGATGAATGGGATTTCAAAAGTGCACTGGTATAAGGTTGAAATTCTGCTTTTCTCTACATCAAAACATAGTGTATTCTTGGACTACTCTGCTCTTTATAAGATAATGTAAACAAAGGTCTTTTCTTTCTTTTCTACAAAAAACAGAAGCTTTAGGTTGCATCTTTATCAGGTCTTTGATTACTCAGTGAAAACTTCTCAATGTTAAAGGAGCTAGGTTTTGCTAACAGCTATAAGATGCTATACA
Source organism: Paguma larvata (assembly GCA_030068075.1). Lineage (NCBI taxonomy): Eukaryota > Metazoa > Chordata > Mammalia > Carnivora > Viverridae > Paguma > Paguma larvata. The sequence goes on along the minus strand of CM057827.1, from coordinate 49,070,664 downwards.
TTGGCCTTTAGGATTTTATTATCACCTTGGTCAAATAAATAGAGTTTTAAGATTTGTAATGATCTCTAATCCTATTTAGGATGTGCTTTATAATAACTTCCTTAGGTGTTAACAAACTTCCCAGGATTAAAATTGTAAATGAAACATGTTTAGTGTTTAAACAAATTTCAATTGTTGAATCTGTATTTAAAGTTATCAGCATTAAATATAAAACTTTATTCTGTAAGGGCAAATCTGGACTGATTCCATTTTGCTTAAGGGCAAACTCCATTGTGTTTCTGTGTCTTCCACCCTGAGTCCCCAGTGCCTGCTCAAAACCTGCAACTTCCTGGTTCCAAAAGTACCACGCCCAGTAACCTATGGAACAGGACCCTTGACCCTTTCTCAGCCAATTGGATAGGGTCACGACCATCACCCCTCACACTGCCCCTAGACCCCTTTAAAACTATTGTGTTTTTGGACCAGGCTCTCTCTCTCGACCCTCCGCTGCCTCGGTGCGGTAGGAGATTGAGCTCGAGTTAACTCGAATAAAGGCTCTTTGTTCTTGTATCAGACTCGGCTCCCTGATGGTTTTTGGTGTCCCTGAATTCTGGGCATAACAATTCTACTAAGGTTTACTGAAGGTCAAACAAGCTCATGATATCTCTTCCAATTTTTTATCAAAAGGAAGACTGAAAGTAATGCATATCTTTGTCTGCCTCATAGTTTTCATGGGTAAATGTTAAGATAGCTTCCGAAGTCCTTGGTACCCCGAAACGTTATAATTTGGCTAGCATGAGAAATTAGGACTGAATTTATTGGCTATCTAACGAGATAAGAAGCTGAAGCACTAATTACTAAATGTAGGTTTGTGCTTTGGACTTGTTGCAAAAACTAAGGATATTTGGAACTGTTGAAAAACATTCTTTGTGCTTAATAGATTCATAAGTTTGCCATCTAACAAATTCTAATATAACATAGAGTTCACAATTGGTTACTACTTAGTTTTCACTGGAGACTAAGGTTTTATCAGGTAAAGTTCTGTGAAGTGTACTTAAGACCGATGAACATAAGAAAAACAACTCTTTATGCAAGAAAGTAGGAGATATGAAAGAAAGATATAAAAAAAGAAATAGACATTTGCTGAAGGTAAAAGAAAGTAATTTTGTCCTAAACGAGACTGGTTATTTGGAGAGAAATGACTTGGGACAAAATTTAAACGCAAGGAAAAGTTGTAGAAAGTTTATCCTCCACACTTGTGTTGTTCCTGTTGAGCAGAGAAATGGACGCCTATGCCATATAAAGGATAGATGAATCCACGACCCAACGACTTTTGGAAGAGGGATGTTACTCATATTCCATCTTTTGGTAAACTTTGCTGTATGCATGATTGCTCCTGTTACACTATCGTTAAAGAAGATCAAAAAGGCCTAGGTTATCCAAATTTATAACCAGGGCCATTGTCTCCATGGCTGCTGATCCCATTACCTGGAAGTCTGATACTCCAGTATGGGTTGAACAATGGCCCCTAACTTCTGAAAAATTAGCAGCTGCAAAACAATTGGTGAGGAGCAATTAGATGAGGGACATATGGAACCCTCTACTAGTGATTGGAACACTCCTATTTTCGACATTAAAAAGAAATCAGGCAAATGGAAGTTATTACAGGACTTAAGGGCTATTAATGTCACCATGGAGGATATGGGGTCATTGCAACTGGGCATCCCCTCTCCTGTGGCTGTTCCAAAAGATTTTCAAATTGTTGTAATAGACTTAGAAGATTGTTTTATCACTATTCCCCTACATCGGAAGATCACCCTAGATTTGCCTTTAGCCTGCCATCTGAGAAACTTAGGCGGCCTTTTCAGAGGTATCCAGGCAAAGTTTTGCCTCAGGGCATGGAAAATAGCCCCACCCTATGTCAAAAGGTTTGTGGATCAAGCTTTAAAACCAGTTCGGTTTTGCAGGCTTTTAATGAGGCTTAACACCTTTAATGAGGCACCTTTAGAATGGTTACATCTGCCCTCCATGCCCAGAAAAATAGTTACATCCTATCAAGCACTGCTGGCTACTTTACTAACAAAGGGGCACAAAGTAGTAAAGAGTTATTTGGGCGTGACGTGACAAATATTATTATTCCCTAGAACAAAGATCAATTGGAATCGCTGTTACAAAATAGTGAGGTTTGGCACGTATCCCTAGAAGGTTTTAGCGGTGAGATTCTTTTTCATCTCCCAGACCATCCTCTCTTGCAGTTTCTCAAAAAGCATCCTGTCAGTTTTCCTGATTTAACTAGGGCCGATCCTCTCTGGTCCAGCTGTCCTGGTTTTTACAGGTGGGTCCTCAAACGGAGCAGCTGTCACCATTAGAGATGGGAACCCTCATGTACAAAATTCTTCAGAAACTTCTGCTCAGAGAGCTGATCTCATGGCTGTCTTCTATGCCTTTGCCTACCTAAATGCTAGGCCTTGCAATGTGTATACTGATTCTTATTACATTTTTCAATTATTTCCCCATATTGAGACTGCTCCATTTCCAGAACATCGTTCCTCTATTTTTGTCTTATTAGAAAACCTTCAGTCTTACATTCATGCAAGGACAAAGCCCTTTTATATCGGACATATTTGGACCCACAGTAACTTGCCTGGTCCTTTAACTGAAGGAAACAACCAAGCTGATAATGTTAACTAAGATTGCGATTTTTCAAGCTATAGAAAAGGCCCGAAAGTCTCATAATTTACATCATCACGATGCAGCAGCTTTGAGGCTTCAATTTAAATCTACTAGTGAAGAGGCCGGAGCGTCGTCAGAACCCGCGGGCAATGTCCAATACATGCCCTTGTCTTAGCTTCAGGAGTTAACCCCAGAGACCTGAGGCCCCACGATCTTTGGCAGATGGATAACTCATGTCCCTTCCTTCAAAGAACTTTAGTATGTCCACGTTTGCATTGATACGTTCTCTCACGTCACTACAGCTTCAGCCGCACTGGTGAGGCCTCCAAAGATGTGTCACAACACCTTTTCCACTGCTTTCCTTACTTGGGAAAACCAAAGGCCATGAAGACAGACAATGCTCCTAATATACATCTGCTGCCTTTAAAAATCTGATGCAGACTTTTCAGATCGCTCATACCATGGGCATTCCTTATAATCCCAAGGCCAAGGCATTATGGAAAGAGCCCGTCAAACCTTAAAAACTCAGATAAAAAAAAATTACAAGAGGGAGAACTTAAGTGCAGTTCCCCTCATCATATTCTTAACCATGCTCTGTTTGTGATTAATAATTTCAATGTTGATGCAGCGGGACATCCTAACACGTTCTGATATTGGAAACCTCTGCTGGATAAGCCTGAAACACTGGTTAAATGGAAAGACCTTCTGTCTGGCCAATGAAAGGGGCCAGATGTAGTGTTAAACTGGGGACGAGGGTATGCTTGTGTATTTCCACAGGACACGGCCTCCCCTCTGTGGATTCCAGATAGATTGGTATGGCCCTGTGTTGGACCCCCAAGCCACCGCCATCTCCTCCGGTTCCTCAAAGGATGACCCAAAGGGAGTTACAGAGACACTCTTGGAACATCACTCTGACACCCCCACTACCATTTACCAACCGGAGATGGATAATGTGCTCCTGGACCCTGACCAAGCTCTTTCTGCAGAACAATCAGCCTCGAGGATGTAGACGCACTACTCACTCCAACCAGAGTGCTGCTATTCCTACTTGGGGACAAATGAAGACTCTGACAGATAAGGTGACCACCCTTGCTGAGAGTCAAGGGACCCCCTTGACTCCTGCAACATTATTTGTGGTCATTCTGGCTTTACTGGCTCTACACAGCAATTCTAGACTTACGTTTCAAATCCCCCTGTGTTGCAACTTGTTACTTGGCAAAGTGAGCCCATTCCTGTCTTTACTAGCAATCCTGATTTATTGGGGGAAGTTTGAATGCCTTCATAAGACAACAAATTAGCCTTAAGTTTTCTTATGAAGGTAGAGCTAGCTCCCCGTCGATGTGTTTTTCTTCTCTATGTTGTCTAAGCCTGTGACCAGGCCCCATATGTTCTTTTGTACTTTAGTCTTACTTCTGGGAAATTTAGTGTAGAAATTAACAAGGATCAACATTTTCACATTTCTTACTCCAATTGTGTTTTGTCTAATGCATTAGTGTTAATAGCAGTGTTATCCTTCAATAACCTCCTTACTTTGTGTAACCTGTTTTGCTTGCATTTTTACTAACGCTATATCCTGACATATTAATGTAAAATCCATAATAATTGTTAAACGACCCCCTTAGATAATGCTTCCTACACTAACTCTCCCTTGGTATGATAATTATGGTTTACAAGTCATCCAGGAGATCAGCGATGGTCTCATGTGACCTAAAAGTGGGTTTGTTATTCCTGTGTTTTATTAAGATTAAACATTCCTATGATAAAGTATAGAAACACATACTGGGGGTCTGGATAATAATCTTTCTAACTTTGTTCATCAGTCTTTTGTTTCCATGATGATCAATATCGGAGTTTCCATTCTAATATTGTTATTCTTCTACTACTTTCGGTTACCTTTAGAATGTTAAGCGGCAGCATAAAATCTATTTCAACAGAATTTCGTACTTTTGCTCTTAATAACAAATAAGGGGGAGAAAGATGTTGGAGACCAGGAGACATTGGCCCTGGTGACACTACTTAAGGAGAAGACTCAGGCCCATAAGGCAGTGCCCTAGACCGGGGCCTTCATTGGTGGATGGCAGTGCCTTTAAGCAAATGCCAGGTTGTAATACGACAAGAACATAAAAATGGCTGGTCTGACTCTGAAGGAGGGCTGGTTAGCCAGAGACGGGTAAGGTTCCTCAGGAGGAACAACCTAATACAGGCACAGTCGCAGTAAGAGTCACCACGACACTTGGCTATAGGGTAACTGGACCTCTGTGTTGATTTGAGATTTATCCTAATATCCTCCTGAAGAAGAAGGGCCATAGAAAATTAGCAGGGGCTCCAAGCCATCCTTCTCTTGATTAAACCAGCCATTCCTGACCCTGCAGTTTGGAGAGGAGCGGTGGACCCTGAAGTCCTAGGTGTTCCCGCTCGGTGATCAGGACAGAGCACACACATATCACCATGGGGTTTGGGTTGACTTGGGTTTTTCCTGTTTCTAATTTAAACTGTAATTTATGGAGAACAAGAAACACTGATTGTGTGAGTGGATGTGTGTGAAAGAAACAGTGGATCCATCATAGTTTCTGGACCAGGATGTCTCATGTCTGCAGGTGTCCGGTGTGAGGTGCAGCTGCTGGAGTCTGGGTGAGACTTTCTGAAGCCTGTGTGTGTGGGGGGGGTGGTGAATCCCTGAGACAGCCCCGAGGAGCCCCTAGATTCACCTTCTGTAGCTACTAGATGAGGTGGGTCAGCCAGGCTTCAAGGAAGGAACTGAATGGGTGACTAATTATTTGCACGATTTAAGATAAGACCCAAATGTCATAATTTTATACACTGATATTCAACACCATTTGTGGAAAAGGCTATCTTTTCCCTACTTATTATTCTATGAAATCCCATGGAGGATTTGCTGACCGCATCTGGACACATTTTTTCTGGCCTCCATAATTTGCTCCACTGGTCTGTTCGTCTGACTTAATGCCAGCACCACACTGGTTTAGTTAATGCAACTCTGCAATGTACTTAGAAAGGGGGAAGTGTGGTGTCTCCAGGTTTGCTCCTCTTTCATGATTGCTTTCTCACCTCCATGCGATTTGTAATGGCATATAAGTAAGGATATTTTTTGATTTCTCAGAAAAGTTAATTGGTAGTTTTCTTAACTCAATTAACGTTAGAAACGATTACAACAGGGAAAAGGAATAAAGATATAATAATAAAAAATTAGCAAGATCGAATTTGATAATTGAAAAGTTTCATGAAATTTAAGAAAATTCACAAATTAGGATAATAGGTAAAACTCAAATAATTACCATCAGAACTAAGAAAGAGACATAACTGACAGCAAAGTAATGAAAACATCCATAAGAGAAAATACTTAGTAAATATAGACCCACAACTGCATAACACAGGGCAATTAGGAAATTTCTAGAGTCATACAATTCACCAAGACTGTACATGGGTAATAGAAAATTAACTGAACAAAAACAAATGAGAAAACTGAATCCATAAGATAATACTTTCTCCTCCCAAAAAAATGTCAGCCCAGTGCCAGAGGGCTTTATATATGAATTGAATCAAAATTTAAAGAAGATATAATGCCAATAGTTCTCAGATTCTTACCAAAAATGGATTAAAAAAGAACACACACCAATTCATCTTGAGGCCTTCCTTACTGTGATGCAAAATCCAGACAAAGACACCAGAAAAAGAGAAACTAAAGGCCAATATCTCAGATGGACGTGCATGCAAAACTCCTAGCATAGCGAATACAACAGCACATTGAAAAGATCATAGGTGATGATCCAGTGTGATTCATGCCTGGGATGCAAGGGTCGCTCACCATACATGAATCTGTAAAGGTGATACCCTGCTGTAACAGAGAAAGGGATTGATTCTACATCAGCTATTGATGCATAAAACTTTAGACACAGAAATTTGTCTTTAGACAAAGAAACTGTCATTATTAACATATCTCAAAAAACTGACGAAAAGAAAGAAATTACCTCCATGAAATCATAGCTATTTATTCCACATACACTCCCACATCTGAAAGCATAGTCAAGAGTAAAAAACTGAAGCCTTTCCTGTCACATCAGGAGCTAGGCACGGATGCTCATTCCCAACATAGGTATTCCACATGCTAACACAAAGGAGAATAAAATATGCCACCCCAAAGTATGTCCTCTTGTTACATTGCTTATTTGGATGAAAGACACTTGAGAAACAGCCTGTGCAAGGACACTTTGAATCTCCTTTGTTCCCCTGACAACATGAAATAAATCCACTCTGAAAAGTTCCATTCTCTGTACCAGAAGGGGAGAACCATCCTTAGAACCAGAATAGGGATTTTAGGTTCAGGAAGGCTGTGCAAACAATCCTTATTACTTGGTGACTACTTACTACCCCAAACCCACACCTTTGCTTTAACTCTTTACAAATCCAATATTTTGTTTTCAGGAAGTCACAGTGCTTCCTATGTTGTTCATTTTCTGGGTGCCATATTATTAAGAAAAGGATGCACTTGCAAAATGAAATTTAGGCTCACCTGTAGATCTATCTTATGTCAATTGATTAGACCAGACAAAGAACACAGAAGCAAACCAGGGAAAGCTTTCTGCTCCCACAACTGGAAAACATACCCAGAAAAACTGGAGAATAAAATGAATAAGAGGCATGTAAATCAGTAAGAAGGAAGAAAATTATTTGTTTGAAGATGACATGATCTTATTTATAGTAAAACCATACGAAAACCGCGAAAAAATATTAGAACTAATTAACAAACTTAGGAAAAGTTCAAGAAAGAAAAAACCAAACCAAAACTTCATTGTGGTTCCACACACCAGAAACACAGTATATGAAAAAGAAATAAGAAAATCATACAATTTAAAATGGCACAAAATGGAGCTCCTGGGTAGCTCAGTTGGTTAAACGCCTACTCTTGACTATGGCTCAGGTCATGATCTCATGGTTCTTGAGTTTAATCTCCGAAGCAAACTCTGCACTGATTTTGTGGTGTATGATTGGGAGTCTCTGTCTTTCTCTCTCTCTCTCTGACCCTCTCCCTGTGTCTCTCCGTCTCTCTCTGTCACAACAAAATAACACACAGTAAAATGAAATGCCAAAAAATAAAGTATTTAGAATTGAATTTCACTAAAGAGGAAAATATTAGTATAACAAACAGGACCACATGAAGAAAGATATCTAAAAAGGAAAACACAGATGCAACTACAACTGGGTTCACAGATTAGGGTTCTTCATATTGTCACAGCGCCATCTACGCAAGGTGATCTAGATGTGCCTCCCTATGCCTGTCGTTCACTTTTAAAGAATCAAATCTAAGTCTGGAGCTTAATATATAGTCAGAGGATATGCAAATGGAGCCCTCTCTGTGCTGATTAAACCGGGCCAGCCCCGACCCTGCAGCTGGGAGAGGAGCCCCAGCCCCGGGAGCCCCAGGTGTTCCCATTCTGTGATCAGGACAGAACACAGACATCTCACCATGGAGTTTGTGCTTGGCTGGGTTTTCCTTGTTGCTGTTTTAAAAGGTAATTCACGGTGAACAAGAGACAGTGAGTGTGTGAGTGGATATGAGTGAGAGAAACAGTGGATGTGTGACGGTTTCCTGACCAGGATGTCTTGTGTCTGCAGGTGTCCAGTGTGAGGAGCAGCTGGTGGAGTCTGGGGGAGGCCTGGTGAAGCCTGGGGGGTCCCTGAGACTCACCTGTACAGCCTCTGGATTCAACTTCGGTGGCTACTACATGCACTGGGTCCGCCAGGCTCCAGGAAAGGGGCTGGAGTGGGTCTCAGTTATTTATAGTAGTGGAAGCACATACTACGCAGACTCCGTGAAGGGCCGATTCACCATCTCCAGAGACAACGCCAAGAACACAGTGGACCTGCAGATGAACAGCCTGAGAGCTGAGGACACGGCCGTGTATTTCTGTGCGAGAGACACAGTGAGGGGCCGTCAGTGTGAGCCCAGACACAAACCTCCCTGTAGAAGGGGATCAGCACCACCAGGGGGCGCACACTATGCACAGTTCTGGTTTGTATTCCCAGGAGCAGGTGCAGATGGAGGTTACAGGCAGGTTTTCTGTCAGGGTCTGAGGCTTCCTCTATAGACAGCAGTTTCCCCCAGGGAGTCTCTCTGGACTCATTCTGGGCTTACCTATTCACTGTCTCAATTAGAAACTGGTAATTGGAAAAGTGTAGTAACATGCACAAAAGACAGAGTTATTTCCACTAGCATAATTCTTGTGACCAAATACGAATTAACTGCAGATATCCTGATGACCATCAAATGAAGCCCTACGAGATTCCCCATTTCACTCACTGTGCATCACAGGACCACCCCGCCCCACATACAAGCTTTCTAGAAGCAGCATAAAGTGCATGGTGGACATGACATAAGAGAGGCATCCCAAATCCAAGGAAAAGAAGGAAACTCCTGGTGGAGTCATTGGCTGAACCCTACTCACTGCATCAATTGTAGCTGACAGCCTGTGAGAGCCATGGGACCCCCACCAGGAGGTGATCTGGATGTGCAATCTGACGATCTCTCATAGACACACACACACACACACACACACAGACGAGACTATAAAAATTTTATCACCTTCATCATTGGGTCTGTTGAGAGCAGGGTAGGCGTCTCAGCAGGTCATAGATGATTGGATGGAACAAAGAAGTGATACTTTCTCAGGGTGTGGTTGTGGGTCATTGGAGAGGGGGTCCTGCTCCCAAGAAGGGCTTGTGCGGAGTCAGTCTCCCATCTGTATCAAAGGAGCTGAGAACGCATGGGTTCCTGTTCAATTTTCCACGTGTGGGGTGGGAGGACAAGAGAGACGAAAGAGGTCCAGGAGCTGGCAGGCAAAAATCCAAGTTTAGAGTGTGATGACTAATCCACTAAACACAGATGAAAACTGAGAGAGGAAAAGAGAGAAATGGTCATTCTAAGTAGAAACCGTCTGAAACTTTGGAAAGCAAGAATATTAACAATAAAATAACATAAATGGGCCGAGGTCTTACCAAGTGTCCTAGGTGGAAGCTGTCCACTCCCCAAGGTCACCAGGGATGCTGAATGTCTTGCGTTCCTTGTGTGTACGAAAACCAGAACTTTCTATTGGATCCATGAGCATCTTCAGTTTTAGGTCCTCATTAAAGTAGGCTTCCAAATGCAGGGAATAGCTAAATAATTCATCTGTAGCTGATGTCAGCTCAATATGTAAGTCCTCTACCTTCCCCCTGAAGACGCATAACACTGAGGTGATGGGAGGAGGAGGTGGAGCCTTTGGGAAGCACTTAGGTCAGAAAGGGACAGCCTTATGGTGGGATTAAGTCCCTTATACACCAGGACTGGGAAAGCCCCTTTCCTCCTGGCCGCATGGTAGGTACAGGGAATGGAAAGCACTGAATTAGAACTTGGACCACCTTAGGGTACTTTTTGGCTCACTCGGTTAAGTGACTGACATCAGCTGAGGTCATGATTGAGGGTCAGTGAGTTTGAACCCCTCATCAGGCTCTGTGCTCACAGCTCAGAGCCTGGAGCCTGCTTCAGATCTGCATCTCCCTCACTCTGCCCCTCTCTCACTCACTCTGCCACATTTTGTCTCAACAATAAATATACATTAAAAAGTATTTTAACAGGCACTTGGGTGGCTCCATCAGTTGTGTCTGACTCTTGGTGTCAGTCAGATCATAGGATCACAGTCTGTGTGTTCGAGTCTCGCATCAGGCTCTGTGCTGATGGTGAGAAGCCTGCTTGGGATTCCTTCTCTCCCTCTCTCTCTGCCCCTCCTCCACTTATAGTGTTTCTTTCTGTCTCCAAAATGAATACTTTTTTTTAATTTAAATAAAAAGACTTTGACCATCTAGGTCCCTGAGAGCAAGTTTCCTGTGACACATTCCTGCTCCTTCTCTAGTTGAGTCTCATCTCCATCAGAAGAGAAAGTATTTTCTCTTTCAGAGAAATATTGTCTCATTAATATGCAAAAGAGCTGAGGTGCACTAGGGTAAGTATGAGTGTGTCTGTGCCATGAGAGAATCACCTTACAGACTCATCCCTTACAGGAGACACTGATAGCACAGCCCCTCTCACCATTGGACTGGAGCTGGAGAACCCTCTACCTAGTGGCAGTGCCTACAGAGAAGGGACACCCCAGTTCCTGGACAGAGGAGTGGACCAGGACCAGTCAAGGAGGACATGATCCCGTCGTGTCCCCTCTCTGCAGGTATGCACTCCCAGGTGCAGCTGCAGCAGCCTGGAGCTGAGGTGAGGGAGCCTGGGGTGTCACTGAAGGCCTCCTGTGAGTCATCTTGATCCACCTTCTCCATCTGTGCTCTGAGGTGGGTCCTTTGGGAACCATGACAGAGCCTCCAGGACATGGGATGGATCGTCACCTACACCGGAAATCCAACTTGTGCACAGGGCTCCTCAGGCCGATTTGTTTTCTCCATGCACACGTCTGTCAGCACAGCTTGTCTACAGATCAGGTAACTGAACTCTGTATTACTGTGCAAGAGACACACTGTGGGAATATACACCCTGAAAGGGTCGGAAACTCTGAGGAGGGAACAGCAGTGCTGGATGGAGGAAGGACAGGGACAACATGGCTGCAGACTTTCTTTGACTGAGGGACATGCAGGTAGAGGTGGGTGATGATGGATAATGTTTTCATTGATTATCTATGTAATATTTTCACTCTTTTGTTGGCAAACCAGCACCCATAATTGGATAGGTACAGACACACATCACACACACACACACACACACACACACGACCATTATTTTTTCTAAATTTCCATGGACTTAACACTTCCTTCATGGTATATTTGATCGTGAATTCATTCTGAGCACAGAGTGCTAGATAATGCCAGAGTCTCTCTTGTGTGGGTCACAGCAGCTGCCTCAGGTTGGACACAGAAGGTAAACTGCATTAGCTTCTCAGAGTTATAACAGGGGGCAAAAGGGCTAATATAAGCCATGGTGCTTCTAAATTATTGGAAATAACAGATATTCCCTTGTCATCGTGTATGTGTAGACCCTGCACATCCGTTCATATTGCAGCCATGAAATTTCTCTCGAACAGGGATGTAAAACACAGATTATTCTCTCATGCTTGGGGTGCTCAGAAGGGGGAAATCAGTTAAACTTGATCTGAATCAAAATGTCAACAGGGCTGTGAGTCCTTCTGAAGCTCTAAAGGGAGACTTCATCTTCGAGAGTTGCACACCTTGAATTGCTGGTCATGGCATGTCCTTCCCTCAAACCCAGCAGGAAAGAACTTACTGCAGACTACATGTGGCTCCTTCCTTGTGGCAGAATGAATGTCGCCTGCATTGCTCTCATAAGGACGATGTGATTCCATTCGTGTCCATGAAAGAAACCCAGAACAGTGATTCCATCCCAGCGTCCTGAATGCACTCAGAGTTCAATGTCCCTTGTATCATGGACGGTCATACTCACAGTCCCTGTGCATCTGGACCTGGTATTTTCCAGACCACCCCACAGACTCACAGAGACCCAGCGCCTTCTCTGAGGGACGTGGAGGATTTGTCATTTCTCCTGCAATACCTGCCCTGCTCTCCTGGGGCACGCCCTCGTAAGCATTACTCGAGATGTCGTCATGGAATGTAGGGCACTTCCCCCTCATGAATTCACACACAACAACTGCGTATCAACATGTGTGAGAAAAAAAGGACGCTGTTCAATATGGTACGAGGATGTGTTTACAGATCAAACATGGATAAACCCTCTGCATTTCTCCCCATGCCCTCCTGCTTCCTCTCCTTTCAGGAAACAGGATGCAGTCCCCTGAGGACAAGAGGCTCTGATGGACATGGAATGCAGTGTCCTGCACGAAACCAGCACTGACCCCAGCCTCAGGGGAGACACAGGAAATGTCCTTCCCCTCAGTGTCCTCACATTCTTGTGACATCCCAGGTGTGTCCTGCTTGTACATCTCAGACACTCGAGGACGTGTAAAATCAATTACCAATCTAAAACACCTGCTCCTTGTGAGTCTGCTCAGGTTGTGTGTACTCACCCAGGTGAACCTGGGAAGGAGTCCCAGATGTACAGACCCTCACAGTCTCTCTCATTTACCCGTGTCACCAAGAATTCTTGCCACGAACCGTCAACTTTGGGAATTTTTATTTAATTCCGTTTTCTCAGTTAGAGCCTCTCAGTTTTGCTGTGAATAGTGAGCAGACTGTCCTCAGTTATGCTACTGAAAACTCTTTGTAGAATGGATTATTTTTAAAAATGTAGTCATTGGCACAAAATATGGTGGATGCCTGTCGAATTTTAATGCGCTTCTTTCTCTAGCATCCTAGGTGCGACTCCATTTTTGAAAACCAATGATGACATATATATGTTAATTAATATATTTTTAAATTTTGTACTTCTGGAATTTTTACTGTAATTGTTTGCATGACTGATAATATATTTTAAACCCAAAATAGGTCACATCTTTTTTAGTTAACATATGAATTTCTGATGCAGTATTATTTACCAAAAGAAAACGAAAATAGCAATCATTTTGTGATTATCATTTAAGATATTATAATCCCCATTTTCCCAACATTTTTATTATTCGTGCAGTTGACTAGAATATAATCTAGAGCATAGAGTGACCTTAAAGGCTATTAATTTTTTCCTGAATTACTGATTTACGACTTCTTAGTAGTGATTTTTTCACAAATTAATTTTATTCAAAGCGAATTAATAACTTCTTAGAAATTACTTTGGAATAAGAATTTTGTTATAATTCACTGAAAGATGTACACCATATGAAGAACATAACAGGATTTTCACCTCATATCATGTATAGAATTCTTTTGTTTGTGCAGGTAATCTTGTAAGTTGTACCAATGTGTTCCCTTTAATGTCGTTTGTCCCAAAGACCCATGACTGCAGTAAGTACTACACCATTGTCTGTATCCATATCTCCACCTTCCAGGATTCACAGGTAATCATACTTTCCCAGCACCTCCCGCAAGTCCAGTGCAGTCACATCCCATGTTCCCAGCAAGGATGCTTCCAAGAATATCTGGGAGGGAGGGCCACCTGGCTGCCCTGGCCACCTTCTCTGTACACTACAGGAGGGCCAGAAGTGAACTCTGGAGGAACGTCAGCCCTTCTGTCTGTGTGTTACACTTTCAGACCTATCCAGCTAACACCATACGTATGCTGGCAATATGATTTTCCTTCAGGATAAAATAGGAATGGATCCTGTGGAGGATTGAGAACCCACAGGCCACACCCACTAATTGATGGGAGTCTACACACCAGCACACAGTGATTTGGGTTTCAAGTCTAGTGCTGGGTCTGAGCTGAAAAGCAGAATGTGGCTGAACCCAGAGTCTAGGTAGGAGAAGCAGAGGAAAAAATTCTACTCCATCAAAGGATGTTGTGGACAATTAAGTTCACAGGAGATGGAGGAGCAGGAGAAAGAGACCAAAGATTCATTACATGTGCACTGAGGTCCAGTAAGGAACTGGAGACCCAAAGAAATGAACAAGACAAATGGTTATTTTATACATTTTATTATTTTTATTCTTTTTATTAATAATTTATTGTCAAATTGGTTTCTATACAACACCCAGTGCTCATCCCAATAAGTGCCCTCGCATATAATACATTTGTCTAGAATTTATAGAAAAAGAAAACAGATGTTTGGGGCTTTACTTAGTGAGGAATTTTCAGGATTTTTGGCTGAGACAGTAGATTAGAAACAGATTAATAATAAGCTCTTCTCCAGGTTTCTCAGCTATAAAGTCCCTATCACTGGAGATAAGGATGTATCTTCACTTTTAACTACAGTTATGGCATTTTTCATGTGGGAGATTTATTTCCTGTTTTCAGCAGGATGGAGGAGGGTCTGAGTGACCTTTCACAGGCTTTCCCAAGTAGGTTCAGTGCAAATTAATCAGTTTGCTGCTGTGGTATATTTGGGTAGCCTGCCCTGGGCAGGAATGTTGGAGGTTTTGTCCCAACATGCTCATGTTCAGCGATGAAGGTGCTTCCTGCAAGTCTGCCTGTGTTTCCCAGAGCTATCCGCACAGGAGATTCACAGGTAAGATGAAGGATTTCACAACTTTCCCTATATAGAATGGAAACTGGAACAGAGCAGGGCCCTGATGGTGAGAGTGCAAAATGGCACCCCAGGTTCTAAAAGTTGGCCGCTCTCTTGTAAAGTTGGTCATATGCTTAACCATATGAGCAGCCCCACCAATTATAGCCACATCACTAACTGAAATTAGACCACTTGTGTTCTCAAAACATGTACACAAGTGCTCACAGGAACTGTCTTTGTAGTTACTACACCATTGACCAGTAAGCTTTCCTCCAACAGGGGAATGATAACCATTGAAACCATAAGTGGAGACAATAGAAACAAGAGCCAGCACATGTGTGAACATGAATGAATCTCATGTTCATTGTCCATCATGGGAGAAGCCACTGCCTAAGGTCACACACTGCATGAACCCATTTATACCAGATGGAATCTGCAAAACACAATGCACAAGAACTGCTTGGTGTGGGAAGGACAGGGGTTTGGACAGATATGAGATTGATGCATTTTTGGACTTGCAGCTACTGAATTGTCCTGTAACTTGATTTCATTCATCTAAACTCATAGCATCTAATACCAAATAAAGTCCTGTTCTGCATATTTAAGTTACTTCTGTAAAATTCTAATTACCTTGATTATTAGATAAAAGGTCTTAAATTATATCCAGAAATATTTCTGTCTCAGCACTCTTTATTGTGTTCCTTCTTAGTTGGTGGTTGTCTGATGATCATATAGATTGGTTAGATACTATGAATCTATATTGGAGTGGGGGACAGATTTACTTCAGCTCATGAAAGTGACGGGTTCTACTGCAAGACTGGGTTTGAGGGGCTGAGATGGGATGGAGGGTGATTACATCATGGGAATGGACTCAAGGCAGTGGTGGGGAGAGCCTGTGATGTTTTTCTATGTAGCTCCTTTCCTCACTGTGAACTATAAAGAGGATGTCTGATGAAAGCTCAGAAATCTGTTGGTAAATTCTCAACAAATAAATGGAAGATACCAGAAGGATGACAGATGGTGGATCAGGGATGAAGCCTCGTGGGCATAAGTCTTTGAGCAAGAGCCAGAGGTGCTATAAATATTAGGATAGAGGACAATGGTCCAGATCTAGGAAAGAATTCTTATTCCTACACATCCCAGAGCTCAGGACACACTGGGAAGACACCCTGGGGCCACCTGGAGGTAGAAGCAGCAAGACCAGGAGGGAAGAGAAATCTACAAGGAGGTTTCTTCTACCCTATGTGGAAGCTGTACTTATTCAGAAATAATTGAACTCATAATTACTTACTTTGTATATCGAAAATTGGCATAAAATATTATTTTCAGTTATGAAAATATGTTTTTTTAAATATTGGCAATTGTGTGTGATTTCATTCCATTTCTTTCATAATGACATGAACCTCTAGGTGATTTATTAAAATAACATATAATTTATCTATCTATCTATCATCTATCTATTATCTGTCCATCCATCATTTATCACTGTCTGTCCATTGATCTATATCTGAAGTCTATTCGTCTAGCTCAGCATTGATCCTGTTGGCACCTGCCTTCAGGACTATGAACATACTGTCTACAATTTCTTATTAGGCCTCTAATATTTAGATCTTGATGATTTCCAGGTCAGCCACTCCATTTTCCTCAAGGCGTTTATTTGAGTGCCATTAACTTCTTAACTAAGTTACTGATGGTCTCTGTGCCATATCAGAGAACAGTCACCCACTTTTCTGTGAAGCCTGCTCCTCCTCCCTGAGTTAACAGCATCCTGTGTGAGGTGGGGATTTCTCAGAAGAGGGGATGCTCCCTCCTCACATAGGAATTCTATCTCCAGATGACAGAGAGGGTGCCTGTGTGTTTGTGTCTATGCACTTGAGGATGCAGATGTTGCTTCCAGGCTTTGCAGATGACTGAGCAGGCAGAGCCCATCACTAGAGAACCATCAGGACCAGGTCTCCAGGTATGTCCATGTTCTACAGGTAGTTGTCAGGTGAGGTTAATACAGCAGTGTGGAAACTAAAGGAAATACGATATTGGGAACAAATGTCCTTTACGTATTATTGTATTTATACCACAGTGGACATCAATATGTATTTTTTATGAAATTATGTATGGAATGACTGTTAATATTGAGTGTATTTAATGACTAGATTGGAAAGTTGTCTGCACAAAGTGTGCATCCATTTAAATATCTTTTTGAAAGATAGATTATAATGAATTGTGGTCCACTCATCTGTTTATTATTTATTCTTATGCTCAGAAAGTAGAGGCCATCTCTTGACCTTCTTCCAACATAATGGACACAACCAAGTGCTCTCCCAACCCAACACCAACATGCCTTGTGGAATCAATGAAGAGATGCCCACAGATGGTCCTGGAAGAACAAGGGAAGCCTGATTCAACCCTGTCCATTATAAGGACATGCTCCTTCCCACTCCTGCAAATTTCTCCTCAAAATCAAGGGTAGAATATGCTCTCAGGCAGTGAGAGACCACAGCTCTCTCCTCACATGGGGCTGAGGTCTCTGGGGAAGGCAGAGCTATGTTCTACAAACAGATGAGATTCTAGGACCTTCTCTTTGCCACGTGACAGCTTCCTAAGGTGAATGTCTCAGATGTCAGATGTGGGACCATAGGGATAGTTGTGACTGCTGATGACCGGCCCTGGCTGGGCCTTCTTGTTCCCAGGTGTCCTGTCCCAGGTGCAGCTGCAGGGGTCAGGCCCAACTGGTGAGTCGCTTGCACACCCTGCACCTCACTGGCAGCGTCTCTGGATTCTCCATCTCAAGCAGAAATTTCTGATGGAGTTGCATCCGCCGACCCCAGGGGAGCATGTGGAGGGAATGGTTCATTTATTATCATATATTAGCAGCACATTCTACTGCCCAGACCATGAGACCCACAAGTCTATCTGTTAGGCAGTTAGTTAGGCGGAGGGAGGAGGGATAAACCAGGTGCTGGCCACACACTTGGAGGTTCCCCCAGGATTAACAGCCACACAATCAGAGCCACCTCCAAGGGCTAACAGGACAGGATAGGCCTAGCCACAGGTCTGGCTCAAAAGCCACAAGGGGACTTCTGAGAGCTGAGCATGGGCCCAAAAGTTGCAACTTGCCCTGAGGTTACCCAGAAGTCACCAGGGGACATCCAGAACACCAGAAGCCACTCAGATCTCCTGGGCCACTCAGGTTACCAAGCAGAGCTGAGGACACCAGGTTTGCTCAGGTCTGCATGGAGCACTCAGATGTCCAGGGAGTGTTTAGGTCTCCAGGGGGCATTCAGGTCACCGGTTGCCACTCAAGTCACCTGGGGACACCCAGGTTATCATGGACACAGGACACCAGTGGCCACCTAGGTCACCTGGAGGTCTCAGATCACAGGGGGCTCACATGTCACCAGGGGGCACCCAGGATCTCAGAGCTCATATCCAGAACCAGTAGTGTTTCAGGGTCAGTTTTCCTGTGAGGCATTTTTCTCATCATGTCCTGTAAATTTCATCCTGACCAGTAAACTGTACAAACTCTTTCCTAAAACCTTTACAAACTCAGATGTCTTCTCATGTTTAGAGTGAACTGTCATAATAGTAGTGCCCACTCTGACAGACACCAAGTCCTGGGAAAAATCAACTCATATAATCACACCAGAGCCTCACAAGTACACTGGCTACCATTTAAAATATATAGAAGTAATTTTCAAACAGAGGAGACTGACTGACTCATTCAAGTGATCTAAATTTAATATATTTTACCAACTTCTCTCTCCTTTTATCTTCTTTACGGTTTTCCTTTGATGTCTATGAAGAGAGACCATGAGTAATGACACTTGTGGTTGTCGAAACCTCACAGCGTCTCCATCAGCTCCATGACCCTCTCTCTCCCAAGGATTCTCAGTATCTCCATGCTCCTGTTAGAGAAAAGAGTATTTTCTACACTTCACTCCTTTTGTTCTCCTTCCGGGTCAGGAAGCCACAGACACCCCTTGGGAGGGTGCGGGGGTACCAGTATCACTGTTCACGCTGAGTCAGTCTTACAAGATGGCAGCCAGGGTCCCTTCTCCTGGAATAGTTTAGGAATCCTCCACTGGATCCACCGGTCTCCTGCACCTGCCTCTCCCCACAACACGAGGCCCAGACCTTCCTCACACTCAGCTGGAAATGAAGTCAGCTCTATGGGAACAGATTTGGAATTTCGTTTAGTGGTTGATTTACACCACACTGTTTTCCATTGATGCTACACTATGTCATACTCCCACTGATAGAATTCTAGGCTTGCCTGTTCTCCACATCCACACCAACACTTGATATGTCCTCATTGTGTTTGGTTTGTGTTATAATAGCCTTGTAAAAGCTGTGAGGTGACAGCTCAGTGGTTTGGGGGTGGATTTCTCTGATGAGCAGAGATGTTGAACATCAAGTCATGTGCTGGATGGACGTTTGTCCGTCTTTTACTGAGAAATAGATATTTACATCCTTGACCCAAATTTTAATCAGGTTATTTGTTTATTGTTATTATTATAATTATGATTTTTGCTATGGACATTAAGAAGTCCCTCCTGTAATTTGGATATTACCTCTTTTTCAGTATTTTTACTGTAATATCTCCCATTTCATAGACTGCCTTATCGCTCTGCTAACATTTGCTCTGCACATTTTCTAGTTTGATGTAGTCCCTCTTGTCGGCCTTTGTTTTCTATGATTTTGCTTCTATATCAAATCTCGTCAAGTGAATATCATAACTTTTATCCTTTGTGTTTTCTTTGAAGGCATTTAGGGTCAGGTGTTCTGCGTAATCTTTAATCTTCAGATTTTTTGTGTCAATGTATATATATGATGTTAGATTATGGGCAAATGTCATTATTTTGCATGTATGTATCAACACCATTTTTTTTGAAGATTCAACACATTTATTTCACATCGGTTGCTGTAATGCCTTCCTACTTTCTTGGAGTGGGGCTAGAGTTTGAATCTTTTCATTTCATTCACAAAATTCATTTTTTAATGTTTACTTTATTTTTGAGGGAGAGACAGAGCATGAGCAGGGGAGGTACAGAGAGAGAGGCAGATACAGAATCCAGGCTTGAGCTGTCAGCACAGAGCCTGACGTGGGGCTTGAACCCACTAACTGTGAGTTCATGACCTGAGCAGAAGATGGATGCTAACTGACTGAGCTACCCAGACATCTCTAGTCAACACCATTTTTTTTTAATTTTTTAAATTTATTTTTGAGAGACACAGAGACAGAGCGTGAGCAGGGGAAGGGCAGAGAGATAGAGGGAGACACAGACTCTGAAGCAGGCTCCAGGCTCTGAGCCGGCAGCACAGAGCCCGACGCGGGGCTCGAACTCACAGACCGTGAGATCATGACCTGAGCCAAAGTCGGCCGCCCCACCGACTGAGCCACCCAGAGGCCCCATCAACACCTTTTTTAAAAGACACTATCATTTCCCCACTGGGTACTGTTGGAAATCTTGAGGAGGATTTGCTGACCGCACCTGCGCGCTTTAACTTCTGGGTCCGTAATCTGCTCCACTTGTCTACCTGTCTCACTGTACGCCAGGGACATGCTGTTGTAGCTGATGTTCCTCTGCAATATATTTAGAAAGCAAGAAGTTGATGTCCCCAAGTTCACTCCCTTCATGATCGTTTTGTTACTTCCCTGTGTTGTGTGTTTCATATGAATTAGTATTTTTTTCAGATTCCTTAAAAAAATTCATTGGTAGTTTTATTGATGTAAAAAGATAAACATAAAATTAACATAAAAAGATAAAGCAGAGAAAAAGTAGAGACTATCATAAATACATAAAACAAATCAACTACATTTAAATTTGTGTTTGGAAAAGATAAGTGAAATTTAAAAAACAATGGTCGCCTAAGGAAATAGGTAAGACTCAAACAAACGTAATCAGAACTGAAAGAGGAGACATGACAAAAATAAAGCCATGAAAAGGATCATAAAAGAAAAACTTAGATATTTATAGGCCAACAATTAGATCACCAAGACAAACTACACATTTTCTAGAATTAGAAATCCACCAAGACTGTTTCATGAAAAAATACGAAATGAGCAAAACAAAAATTTATAAGATTTCCTTAATCTAAAACCTTCACCCTCCAAAAATAAAAACAGCAGAGAATTACATGGCTTTCTTTAAAATTTTATCAATATTTAAAGAAGAATTAACACCAACATTTCTCAAACTATTACAAAACACTGATGGAAAAGAACACTCCCAAATGCATTTATGAGGACAGCATTACTCTCACACCAAAGCCAAAGAAAGACACCCCGAGAAGGGAAACTACAGACCAATATCTCAGAAGAACACACATACAAAATTCCTTGATGAAATCCAAGCATACCGAATTCAACAGCACACCGAAAGGGCCGTACGTGATAACCTAGTGCGATTCATCCCTGAGAAGCAAGGATCCTTCAAGACACACAAATGTATACATGTGATGCCCTAAATTAACAGACAGATGATTGAATCTCAGCCTTCCTTAACCCATTCATAAAAACATTAGACAAAAGTCAACACATGCCATCATTGAAAAATAACTCAATGAAAAAGGAACAGAAGGAAATACCTCCACGTGACTGTGGCCACTTTAAAATCCCACCCCTGACAGCATGTCAAACAGTTAAGTACTGAAGACTTTCCTGTCACATCAGCAGCCAAGCAACGATGATCACCCCGAACACAGTATTCAACTTGAAAACGTGAAGAATAAATACGCCACCCCAAATTATGTCATCTTGTCACATTGCTTATTTGGATGATGGTCACTTGAGAAAAAGTCAGCCCAAGGACACTCAGACCCTCCTTTGTCCCTTGAGAGCAGGAAATAAATCTCCTTCGGGAAAGCTCCCTTCCCTGTACCAGGAGGGGAGAAGCATCCTTAGCACCAGAATTAGCAACTTAGAGACAAGAAAGCTGTGCAAATAAACCTAGTTACTGGGGGACTAATTGAATATCCCAAAACCGCACCTTTGATTCACCTCTTTACAAATCCAATGTTTTGTTGTCTGCAGGTCACAAGTGCTACCTGCTTTGTTCATTCTCTGAGCATCATATTATTAGGAAACTCATGCACTCGCAAAATGAAATTTATTCTCTCCTGTAGATCTGTCTTATGTCAATTGAATCATTAGACCAGGTGAAAACCCAGAAGCAATGAAGAGAAAAGCTTTCTGCTCCTACAACTGGAAGATGTTCCCAGAAAAATTAGGCAATAAAATGAAACGAAGGACATTAAAATCAGTAAGAAGGAAGAAAAATTACCTGTTTGCAGATGACATGATTTTAAATATAACAGAACACTAGAAATACCCCCAAAATATTAGAACCAATTTTTAAAAATGAGGAAAAGTGCAGGGAACTGGTAAACAATAACAACAACAACAAAAAAATCTGTGATCCTATACACCAGCATGAAAATATATCAAGTGCCTCCATTTTTCTGGGAGAGAGCGGGAGATCTAGAGAGCCGGACTAGCAGCCGCCAAGGAAGTTGCCTTCCTCTTCCCCAGGATGTACAGACCAAAGCGGGTTCGAGGACCACCGGCAGCTCTAGGAGCTGATCATTGGCCAGCTGCTCTGTGATGGCTACATCAGCGTTGCCAATGGCCTCGGCAATGAAATCAGGCCGCAGCCTGTCTGTGCGCCCTCCAGCAGCCCCTGCACCTCCTCAGGTTAGGAGTGGAAAACGAAGACACTGCAGTTCAGTATGCAATTGGTCGTTCAGTACAGTTGCCCTAGGCACAGGACCGGACGCGGAATCTGATGCAGACGTCCAAACCACGTCCCCAGAGGCTTCGGAGGACGAAAAACGCCATGTCACATCCCACCAAGGACCCTGCGGTGTAGCCACCTGCAGCAGATACGGGCAGCTGTAGCTACTGCGTCTGCCGATGCTTCCATAACGATACTTGGCACAGAAGGAATGTTGGCCTAGAGCGCCATGCCGATAGAGGTCTCGATGAAGGAGACTGCACAACGGAACATGGAAAACCACCCCGTGATCCGAACGCCTTATGACCACGTGGATGACGTCACATGTCTCGCTTTCCACTCCACGGAGCGGATCCTAGCTTCTGGTTCAAGGGACTATACTCTTAAGTTATTCGATTCTTCCAAACCGTCTGCAAAAAGAGCCTTCGAATGCATTCAGGAAGCTGGAATGCTGCGCTACGTCTCGTTCCATCCCTCCGGAGACTCCATCCTTGTTGGGACTCAACATTCTACTCTTCGGCTTTAGGACATCAGCACGTTTCAGAGTTTCGTCTCTGGCAATCCTCAAGATCAACACACCGATGCTATAAGCTCCATTAATGACAATCCCAGGGCCCATGTGTACGTAACGGGCGGCAAGGACGGCTGCGGGGAGCTGCGGGTGGTGTTTCATCCATGCATCACGGCTTGTGAGACAGCGCAAATGGTGCTGAGGTTTGTTCTGCCGTTTTCTCCAAAAATTCCAAATGCGTTCTCTCCCGCGGAAAAGACTCAGGGGCTAAGCTTAGGGAGATATCGACAGGACGAACGCCGGTCGGAGACACGGGCGCCGGCCTGAGCGGGCGGCAGGTGCACCGGACGCAGGCGGTGTAGACCACGCGGAGGGCTGCGCGCGGCTGCCCGAGAGGACCCGCCGCCTGCGCCGCTGGGACGCCCGCGCCGCCGCGCCGGAACCTGCTGTCCTCGGCCACACGACCCGGCGCGCGGCATCGTGCACCCGCCCACCTGCCCCGGCTTCCTGACGCGCAGCGACGACTTCAGACCCGGTTCTGGGGCCCGGATCCCCCACCGATCGGCCCGCCTTCCTCCCCGGGGCTTCCTTCCTCGAGGCCTGCGCCCCTCCCCCGCCGCGTCCGCCGCCAGCTTCGGTGGTCGGTCACTGCGCCCTCTGGCGGTTTGCTGCCACCGCTCCACCTCGGTGTGTACACAAGGGTCTTTTTTTTTTTACCCTTTTAAGATAAATTTTATTTTTAATTAGATTCATAATAAAAGTACAGACATGAAAATTACATCTATTTGTAAAGACTAGGTCTTATTAAAGATGATCCAAGATAGGGGGGTGGTGCAGAAGGTCGAGAGAGGGCGGAAAGTTAGCTAAAATAAAATAAAATCTCCATTACTGTACAAGATATAATCTTTAGTGCTTTAGCAATTTCCTGTGGCAGATACCTTTTTTCATTTTAAGCTTTTATATTTCTGTTTTTTACATGCTATTATGTACTATTCATTTTGTTTGTTTTTTTAGAGAGAGGGAGAGTGTGCAAGTGGGTGAGAACGGCAGAGAGAGAGGGGGGAAAATGGCAAAAGGGACTTTTTTCACCGTGATGTAGGATCACCGTGGGAAAAGTTGGAAGCGCAGGTCGGTGCGGTGGCTCCGCGGTCACGGATTATTACCGCGTGATTTTCATCGGTTTTGTAAATACAGGACTCCCCTTCCCTTGAACCTCTTCATCCTTTGAGGAAGGACAGAGGATTAAAGTGCCTTCTAGATCCCAAGCGGATCTGTCCCAGGGGTTTTCATCGCTGGTTCTGTCGCCTTCTGTGCCTCCTCTGCACCCTCTTGGTGTACTTCCTTCCCGGAACATGTTTTGGCGGAGAGGTAGGCCTGCAGCTCAGAGAGTAGAGCAAAGTGCCCTTTTAAAACCATTTTAGAGAGTCCGTCGATTCTGGCCTAAAATAACACCGTTCCAACAACAAAACTCGGATCTGCAACTTCAGTGTTCTACCTTTTTCCCGTCAATAAAATTAATGGCCAGTTTCTCCTGAAGATTTCTAGGGGACGCATCTCCCGTCGTACCTCCCACGTTCTCCCCTCCTTACCCGCAATGCTTCTTTTCAGTAACCATTTCTGAGAAGGTCATTCCCAGCGGATGGAACACAGGATTGCAGATAAAGCCAATCTAATCAGAGTTCGGTGAGCCCGCTGCAGCTCTCCGGCCGCGGCTTAGTTCACAATGATTGCTATCGGTTGACTTTGATTTCCATATTTTTACATCGTATTTGTCAGTTCTCTTCAGCATGAATCGTTCTACTCACCGGGGATCCCCGCGGCAACTATGTTCTTGGAAGATTTTTGCAATTAACCATCAGATCAGAGTTTTCTCTTCCTGGAAACTTTTTAGAAAGTGACAGTATTTCTCTGTATTCAGCTCAAGCTAGGTCAGGGAACCCTAACCTCTCTCTGAAAGGTACACTTTGGTTTATATTTCTCCCCAAGTGCAAATACCTCTGCTCTGGGTAGGAATACCTAGAAATATAATCTAGGATCATTTGATAAAAATATTAAATAGATTAAAGGTAAAGTAATTGTTTCATGTTATAGGAACTTTCAAATCTTCTAAAGTTTATTGCCTAAAGGTTCTGTGTTAGTCATCCTCCTAAGGATCGTTCCAACTCTTTGGCCTGTGAAACATTTTTAAGCATTCTTAATGTGTTAAATCCATCTTCATTCAGGTTTCCAAAAAGCTTTACTTTTTAGTCTACAGTGAGTTTACATTTATTTTTCTTTCGAGTCCCGGTTCTCCAGTGTTTGCACTTGGCCTCTGTGGGCGCCGCTTTTGTAGGATGAGAAGAAACCTACTGAGTAGGAACAGGGGTAAACAGTTCCATAAAGAACTTACTAACCAAAAGTACTCGCTTCTGTTTCTTTTTTTCTTTTTTTTTTTTTTATTTATTTTTGAGAGACATGGAGACAGAGAGTGAGCAGGGGAAGGGCAGAGAGAGAGGGAGACACAGAATCCGAAGCAAGCTCCAGGCTCTGAGCTGTCAGCATAGAGCCCAACGCGGGGCTCGAACTCACAGACCGTGAGATCATGACCTGAGCTGTAGTCGGCCGCTTAACCAACTGAGCCACCAAGGTGCCCCCTCGCTTATGTTTCTGACTTTTCTTTTGCTTTCAGCGTATGGAATTACAGCAGAGAGCGAGCGTTAATACCTCCCTCTGCTCTGGCACGTGCGCTAGAGTGACCACACTGTCTTCATTTAAGTTCCACTGGGTCTTTTTAACTCTTCCAGAATTCAAATAATAATGCCTACTTTTTTCAGTTTCTGGAATAGTCTCAGCCATGGATCTGAGGTTTCAGGACTTCTGTCTACAAGATCAAGGTACTTTTGTGTGTTTCCAAAATAGACACTTTTTTTTCTTTTAAAAATCACATTAATATTTGAACTGGTAAGAATGCCAGGAATATTACATGGACTCGGTGTCAGCATGTCATTAACTGTCCCACATGACACCCTGGCTTTCAAAAGGTGAATAACGGTAACTTAGATCATCTCCATTAGTTTTTAAAGATACGTGATTTCTAAAATAAACTTTTCATATACAATGACAATTTTTAAAAAGGAAAATATATGCAAAAGAAATAACATAATTATACAATTTAAAATGGCACAGAATAAAGTATTTTCGACTAAACTTGGAAAAGTATGTAAAATACTTGTACAGTGAAAATGACCTATGTTGATGAGAGACATGTAAAAAGCACACGTGCATGGAAATATAACTGTGTTCACAGATTGGAATTCTTCATATTGTCACAGGGCCATCTACACACACAGATCTAGACGTGCCTCCTGAACTCCGTCGTTGAGTTTTAAAGGACCAAATCTAAGTCTGGGGATTGATATATAGTCACAGAATATGCAAATAGGGACCTCCCTGTGCTGATTAAACCAGCCCAGCCCCGACCCTGCAGCTGGGAGAGGAGCCCCAGCCCCGGGAGTCCCAGGTGTTCCCATTCTGTGATCAGGACAGAACACAGACAGACATCTCACCATGGAGTTTGTGCTTGGCTGGGTTTTCCTTGTTGCTGTGTTAAAAGGTAATTCATGGTGAACAGGAGACACTGAGTGTGTGAGTGGATATGAGTGAGAGGTTCAGTGGATGTGTGACAGTTTCCTGACCAGGATGTCTTGTGTCTGCAGGTGTCCAGTGTGAGGAGCAGCTGGTGGAGTCTGGGGGAGGCCTGGTGAAGCCTGGGGGGCTGTACAGACTCACCTGTACAGCCTCTGGATTCAACTTCGGTGGCTACTACATGCACTGGGTCCGCCAGGCTCCAGGGAAGGGACTGGAGTGGGTTTCAGGTATTAGTAGTGGTGGAAGCACATACTACGCAGACTCCGTGAAGGGCCGATTCACCATCTCCAGAGACAACGCCAAGAACACGGTGGCCCTGCAGATGAACAGCCTGAGAGCCGAGGACATGGCCGTGTATTTCTGTGCGAAGGACACAGTGAGGGGCTGTCAGTGTGAGGCCAGACACAAACCTCCCTGCAGAAGGGAATCAGTACCACCAGGGGGTGCACACTATGCACAGTTCTGGTTTGTATTCCCAGGAGCAGGTGCAGATGGAGGTTACAGGCAGGTTTCCTGTCACGGTCTGGGGCTTCCTCTCTGCACAGCGGTATCCCCCAGGGAGCTTCTCTGGACACATGACTCTGGGTTACCTTATCAGCCTTTATCCTAGAAACTTGTAATAAGAAAAATATACTAATAGGCACACAAAAGAAACAATTGCTTACACTGCTTACTCCTGCCCCTAAATAGATATGAATTAAACATATCATGATGCATGTCGCATGAAGCATTACAGGAGTTCCAGATGCACTCACTGCATCACAGGCCACCCAGCTCAATGTGCAAGCTTGCTAGAAGCAACACGAAGGGCCGCCTGGACATGAGGCTACAGAGGCCTTCAAAGAAAACAAGACCGACGCATTGTGGGGTCATTGTCTGAACCATTCTCTCAGCATCAAGTGTAGTTGAGAGCAGAGGAAAGCACTGGGACCATTGCCAGGATGTGGTCTTGATGTGGAGTCTGAAGATCACACACACACACACACACACACAGACATGCAAGACTACATAAACTTCATCACCTTCATCATTGTGTCTGTTGCGAGCAGAGCAGGTTCCTTTCCAAGTCATAAATGCTTGGATGGGGCCAGGAAGTGACACTGCCTGAGGGTGTGATTGTAGGTCACTGGGGAGGGGGTTGGATCCAGGGAGGGGCTTGTGTGGAGTCTGTCTCCCACCTACATCAAAGGAGGGAGAACCCATGGTTTCCTTCTGGATTTCCCATGTGTGGGGAGAGGAGAAGAGGGATAAAGGGGGTCCAGGAGTTGGCAGGCAACTATCGAAGGTCAGAGCGTTATGACTAATCCACTAAACACCGATAAAAACTGAGAAAAAGACAGAAACAGTCTTTCTAAGTAGAAACTATCTGAAGCCTTGGAAAACAAGAATAATGATCCATGTAAACAAGCATAATAATGAAATAACAGAAATGGACCAAAGTCTTACCCAGTGTCTCAGGTGGAAGATGTCCACTCTCCAAGGTCACCAGTGTGCTCTGAATGTCTTGTGTTCCCTGTCTGCACGAAAAGATCAGAAGCTTCTGTTGGATCGATGAGAATTTTCACTTTGAGGTCCTTGATTAAATTTGGCATCCAAATGCAGGGAAGAACTAATTGATCCATCAGTTACTTCTGTCAGTGCAATATGTGTGTCCTCCAACTTCCCCACGTACATACTTAATCCTAAGGTGATGGAAGGAGGAGGTGGTGCCTTTGCAAAGCACTTATGTCAGGAGGAGACAGCCTTTTGATGGGATTAGTTCCCTTATACACCAGGTCTGAGAAAGCCCCCGTCCACCTGGCCCCATGGTAGGTACAGAGAATGAAAAGCCCTGAAGTAGAACTTGGACCACCTAAGGGAACCTGAGTGGCTCAGTAGGTTCAGCAAATGACTTCAGCTCAGGTCATGATCTCACAGTGAGTGACTTTGAGCCCTGCATCGGGCTCTGTGTTCACAGCTCTGGGCCTGGAGCCTGCATCGGATTCTGTGTTACCCTCTCCCTGCCCCTCCCACACTTGCATTGCCACAAAAAAAAGAACACATGTTTTAAAAAAAAATTTTTAAATAACTTTCACCATCTGGGTCTCAGTGAGCAAGGTTCCTGTCACACATCCCTGCTTCTTTTCTAGATGGGTCAGGCCTTCAGTATGAAATTCTCTGTCTCATTAATGGGAGCCGAGGTCAACTAGGGTAGGCATGGATGTGTCTGTGCCCAGGAGCATCACTACACAACCCCATCCCTTAGAGAGCACAGCCCCTCAGCATTGGATCGGAGCTGCAGAATCCTGTACCTACTGGCAGTGTTGTACAAAAGAGACACTCCAGTCTCTGGATGGAGGAGTGGACCAGGACCAGTCAAGGAATACGTGATCCAGTCGTGTCCCCTCTCTACAAGTGTGCACTCCCAGGTGCAGCTGAAGCAGCCTGGAGCTGAGGTGAGGAACCACGGGGTGTCAGTGAAAGTCTCCTGTGAATTACCATGATACATCTTCACCATCTGTACTATAAACTGGTCCTACACACTCCAGGAAAGAGCGTCTCATACATGGGATGGATTAACACCTACAATGATAATCCAAAAAATGCAAAGGGCTTCTCAGGTTGATTTGTTTTCTCCATGCACATGTCTGTCAACACAGCCTCTCTACAGATTAGCAAACTGAACCCTGGGGACACATCCGTGTATTACTGTGTAAGAGGCACAGTGTGAGAATACACCTCTTGAAAGGGTCAGAAACCCTGAGGAGGGGGCAGCAGTGCTGGTGTGTGGAGGGAAAGGGACAACATGTCTGCAGACTTTCTTTGACTGAAGGTCATGCATGTAGAGGTGAGTGATAAAGGATAATGTTTTTGTTCATTACGTAATATTTTCACTCCTTTGTTGGCAAATCAGCTCCCATAAGTGGACAGGCGCACACAAACACACACACGGGACCTTTATTTTCCTAAATATCCATGGCATTAACACTTCCTTCATGGTATATTTGAGCATGAATTCAATCTGAGCAAAGATTCTTAGGTAGATGCCAGAATCTCCCTTGAGTGAGTCACAGCAACTTCCTCATGTTGGACAGAGAAGGTAAACAGCTTTTGCTTCTCAGAGTTATAGCAGGGGGCAGGGGAAGGTGGAGCAGAACACAAAAGGGCTAATACAAGACATGGCCACTCTAAAATTACTAGAAATCACAGAAACCCCTGTTCAGCTGGTAGGTGTAGACACTGCACATGTATTCATACTGCAGCCATGAAATATCCCCTCAACCTGGTGTGCAAAACACAGGTCTATTCTCTCATGCTTGCGGTGGTCAGAAATATGAAATCAGTTAACCTGGATCTGAAACAAAATGCCAACAGGGCTGTGTGAACTTCTGAAACCATAACAGGGAGACTTCATCTTCTAGAGTTGCAACCTTGAATCGCTGTTCATGGCATGTCCTTCCCTGAAAATCCAGCAGGGAGGAACTAGCAGAGACATCACGTGACTCTTTCCTTGTGGCAGAAGGAATGCCCCTCAGCATTGCTCTCATAAGGACAATGTGGTTCCATGTGTCCATGCAAAAACCCAGGACAATCTTCCATCCCAGGGGTCTGAATGCACTCACAGTTCAATGCTCTTTGTATCATAGATGGTGATCCTCACGAAATTGTGCCCTGTGGATGCAGGAGGTCAGGACCACTCCTCCCCTGAGCATGGAGCTCTTTGGAAGGATCGTTCTCAAGAAGAGCAAATCCAATTTCTTCTCATGTATGTTGTCAGTCATTCTGTGTGTGTATATCACACATTCCAGGATGTGTAAGATTCGTTACTCTTCTTACACACGTGCCCTCTTGTGACTCTGCTCAGGTTTGGTGTAGTCACCCAGGTGAACCTGGAGAAGGAGCCCCGGGGATAGACACCCTCACAGTCTCTCTCCTTTACCAGTGTCATCACTGAACTCATGCCAACAACAATCATCTTTGGACTTTTTCATTTTATTCTGTTTTCTCAATTCCTCCCTCTCAGTTTTGCTATGCAGAGTGAGCAGGCTGTGCTCAGTTATGCTATTTGTACATTGGATTCTTTTCAAAGTGTTTTCAATGACACAAAATATAGTGGATGCATTGTGTAATTTTAATTTCCTTCTTTCACTGATAGCCTTGGTGTGATTCCTTTTTGAAAGAATGTGATGAAATCTATGATGAAAATCTATGATGATTATATATATATTAATGCATATATTTTTAGAGTTTGTACTTCTAGAAATTTAACGCAATTGCTTTCATAAAGAATACCGTATTTTAAAACCAAAATTTGTTCGCATAATAATATATAGCTTATGAATTTACTAGGCAATACTATTCATCAAAAGAACTTAAAGAAAACAGCAGTTTGTGATTATCATTCAAGATATTACATTCCCCATTTTGCAATGTTTTTATCATTTGAAGATTGTCTAGAATATAATCTAGATCATAATAGTTATATTTGAGGCTATTGATTTTCTTCTGAATTAAATATTTCCAACTTCTTAAGAGCAATTGTTTCAAAAGTTAATTTTTGAATACTAATTAATAATTTTCACAGAAATTACTTTAAAATAAGAATTAATCTCGAAAATCACTGGTAGATATACAACATATGAAGAACGTAATGAGATTTTCACGTCAGTTCATACCTACAATCCTTTTGTTTGTGCAGGTAACCTTGGAAGTTGTACCAGCGTGTCCCCATGCATGTCGTTTGTCTCAAAAACACAGGCCTATATAAAGTCCTAGACCATCATCTGTATCCGTATACTCCACCTTCCAGGACGCACAAAAAATCAAACTTTCCCAACACTTCCTGCAGTTCTGGTGATTCCACAGCCCGTGTTCCCAGCAAGGACGCCTCCTGCAACGTATGGGAGGGAGGGTCACTAGGCTGCCCAGGCCACCTGCTCAGTAAACGGCAGGAGGAAGGGAAGTGAACTCTGGAGGAACATTAGGTTTTCTCTCAGTTTGGAGCTAAGTGTTACCGACACTGACCTAACCACTTAATGCCCAAGGAATGCTGGCAATGTGAGTTTACCTTCAGGATAAAATAAGAATGGAGACCATGGATGATCCAGAACCCACATGCCACACCCACGAATTGATGGCAGTCTACCCACCAGCTCACAGCGATGTGGTTTTCAAGTCTAGTGCCAGTATCTGAGCTGAAAAGAAGAAGGTGGCTGAACCTAGAGTCTAGGGAGGTGAAGGAGAGGAAGAAATTGTCCTCCGTCAAAGTTTCTTGGTGACAAAGCATTAAGTTCACATGAGTTGGATGCACAAGAGAAAGAAACCAAAGATTCATTACTAGTGCACCAAGGTCTAACGAAGAAATTGAGACTCAAATATGTAAAACATGAAGGTGGTTATTTATATAAATTTACAGAAAGAGACAATATGTTTGTCCAGAATTTACTGGAAAAAATAAACAGACATATGGAAAGTTTACTTAGTGAGGAATTCTCAACTATTTTGGTCTGAGATAGGAGATTAGTAACCGATTAACAAGGTGTGTTTCTCTAGCTTTCTCGGCTATAAAAATCCCTATTGCTGGTGATCAGGATAGGTCTTTACTTCTTCCTGCAGGGAGGGCATTTCTCAGTTGGTAGATTTAGTTCTTGCTCTCAGAGGGACTGAGGAGGGCCTAAGCGACCTTGCACTGGTCATTTCCAAAGTACATTCAATGCAAATATCAGTTTGCTGCTGTGTCATATTTGGGCAACCTGTCACTCTCTTGTGAGGTCGTCATACACATAACCTTATGACCAGACACAACACTTGTAGCCACATAACTAAGTGAAACTAGACCAGCAGTGCACTGAAATCATTACACGCATGTGTATAAAACCGTCTTTGTAGTTACTACACCATGGAAGCTACAAAGCTTTCTTCCAACAGAGGAATGGATGGCCATTGATATCATAGCTGCAGACAATAGAAGCAAAAGCCAACACATGCATGAACATGGATGCATCTCAATTTCATTGTCCACCACGGGAGACACCACTGCCCAAGGTCACACACTGCATGAACCAGTCTATGCCAGATGGAGTCTCCAAAACAAAATGCACGGGAAACTGGTGTGGGAAGGACAGAGCTTTGGACAGACCTGAGAATGCTGCATTTCTTTGACTTGTGGTTACTCAGTTGTCCTGTAGCTTGACTTTGGTGGACTTCACATGGCTGTAGGTGTTCATCTAAACTCATAGAACCTTATACGAAATAAGGTCCAGTTTTCTATATTTAAGGTACTTCTGTAAAGATCTCATTGGCTTAATCACTAGCTAGAATGTACTAAAGTGATATCCAGAAATACTTGTGTCTCAGCACTCTGTATTGTGTTCCTTCTTAGCCGGATGATTAACTGATGAACATGTAGATTGGATAGATGACATGGATTGATATTGGGGGCCGGGAGAGATTCGCTTCAGTTCATGAAAGTGACAGGTTCTAAGGAAAGACTGTGCAGTCAAGGGGCTGATATGGGATGGAAGGTGATAACATCATGGGAATGATCAAGGCAATGGTGGAGACAGTCTGTGATGTTTTATCTGTGCATTTCCTTTCCTCACGGTGAATTATTATGAGGATATCTGATAAAAGCCCAGGAAACAGTTGGTAAATCTTCAGGAAATGAACAAAAGTGACCAGAGGAGGACGAGAGATGGTGGATGCAGGGTCAGAGCCTGGTGGGAAGAAGGGCCTTTGAGCAAGAGCCTGAAAGGAGCTGTAAATGTTTGGATAGAGGATATTGGTCCACACTCAGAACATAGGTTTCTCTTGTCTCTGTAAACCCCAGAGCTCAGGACACCCTGGGAAGAGAGACTCTGGGATCACCAGGAATTAGAAGCAACCAGCCCTGGAGTGAGGAGGAAATACTAGGAGGCATCTGCTACCTAATGTGGAAGCTGTACATATTCAGAAAAGACTGAAGTCAAAATTACTTTACATATGCCAAAGTTGGCACCAAAGTATTCTTTCCAGAATGAAAATATGATTTTTTAAATGTTGGCAATTGTAGGTAGTTTCATTCAATGTGTTTCAAAATGAAATCCTCTCTTGTGTCTTTTAAAATAAGGTAAAATTATCTATGTATTAGGTATGTATGTATGTATACATGTATCTATCTATCATCTCTCTATCTATCTGTCTGTCTATCATATATCATACATCATCTATGTACTCTCTATCTATTGGAAGTGTACACATGTAGTCAGCAATTATCCTATTGGCACATAACTTACAGATTATGAACATGATCTCTGGAATTTCTTGTTAGGTCCCTAAACTTTAGATCCCAATGATGTCCAGGTCAGACACTCCATTTTCTTCAAGATGATTATTTTGAGTGCCATTAAGTTTTTATCTAAGATTCTGATGTTCCCTGTGCCCATCAGGCATTCTGTAAAGCCAGTACCTCCTTCTGAAATAACAGCCTCCTGTGTGAGATGACATTTCTCAGGAGAAGGGAGGCACCCTCCACGCATGGGAAAAATATCCATAGACCACACAGAGGCACCTGTGTGTTGGTGTCTGTGCACTGGAGGACCTAGGCAACACTTCCAGACTTTGCAGAGGGCTTAGTGGGCAGCGTCCATCAGCAGAGAACCATCAGGATCAGCGGTCTCCAGGTGTCCTCAAGGCTTTGATGGTAGTTGTCATCTGAGATCAAAACATTAGTTTAGAAAGTAAGAGAAATACGAATATTGGGAACAAGTATACTTTACTTACATTATATTTACATTAGAGTTGACATAAATATATATTTTTCTCTGCACTCACATGTGTAATGACTTAACATTGAGTGTTTTTAAAGACAACTTTCAAAAGTTGTCTACATAAAATGTGCTTCCTCTTTTATATCTTTTTGAAATACAGATTATAATAAATTGTGATCCACTCATTTGTTTAACATTATTCTTATGCTCAAAAAGTGAGGGCATCCCTTGACCTGCTTTCAACACAATTCCTAGACCAAGTGCTGTCTCAACTCAGACCAACATTCCTTGTGGGAACAACCAAGAGATGCCCACAGGTAATCCTGGAAGGATGAGCAGATCGTGACTCGGTCCCTGTCCACTTATAAGGATGTGCTCCTCCCACACATACAAACTTCTCCTAAAGATCTAGGGTACATGCACCCCAGTGATTATAATAGTGCTATCAACAATAGCCAAAGTGTGGAAAAGAGCCCAAATGTCCTCTGACAATGAATGGATAGAGAAGGTGTGGTAGACATGTGTACAATGGAATACTACTTGGCAATGAACAAGAATGAAATCTTGCTATTTGCAACAACGTGGATGGTACTGGAGGATAGTATGCCAAGTGAAATGCATAGTCAGAGAAAGACAGACATGTGATTTCTCTCATGTGTGAAATTGAGAAACTCCACAGATGAGTATAGCAGAAGGAAAGGACATAGAAGATAAAAACGAGAGAGGGAGGCAAAGCATAAGAGAATCTAAAATACAACAAGCTGAGGGTTGCTGGAGGAGGGTGGGTGGAGGATGGGCTAAATGGAGGGATGGGTATTAAGGAGGGCACCTATTGGGATGAGCCCTGGATCTTCCAGGTAAGTCACGAATCACTGGGTTCTACTCCTGAAGCCAAGGCTACACTGTTGTTAACTGACTCGATTTAAATAAAATAACGAAAAAAAAGATCTAGGGTAAAATCCGTCTTGGCAGTGGGAGCTCACAGTTCTCTCCTTACATGGGTGAGGTCTCTGGGGAAAGCAGAGCTGTGTTCTACAAACAGAGAAGATTCAAAGGCATTCTCTGTGTCTTGTGGCAGCTGCCAAAGGTGAGGGTCTCATATGTCAGATGTGGGACCATAGGGATGTTTATGACTGCTGGAGACCAACCCAGGCTGAGTCTCCTTGTCACCAGTTGTCCTGTCCCAGGTGCAGCTGCAGGGGTTAGGCCCAACTGGTGATTCGATCACACCCCTGTCCCTCTGAAGTATTGTCTCTGGATTCTCCATCTCAACCAGTTATTTCTAGTGGAATAGGATCCACTGACCCCAGGAAAGTGGTGGCAGAGGATGGTTCACATATCATCATATCATATACAGCACATACTACCGCCCTGACCATATGATCACATGTCCATGGAATGTTCTGAAAATATGTCTTAAGTCCATCCAGTCCACTGTGTCATTCAAAGACACTGCTTCCTTTTTGATTTCCTGTTTACATGATCTGTTCATTGCCATACGTGGGGAGTTGAAGTCCCCCACTAATATGGTATTATTTTCAATAAGTTTCTCTATGTTTGTGTATTTGATTTATATATATTGGGTGAATCACGTTGAGGGCATAAATATTTACAATTGTTACATCCTCTTGGTGAAGAGGCCCTTCAATTATGGTATAATGCCTTTTTTAATCTGTTGTTATAGTCTCTACTTTATAACATAGATTGTATGATTTAAGTATGTCTACTCTGGCTTTCTTTTGATGACCATTAACATTATAGATGGTTCTACATTTGCTTACTTACCATCTGCAGGTGTATTAGGTCTAAATAGTCTCCTGTAAGCAACATAGAGATGGAGCTTGTTTTCTTATCCATCCTGATACTGCATGACTTTTTATTGGAATGTTTAGTCCATGGAAATTTATAATGAGTACTGACAGATATGAATTGAGTGCCATTGGGTTGCCTGTACACTTGGTGTTTTTGGTGATATTCTATGATCCTTTATAGTCTTTGTTGCTTTTGGTATTTTTTGTTTTGTTTTGTCTTTTCTCCACTCAAAGAGTCCCCCTTAAAATTTCTTGCAGAGCTGATTTAGTGGTCATAAACTCCTTTCCGTTTGGTTTTTCTGGGTAACTCTTTATCTCTCCTTCTATTTCGAATGACATTTCTGTGGTTCAGGTTAAGCAAATTGTTGTGTTAATCCTAAACCAATTGTCTCAGTGTGCCAGATGGTTTGGTGTTGATCTAGCTGCATTTCAGGGATGAGAGACACAGAGAACTTCCCTACTGTCCCACCATCTTGGCCCCTCTCTCCAGAACAATTTTAAGATGTTGTTATAAATTATTTAGTAAAGGAGAAACTGGAGGAGGAGAGAAATGGAAGAGTATTAATAGGACTTTATGCTAGCCTAAATCCTTAATTCCAGTCCGACAAATATGAAATCACTCTGAAAACCCAGGAAATAAATCTCAGGACTGAGAGAACAATAGGCACCAGTAGATGGAGACGACCACACCATTGAAGGGAGGTGCTGTGATGATGTGATTCAGGGACAAAATTATCATGGGTGCAGAAGTGGGAAAGGGGCTCTGATAGGAGAACACACACAGAGACAGAGAGAGAGAGAGAGAGAGAGAGAGAGAGAACATCACCTGGAGGATGGCACAAGAAAAACCCAACTGACCAGGAAAAGGAGGGGATGATTATTGTGATATTTACAAGCAGCTGATCTCAAAGTCTGAATATTTAGAAGTCCAAGTCATTACAGGAGTTGATCCTGGTGGGAATATCAGTTCTCTGTGCAGAAAGAGGGCAGAGGCCCCGACAGGCTCCTGTGGTCTGAAGATCCTCTGTGTCACATGGGGAGGCCAGATCCCCTCTTGGACTTCACATGAAAGAGGTGGCACTGCCTATCATGGGACAGGGCAGCTGGCAGGTACCGTTGCAGTCCCTGTACATCAGCATAGTAGCCTCGGCTGAGGGCAGGTAACCTGGACAGCAGCTTTTTCCTTTTATTCACCATGAACTCCAAGCCCCCTGGTGTTTATGCAACTGCCCTTTTGGGACAAACCAGCACCAGCCACAGCACAGTGACACTTCCCCCAATGATCAGTGGGGTCGTGCCACGCTGAGCCCCTACAATATGGAGATATGAATCCCAGCTGGTGCACCTGAGATAAAACACAGGAGCAGCA
The DNA here is from genome assembly GCA_030068075.1 of Paguma larvata. NCBI lineage: Eukaryota > Metazoa > Chordata > Mammalia > Carnivora > Viverridae > Paguma > Paguma larvata. The sequence continues at coordinate 49,033,175 of CM057827.1, read as the reverse complement.
CCGCACCACCAGGGGGGCTGAAGGATCCAACACAGACACGGTGAAGACAGGGAGACGATGGAAGCCTGGGACACACGAGCAAAGATTGTTCTCTCCTCAGTGAGGCATTCCTGAACACGGGAAGCGAGAAGGCCCTCTCCAGGGACAAGAGAGTGAACTGATGCCATTCTTTGCCCCACTCATCTGCATGGACACATTTCAGTGAGGAGCACAGTGCCCCTGCCTGAGTGGAGCTTGAGCTGCCTAAATCAAGCCTCAACCCTGTGCCCGCCTCAGGGCTCCTTACTAGGGGAGAATGCATGGGGACCAGAGCAGCGGTGGGACCCTCCCCCAGAAAACAAGCACAAACCCCCACACTCACCAAATCCACTTACAATGGAATGTGGCAAAGCTTCACCTCTAGGGGAAATAGGATCTAGCTTCTGTTAACCAGCAGAGTAGATTACAACAAGTTAACACTCAGGACACACTGGACAAGGTCCAAACACCTTCCACTGGAGGCGAGGGGAAACTCTGTATAGGACTGACGTGAGGGTCAGAACATCCAAAACAGAATAGTACAGTGCACACAGCATACACCAGAAACCCCACCTGAAGTGTGAGGCTCTGGACAGTATATGACCTCTTCTTAATAAAGCCATTAATACTAGTAGCAGGAAACACAGCAGGCTTTTCTCAAACACAGAAAAGACAGAGAACCAGACAAAAGACTAAGACATTCATCCCCAAGGAGAGAACAGGAAAGGTCATGGGCATGATCTAATCAAAGCAGACAGAAATAACATGCCTGAAACACAATCAATGAAACAACCATAAGGATACTTACTACCTGTGCTGGAGAAACACATAGAATACATTACGGCTACTCTCACCACAGAGTCAAAGGCCAAAAACTACTCTGGGTGAAAATAAAAAAGCAGTAATGATATGTGACACTGACTACGTGTAATGACCACGAGGACAGAAGAAACGGGAAGAATGAGTGATATATAACACAAAATTTGGAAAATAATGAGCAGAAAAGAAAAGGGAAAGTCAAATAAGAATCACTAACGTAGACTTACAGAACTCAGAATAATGGAAACTATAAAAACATTCGTGTCCTATGTTGGGAATCATTTTGGGCTCGCGGGTTGAGACCCCTCCCTGTGTGGAAAAGGTGGTTGAAGCAGTTATGAGCTGGCTGGATATTGGTGTGATTTGTGTAATCCTTAGGCTCCTATAATGTAAATTCACTCATTCTCAAGCAAAGGATAAGCATTGGGAATTCTGTCCTTGCCAGATGGGTTGCGCCTGTCACATTGTGGTTGGAAGAATAGGTGGAATGACTCCTGGCCTGTTTACAGATAATTCACATAGGCAGGCCTAGGTAACACCCTGTTCTCTCCCCCTGCCTTAAATTTATATGCTAATTAACTTGAAAACAACTTGCAAGATTGAGGAAATCGCTGCTTTACTGATAAAACACATTATTGTTCAAACCATGCTTACTGATGGGATGTCACTCATAGCTGTCATGTAACTCACTACTTTTAAATAAAGACACTGAGACCAGCAGAGTGGAGCTGCCAGAATTGCCAGGGCTGCCTGCTTGGTCATCAGACTTCTTCTCTCTCATGGCTCTCTCATTTCCTTTCGCCTGACTGTCCATCTTTCGGGGGACCCATTATATTCGCTGGAAGTGGACCCCAGCAAGTGGCACCCAACGAGGGGCATGAAGGTAATCCCTTTCTTTCCTAAGCTCCCTCTAAGACAGTCGGGATGGTTAGGACCCACCTAAAGGTGCTGCAGACCCCTTGGAGAGATAGGCAAGGTGAGTGTGGTGGGTAGTTTCTGAACTTAAAATTTTTGAGATGCTATATGTCATCCTGAGTCTAAAGAAAGAGGACTCAGTATAAATGAGAACTTAAACTTTTTGAGAAGCAATCATATGCCTGGTTCCAGAAACCATGCAGTTCTCTTGAGTCACCAACACCTTTCATCCTTTGGAAAATTCCCAGTAATGTCTAACAGGGACCCAAAGGTAATACTTCAGTTTCGTAGAGACTTCTGAGAATTCGGAAAGGTTAGGAATCCATCGTAGGGTGACCAGGACCCCCCTGCATAAGATAGGTAGGGCCAGTTGATGGAAACTTTTTAAAGAACTTTTTGAGAAGCGATAGGCTATACTGACTCAAAACAAAGAAGACTCAGTATAGAAAATGGAACTTAAACTTTTTGAGAAGCAATAGGGCCCTACTGAGTTTAAAGAAAGGACTCAGCATAGAAGTGAGAACTTAAACTCTTGAGAAGCCATGTGCCATAATGAGTCTAAAGAAGACAGACTCTTTATTGACATTAGTCATAATTTACTTATTAAGTAAGGGATTAAAGTTTCACCTCAACAGTTTGCTCGTTTTCTACATTTTGTACAAAAGCAATGTCCTTAGTTTAACCATAAACCTAAAAAACTTGGAATAAGGTTGGTAAAGAGATAAAGCTCTACTATACGATTCAGGGACCACAAAAGTTTCCTGTGAATGGTTTCTCTTTATGGAATCTTGTCAGGGGTGCCTTAGATCCCCAGGTGGAGGCTGAAAAGTTACCTAGAGCGCTAAAGAGTGCGCCTCCTGAGGAGGATTTACCTCCACTTGTGCTCCTAATATTAACAATCTCACCATCTCTGAAAAGGAAAAATTAAATCATTATATATAAATGGATATATGTAGATACATAGATCTTTAAAAATATATATGAATACATGTCTATGGATATATGCATAGATATATATGGATATAGGCATATAGAGATGTATATGGAAATATATAAAGATGTCTATGTGGACATATATATGGATATCTATGTATCTAATTATCTATCTATCTATGTCAGCCAAAAGAAGGAATGAGACCTTTCCATTTGTAAGGACACGGAACTAGTTAGTATGATACTAAGTGAAAGAAGGCAGTCAGAAAAAGACAACTACCTTCCCATAATTTCATTCATATGTGGAACCGAAGAAACAAAGAAGCACAGGGAAAAAGGTGAGAGGGAAAGTAAAACTATTAGGATTCTCTGCCAGGGAACCTTAAAGAGACCTCCCATGGGAAACCCCATAGCTCTCTCGCCAGCCCCTGACTCCCCACAAAAGTGCTATATCCAACTCTCTCTCTCTCTCTCTCTCTCTCTCTGGTTAATCTAACTATATGTGAGGGCTCTTCATTCATTCACTGGATTAATAACTATGATGATTGGAGCTCATTGACTCTGGCTAGTCTACCTCAGGATAGAGATTTTAAGGAATATTCCCAAGCAGCTTCCGAAAATCCTTTTGTTTCGGGGAAATTTCGTGTGCTCTCCGGCTCGACATAGACTGCCTAATTCCACTAGTGGAAAACAAAACAAAGCAAAAGAATTCAAAACAAAAGAAAATAAAATTTGGCGATCTGCTCGTCTATCTGAGCTGACGGACTTTAAGACCATGTGTAACTCTTTTCTCTGCCCTCTGGGCTTCAGTCTGCCTTCAACCTTCTAGGCCACTGAGCCCATTCTGTCTTCCCTTCCCCCTCCTCCCATCTCTGCAACCACCTGGGTTGAGGTCTAAGTCTCTGGCTCTTCTATGCCTCAGGTAGCATTCTGCTCCCCACCCCCACACTGTTGTAAGGCAAAAAACCACCTCTTTAAACTTTAAATTGCCTCACTGGTTCCACGGGAAAAAATTAACAACGGTAAACTTTCAAGGGGACATAGATAAAACATTATTAAGATAGATATGTCTTTTAAATCATTAAATTTTATTCTACTAAGGTTGAGATGAATGGGAGTTCAAAAGTGCACTGGTATAAGGTTGAAATTCTTCTTTTCTCTACATCAAAACATAGTATTTTCTTGGACTACTCTGCTCTTGATAAGATAATGTAAACAAAGGTTTTTTTCTTTCTTTTCTACAGGAAAACCAAAGCTTTAGGTTTCATCTTTATCAGGTCTTTGATTGCTCAGTGAAAACTTCTCAAGGTGAAAGGAGCTAGGTTTTGCTAACAACTATATGATGCTGTACATTGAGCTTTAGGATCTTTTATTACCACCTTGGTCAAATAAATAGAGTTTTAAGATTTGTAATGATCTATAATCCTATTTAAAATGCTTTATAATAACTTCCTGAGGTTTTAACAAATTCCTAGGATTGAAATAGTAAATGAAACATATTTGGTGTTTAAACGAATTTATGTTTGTTGAATCTGTCTTAAAGTTATCAACATTAAATATAAAACTTTATTCTAGTAAGGTTTCTGAAGGTCAAACAAGTTCTTGTTATCTCTTCCAATTTGATATCAAAAGGAAGACTGAAAGTGATGGTTATCTTTGACCCAGTTTTCATGGGTAAATGTTAAGATAGCTTTCAAAGTCCTTGGTACCCCGAAACGTTATAATTTGGCTAGCATGAGAAATTGAATTAATGGCTATCTAACGAGATAAGAAGCTGAAGCACTAATAGTTGTGTCCAAATTCTGGATCCCAAGAAGACCACAGGGGTGCCTGGACTGATGCAAACACAAACAGTCTTTATTCGAAGCTCGAGCTTGGACCTTTGCACCTCCCGACACAGCCGTGTAGTAGCAAGAGCCCTGAGCCAGGTTTACACAGGCTTTTTATCAGGGTTCCAGTACACTTTTTGGGCAGGGATGGGGATCCTTTGAATTGATTGATTGGCATTTCTCGGGCTAGTTTCTGACTGAGTATTTCATATTTGGTGGGAGTGGGCTAGCTATGGATTGACTTAGCTTGGGGGTCCCATGCTGATTCAAAGAGTCAGAGCCAGAGGGCTGAACACTGATTAGCTTTGCTAGGGGCTACTCTAGGAATCTGACCTCCTGTGGTTTTCCTGGAACTCAAGGTGGAGGCAGGGTCTGCTAATCAAGGTCCAGTCCCACCCGGGGTGGTGCCAGGGTCTGCTAATCTGGGTCCAGCCTTTTGGCTACTCTGTTTCCTGGAACCCGGGGCAGAGTCCAGGGTGACTCGTTTTCCTGGAACTAGGGGCCCAGAACTACTCTAAGATGGAACTTAAACCAAAATGGAGTGGCCTTAGCCCTAACAGCACTATACTTTCACAACATGGCAATTCTCTAACACAGCAAACAGGGTTCACAGCAATCACAGCAAACAGGCCAGGAGTCTATTGCATTCCTAAGTCTCTAAATCTAATACCTAACAAGATTTAACACAGAGCAACTTAGTCTAATACATAGCAAACTACACAGGCCTCACAGCACCCCAAGAAAAGTTTCCCAGTGTTCACAGCAAACAGCAATCAAAACAGAATTCTCAGCAATCATAACCCTTAACAAGGTTCACAGTAAGCAGTAGTCTGGGGCACACTGTCTCTAACACAGGACCCCTCTATGTCTACTACTTAGCAGAAAAGAGAACTGGCTTCAAACTAATGCAGGGCTGTCACTTGGGACAGGAAACTTAAAAAAAACGCTCTCTTCACTAATTACTAAATGCAGGTTTTGAAGAGAGCGGTTTTAAATTTTATGTCCAAATGGCAGCTCTGCCTTAGTTTGAGGCTAAGTTCTCTTTTTCTGTTAATCAATGGACAGATACCGGGTTAAAGATAGGTGACCTGGCCTTCTGGACCTGGCCTTCTGCCGATTGTGGACCGTTGATAAGAGATACAATTGCTGAGAATTCTGTTTTGCTTACTGTTTGCTGTAAACATTGTAAAACTTTTTCTGAGTCGAGTCTGACATTTATTAGTTTGAGTATCTGGCATTTCTCACTTCTGTAACCTTGCTTCTCTCACATTCTTCCCCTTCCCCCTTTATGACATGTATTAGTTTGTGTAACTGGCTTTGCTCACATTCTTCCCCTTTCACCTTTCTGACATGTATTAGTTTGAGTAACTGGCTTTCCTAACATTCTTCCCCTTCCCCCTTTCTGATATGTATTAGGATAAATAACTGACTTTTTCACATAACGGACAGAAACTTCCCGCCAAAAGACAAACAAAGAAACTCCAATCAGAGGGCTGCATATGTTCGTATTTCAAATATCGACCAATCAGTCACCCTATAACCTGAAACCTTCCTATACTATTTGTCTCTGTCTATAAAAACGCTGTACCAACCATGTTCGAGGTCTTTTTGCATACTGGCAGCGGTATGCGAAAGGACCGGGATCGATCCTGAAATAAAACGACCCTTGCCACTTGGCTTTGACTTTCGACTCTGGTGGTCTCTTGTGGGGGGATTCGAGAATTCGGGCACAACAGTTTGTGCTTTGGACTTGTTGGAAAAACTAAGGAACTGTTTTTGGAACTGATGAAAAACATGCTTTGTGCTTAATAGATTCATAAGTTTGCCATCTAACAAATTCTAATAGAACATAGAGTTCACAATTAGTTACTACTTAGTTTTCACTGGAGACTAAGGTTTCTAGCAGTTAAAGTTCTGTGAAGTGTACTTAAGACTAACGGAAATAAGGAAAACAACTCCGTATGTAAAAAGTGGGAGATATGAAAGAAAGATATAAGAAATAGAAATATACTTTTGCTGAAGGTAAAAGAAAGTAATTTTGTCCTAAATGAGACTGGTTTTTTGGAGAGAAATGTCCCGGGACAAAATTTAAATGCAAAGAAAATTGTAGAAAGTTAACCCTCCACACTTGTGTTGTTCCTGTTGAGCAGACAAATGGACGCCTGTGCCATATAAATTAGAGACGAATCCACGGGGACTAAGACCCAATGACCTTTGGAAGATGGGTGTTGCTTATATTCCATCTGTTGGTAAACTTTGCTGTATGTATGATTGCTCCTGTTACAGCTATCATTAGAGGAGATCAAAAAGGCCTAGGTTATCCAAATTTATAACCAGGACCATTGTCTCCATGGCTGCTGATCCCGTTACCTGGAAGTCTGATACTCCAGTCTGGGTTGAACAATGGCCCCTAACTTCTGAGAAATCAGCAGCTGCTAAACAATTGGTGAGGAGCAATTAGATGAGGGACATATTGAGCCCTCTACTAGTCCTTGGAACACTCCTATTTTCGTCATTAAAAAGAAATCAGGCAAATGGAGGTTATTACAGGATTTAAGGGCTATTAATGCAACTATGCAAGATATGGGGTCATTACAACCAGGCATCCCCTCTCCTGTGGCTGTTCCAAAAGATTTTCAAATTGTTGTAATAGACTTACAAGATTGTTTTATCACTATTCCCCTACATGGGGAAGATCGCCCTAGATTTGCCTTTAGACTGCCATCTGAGAAACTTAGGCGGCCTTTTCAGAGGTATCAATGCAAGTTTTACCTCAGGGCATGGAAAATAGCCCCACCCTATGTCAAAAGGTTTGTGGATCAAGCTTTAAAACCCATTCGGTTTTGCAGGCTTTTAATGAGGCTTAACACGTTTAATGAGGCACCTTTAGAATGGTTCCATCTGCCCTCCACGTCCAGAAAAATAGTTACATCCTATCCAGGACTGCTGGCTACTTAACTAACAGGGACGCAAATGTAGTAAAGAGTTATTTGGGCGTGAGGTGACAAATATTGTTATTCCCTAGAACAAAGATCAATTGGAATGTCTATTACAAAATAGTGAGGATTGGCAGATAGCCCTAGAAGGTTTTAGCGGTGAGATTCTTTTTCATCTCCCAGACCATCCTCTCTTACAGTTTCTCAAAAAGCATCCTGTTAGTTTTCCTGATTTAACTAGGGCCAACCCTCTCCTAGTCCAGCTGTACTGGTCTTTACAGACGGGTCCTCAAACAGAACAACCGTTACCATTAGAGATGGGAATCCTCATGTACAAAATACTTCGGAAACTTCTGCTCAGAGAGCCGAACTTCTGGCTGTCATCCATGCCTTTGAGTACCTAAATGCTAGGTCTTTCGATGTGTATACTGATTCTCATTACAGTTTTCAATTATTTCCCCATATTGAGACTGCTCCATTGCCAGAACAAGGTGCCTCTACCTTTGCCTTATTAGAAAACCTTCAGTCTTACATTCATGCCAGGACAAAGCCCTTTTATATCGGACATGTTTGGGCCCACAGTAACGTGCCTGGTCCTTTAACTGAAGGAAATAACGAGCTGATAATGTTAACTAAGATTGCGATTTTTCCAGCTATAGAAAAGGCCCGAAAGTCTCATAATTTACATCATCACAATGCAGCAGCTTTGAGGTTTCAATTTAAATCTACTAGTGAAGAGGCCCGAGCGTCGTCAGAACCCGCGGACAATGTCCAATGCATGCCCTGTCCTAGCATCAGGAGTTAACCTCAGAGGCCTGAGGCCCCATGATCTTTGGCAGATGGATGTAACTCATGTCCCTTCCTTCAAAGAACTTTAGTATGTCCATGTTTGCGTTGATAGGTTCTCTCATGTCATTACAGCTTCAGCCACACTGGTGAAGCCTCCAAAGATGTGTCACAGCATCTTTTCCACTGCTTTTCTTACTTGGGAAAACCAAAGGCCATGAAGACAGACGATGCTCCTGCATATATGTCTGCTGCCTTTAAAAATCTGATGCAGACTTTTCAGATCGCTCATACCGCGGGCATTCCTTATATTCCCCAAGGCCAAGGCACTGTGGATAGAGCCCGTCAAACCTGAAAAAACTCAGATTAAAAAATTACAGGAAGGAGAACTTAAGTGTAGTTCCCCTCATCATATTCTTAACCATGCTCTGTTTGTGATTAATAATTTCAATGTTGATGCAGGGGGACATCCTACCACGTTCTGACATTGGAATCCTCTGCTGGATAAGCCTTGAAGCACTGGTCAAATGGAAAGACCTTATTTCTGGTCAGACTTTATGCCAGCACCACACTGCTTTAGTTAATGCACCTCTGCTATGTACTTGGAAAGGAGGAAGTGTGATGTCTCCAGGTTTCCTCCTCTCTCATGATTGTTTCTCACCTCCATGAGATTTATAGTCACATATAAGTAAGGATATTTTTTGATTTCTGAGAAAGCTTCATTGGTAGTTTTCTTAACTCAATTAACATTAGAAACTATTAGAACAGATAAAAGCAATAAGGAGTATAATAATAAAAAATTAGCAAGATTGAAATTGATATTTGAAAATATAAATGAAAATTAAGGAAAATCCACAAATTAGCAAAATAGGTAAAACTCAAATAATTACAATCAGAACTAAGAAAGACAGATAACTGACAGGAAAATATCGAAAACATCCAGAAGAGAAAATACTTAGATAAATATAGACCCACAACTGGATAATACAGGGCAATTAGGAAATTTCTAGAATCATATGATCCACTCAGACTGCTCATGAAGAAATAGAAAATTAACTGAACAAAAAACAAGTGAGAAGATTGAATCCGTAATATAATATTTTCTCCCTCCTAAAAACAGTCAGCCTAGTGCCAGAGGGCTTTATCTATGAATTGAATCAAAATTTAAAGAAGATATAATACCAGTCCTTCTCAGATTCTTACCAAAAATGGATAAAAAAAGACCACACACCAATTCATCTTGAGGCCTTCCTTACTGTGATGAAAAATCCAGACAAAGACACCAGAAAAAGTGAAACTAAAGGCCAATATCTCAGATGGACGTACATGCAAAACTCCTAGCATAGCGAATACAGCGGCACATTGAAAAGATCATAGGTGACGATCCAGTGTGATTCATGCCTGGGATGCAAGGGTCCCCAACATACACGAATCTGTAAAGGTGACACCCTGCTTTAACAGAGACAGGGATTGATTCTACATCATCTATTGATGCATAAAACTTTAGACACAGAAATTTGTCTTTAGACAAAGAAATTGTCATTATTAACATATCTCAAAACCTGACGAAAAGAAAGAAATTACCTCCATGAAATCATAGCTATTTATTCCACATACATGCCCACACCTGAAAGCATAGTCAAGAGTGAAAAACTGAAGCCTTTCCTGTCACATCAGGAGCTAGGCAAGGATGCTCATCCCCAACATAGGTATTCCACATGCTAACACAAAGGAGAATAAAATATGCCACCCCAAAGTATGTCCTTTTGTCACATTGCTTATTTGGATGGAAGACACTTGAGAAACAGCCTGTGCAAGGACACTCTGAATCTTCTTGATCCCCCTGACAACATGAAATAAATCCACTCCACAGAGTTCCATTCCATGTACCAGGAGGGGAGAACCATCCTTAGACTCAGAATAGGGATTTTAGGGTCAGGAAGGCTGTGCAAACAATCCTTATTACTTGGTGACTACTTCTTACCCCAAACCCACACCTTTGCTTTAACTCTTTACAGATCCAATGTTTTGTTTTCAGAAAGTCACAAATGCTGCCTATTTTGTTCATTCTCTGGGTGTCATACTATTAGGAAAAGGATGCACTTGCAAAATGAAATTTATGCTCACCTGTAGATCTATCTTATGTCAATTAATTTATTAGACCAGGCAAAGAACACAGAAGCAAACCAAGGAAAGCTTTCTGCTCCTACAACTGAAAAACATACCCAGAAAAACTAGGGAATAAAATTGTAGGGAGCCGTTTTGGGCTCACATGTTGAGACCTTTTCCTGTGTAGAAAAGTGGTAAAGCAAAGCTCCAGCTGGCCAAAATGGCGGGCTTGGATTTCTTGAGCTACTCTCCTTGGCCCCAAGGAATATAAAGGAGAAGGACCTGGAGCACAATGCCATGATGGATTTATAAGACCTTAAGAAAACACCCAGCTCTCTCCCCCCACCCTAAATTTTTCTTAAAACCAACATACAGTATTAATGAAGTTTGCCACCCTGCTGGTAAAAATGGATTATTGTTAAAGAGATCAAACTACCTTTTAAATAAAGACACAGACAAGCAGGGAGAGAATGACCAGAATTGAGAATCACCAGAAGAGGATCACCAGAATTGAGAATCGCCAGGATAGAGAAGACGCCAGAGGACACCAGAATTGAGAAGATTTTTCTCGTGACTCTCTCACTTCCTTTCGCCTGACCGTCCGTCCTTCATGGACCCCTAGATTCGCCGGAACAAGGACCCCAGCGTAAAATGAATTAGAGGCATGTAAATCAGTAATAAGGAAGAAAATTGTTTGTTTGAAGATGACATGATCTCATTTATAGTAAAACCATACGAAAACCACGAGAAAATATTAGAACTAATTAACAAACTCAGGAAAAGTTCAAGAAAGAAAAAACCATACCAAAATTACGTGGTTGTTCCACACACCAAAAATACAATATATGAAAAAGAAATAACAAAAGCATACAATTTAAATTGGCACAAAATGAACCATCTAGGTGACTCAGTTGGTTAAATGCCCACTCTTGATTATGGCTCAGGTAATGATCTCATGGTTCCTGAGTTTAATCCCCAAAAACTGTGAACTGATTGTGTGGAGCATGCTTGGGACTCTCTGTCTCCCTCTCTCTCTCTAACCCTCTCCATGTGTCTCTCCCTCTCTCTCTGTCACAACAAAATAACACACAGTAAAATGAAATGACACAAAATAAAGTATTTAGAATTGAATTTCACTAAAGAGTAAAATATTAGTATAACACACATGACCACATGAAGAAAGATATTTAAAAAGGAAAACACAGATGCAACTATAACTGGGTTCACAGATTAGGGTTCTTCATACTGTCACAGCGCCATCTACACAAGGTGATCTAGATGGCCCTCCCTATCTCTGTTGTTCACTTTTAAAGAATCAAATCTAAGACTGGAGCTTAACATATAGTCAGAGGATATGCAAATAGGGACCTCCCTGTGCTGATTAAACCAGGCCAGGCTCGACCCTGCAGCTGGGAGAGGAGTCCCAGCCCCGGGAGTCCCAGGTGTTCCCGTTCTGTGATCAGGACAGAACACAGACATCTCACCATGGAGTTTGTGCTTGGCTGGGTTTTCCTTGTTGCTGTGTTAAAAGGTAATTCATGGTGAACAGGAGACACTGAGTGTGTGAGTGGATATGAGTGAGAGAAACAGTGGATGTGTGACAGTTTCCTGACCAAGATGTCTTGTGTCTGCAGGTGTCCAGTGTGAGGAGCAGCTGGTGGAGTCTGGGGGAGACCTGGTGAAGCCTGGGGGGTCCCTGAGACTCACCTGTAAAGGCTCTGGATTCAACTTTGGTAGCTACGAAATGAACTGGGTCCGCCAGGCTCCAGGAAAGGGGCTGGAATGGGTCTCAAGTATTAGTAGTAGTGGAGGTAGTACATACTACGCAGACTCCGTGAAGGGCCGGTTCACCATCTCCAGAGACAACGCCAAGAACACGGTGGCCCTGCAGATGAACAGCCTGAGAGCCGAGGACACGGCCACGTATTTCTGTGCGAGAGACACAGTGAGGGGCCGTCACTGTGAGCCCAGACACAAACCTCCATGTAGAAGGGGATCAGCACCACCAGGGGGTGCACACTATGCACAGTTCTGGTTTGTATTCCCAGGAGCAGGTGCAGATGGAGGTTACAGGCAGGTTTCCTGTCAGGGTCTGGGGCTTCCTCTCCACAAATCAGTTTCCCCCAGGGAACTTCTCTGGAGACATGATACTGTGCTTACCTATTCACTCTCTGAATTAGAATATCTGTTGTCGTAGGAAAACTACACTAACATGCGCAAAAGACACAGTTGTTTGCACTTGCGTATTCCTGTCCCTACATATGATTGAATCACAGCTATCCTGCTGCACATCAGCTGAATGTTTACAGGAGTCCCAGATGCAGTGACTGTGCAGCTAGGACCCTAGCATCCCGTAGCTTCTCATTATCCTCACCCAGCTCTTGTCCCAATCAAACAGCATGAAACTTCCTTCATGGCACTTTGCTACTAAGGACTTTAAATGAGTTACCGGTTATTTCAATTACTCTAAACAAGAGGTAAGTCATCTCCAGGGGAACAGGAGTCAAAGCACACTGGTGTACATGATTAAAAATGTTGAGAAGTCCCATGATCTACTATCTCAAGAAGGAGACCAGGAAAACCAGTGGTGTAATTCTCATCTCATTCTGAGCTAGTGTCTAGTCTCAGAACTTGGGGACCTGATGACATAGCTCTCAGAACAAGGGCAGGAGGAGACCAATGTCCCAGTTCTAACTTGCGGATGGGAAGTAAAAATGAGGGAATGCTTCCTCCCTCTGCACTGGATTCTGTTCAGAACTGTAATGAGTGGGTGATGCCCACGCACAGAAACCATGGATGGAAATGCCAATCTCTTCTCGAAACACATCGCAGACATACACAGAATCAGTGGTTAATCTGGGACCCATGACGCAGTCAACATGACACGTAAAGTTAATCATGACAAGTCAAACTCCTGTAATCAGTGAGATCTAAGACTGGAGATTTAGACGTCCATGCCATTGCCAGGTTGAGCCTTGTGGGCATAGCAGTTCACTTGTTGAGGAGGGCAGAGGCCCAGGAGAGGGCAGTGTGGTCTGAGGAGACTGTGGGTCAGGTAGCATGGGGAGAGACAGTCCCCCTTCCTGAAGTGCATTTGGGAGAGGTGGCACTGCCACTCATGGAGCAAGAGAGGCAACAGGAGCCATTGCACTACCCTGTTCATTAGCATAGGAGTCTCTGCTGAGGAAAACTTATCTGGATGCTGGCTTTTGACTGTCTCCACCAAAACTCCAAGCCTCCAAGAGTTCATGCAACTGCCGTTCTTGGACAAACTAGCACCAGCCACAGCACAGCGAGACCCTCCCCCACAGGAGCTCTGGTGCCACACCAAGTCCCTACAATTTGGAGTTATGAAACCAGCTGGTGTACCTGAGATAAAACACAGGAGCACTGTCCCACAAGATGGGCAGATGACTTGGGCTCAAAAAGTGTGAAGGCAGAGTTCTGACGGAAGACGGGGACACATCAGGGAAGATTATTCAGTGTTCTGTGAAGGCTTCTTGAACAGAGGTGGTGGGAACTTCCATCCCCTGAGAAAAGAGCTCAGGAGAATGCCATCATTTCCCCCAAAACTCAGCATAAACAGACTTCAGTGAGAAGCACACTGCAGGCTTGAGGCACTTACACCAAGTTCCACTCACTTGCACTTTCCAAAAGCTTCATTACTAAGGAAAGAGTGCCTGGGAACCAGAGCTGTACCAGGACCCTCTCCCATAAGACCTATTAAACCCCACAGGCACCATATTCATTGATGACAGAGAGCAACAAAGCTTTATCAACAAAGGGGAAATAGGATCTAGTCTTTTTTGTCAAGCAGACCAAACCCAACTAATTAAACTTCACCAACACTGCACAAGGTCTTAACACTTCCAACATTAAGGAAGTAGAAATTCTGCAGAGGACTGGTTTGAGGGAGAGAGCAGTGACAACACAAGAACACGGTGCACACAGCACTCACCATAAACCCTTCCTGATGTGCCAGTCTCTGGACAGTATATGAACTCTTCTTAATATAGTCATTACTCTCAGGAGCAGAAAACCTAACAGGCTTTTCTAAAATACTGAAGAAGACAGAGACCTAGACAGTATGACAAGATTGAGGACTTCATTCCCAAAGAGAGAACAAGAAAAGATCATAGCCAGGGATGATATAACGAATATGCCTGAAACAGAATTTGAACAACAATAATAAGAATAATGGCTGGGCTTGAGAAAAGCATAGAAGACATCAAGGATACCCATACCACAGAGAGAAAATACATAAAAACTCGTCATGGTGAAATTAAAAAAGTTATCAAAAAGATGCGATACTTACTGTATGTAATGTTGGGTAGAAGCAACAAAGGAATGACTAAGTGATATAGCAGATAAAATTATGGAAAATAAGGAATCAGAACTTATTGCATTCTGAATGTAGACTTAGAGAACTCAGTGACTCCATTAAGAGTAATAACATTACTTTCATAGGCATCCGGAAGAAATAGAGGGAAAAGGGACAGAAGGTTTATTTGTGCAAATTACAGATGAAAATTTCCCTAAACTGTGGAAGGAAATCAACATCCAAATCCAAGAGGCACAGAGAACCAGAAAAATAAAAAATAAAAAAAGCAGGCCATTACAAAGATAAATCATAGAGAATTAGCATAATATACAGTTAAAGGAAAAGTCCTAAAAGCAGCAAGAGAAAAGAAGTTCCTAACTAAGAAGGGAAGGCGAATAAGTTTAGTTGCCATCCACAGAAACTTACCAAGTCAGAAGGTAGTGTCATGAAACATTCAATGTGCTGAATGGATATATAGGCAGGCAAGAATACGTTATCCAGGAAGTTTGTCATTAAGAAGAGGGAAAGATAAAGAGTTTCCCAGAAAAACAAAATCTAAAGGACTCTGTGACCCAAAACCATCCCTACAAGAAATATTAAAGGGAACTCTTTGAGTGAGAAAGAAAGATCAAAAGTGACAAACACTAAAAAGTAACAGAGAAAATCTCCAGAAAAAATTATGACAACACAATTCTACTAACGTCATATCAATCAGTAATCACTGTGAATGTAAATGGAATAGAAATGAATAAATTCCTAGAAACATATAAACTACTAAATTTTCAACAAGAAGAATTAGAAAAGGAGAATTGTGGACCAATTACCCAGGTGAACATGGATGCAAAAATTCTCAACAACATACTTGCAAGTTCAATCCAACAATAATACATTAAAAGAATCATTTACCAGGATGAAGTCAGATTTATTCCTGGGCTGCAAAGATGGATCAGTATTCATAGATCCATCAACTGATACAACACATCACTAAGAGAAAGGATGAGAACCAAATGATACTCAAATCAGATGCAGAAAAGCATTTGAAAAAACTACAGTATCTTTTCTGGATAAAAACCGTCAAGCAAGTAAGGATAGATGGAAAATGCTTCAACAGTATAAAGGCCATATACGAAAGACACACTGTTCATTCATCCTCAATTGGGAAACACTGAGAGCTCTCCACATAAGGTCAGGAACATGACAGATTATCCATTCTCACCTATTTGGTCAACGTAGGCCTGGACGCCTTAGCCTCAGCAATATAACAACGAAAAGAAATAAAAGGCACAGATATTTGAACAGAACAAGTCACATTTTCACTCTTTGCAGATGCCATGATACTCTACATGGAAAACCCAAAAGATTCCACCAAAAAACTTCTAGAACTGATACAGGAATTCAGCAAAGTTGTAGGACATAAAAACAATGTCAAGTAACTGGCTCTATTTCCATTCACCAAATATGAAGCAGCAAAAAGAGATACTAAGGTATTGATCCCATTTACCATTGCACCAAAAAATCATAACATAACAGGAATATAGAATATAGAAAGCATATGAAGGAAAATAGAAAACAAGACATAAAGAAGTGGAAAAACATTCCATGGTCATGGATTGGAAAACAGATAATGTTAAAATATCAATACTAAGTAAAGCAATCTACACATTCAATGGCATACTTGTCAAAATAACACCAGTATTCTTCACAGAGAAAGAACAGAGACTTTTAAAATTTGTATGGAACCAGAAAACTCCAAATACACAGAGCGATGTTGGAAAAGAAAACCAAATCTGGAGGCATCACAATTCTAGACTTCAGGCTGTATTACTAAGCTGTAGTCATCAAAAATGTATGGTACTGGCACAAAAATCTCCACATAGATGAATGGGACAGAATACAGAACCCAAAACTGGACAACAAATAGTGGTCAACTAATTCTCAACAAAGCAGGAAAGGGTATCCGATGAAAAAGAAAACAGTCTGTTCAGCAAATGGTGCTGGATAAACCGGTTGGTGGCATGCAAAAGATCGAAACTGGAACACTTTCCTACAGCATGCATGAAAGTATAGTCAAAATGGATTAAAGACATAAGTGTAAGACAAGAACACATCAAAGTCTACATGAGAGAACAGGCAGCAACCTCTTTGACCTCGACCACAGCAACTTCTTACGAGACATCCCTCTAGAGGCCAGGGATACAAAAACAAAAATGAACTATTAGGACCTCATCAAGATAAAAAAGCTTTTGCACAGCAAAGGAAACAATCAACAAAACTAATTGGAAACTGGCAGAAGGGGCAAAGATATTTACAAATGACATATCTGATAAGAGTTAGTATCCAAAATCTGTAAGAACTTAAGAAACTCGACACAGAAAAACACAAATCCAGTGAATGGGCAAAAGACATGAGTAGACACTTTTCCAAAGACATCTGAATGGCTAGAAGACACATGAAAAGATGCTCAACACCATGCGTCATCAGGTAAATACAAATCAAAACCATGATGAAATGCCACCTCACATCTGTCAGTACGGCTAAAATTAATAATTCAGGAAACAACAGGTGTTGGTGAGGATATGGAGTAAGAGGAACCCTCTTATACTCATGGTGGGAATGCAAAGTGGTGTGGCCGCACTGGAGAACAGTTTAAAAAGTTAAAATAGAACTACCTTATTCCCCAGCAAATGTTCTACTAGGTATTTACACACGAGATACAAAAATTCTGATTCAAATGGCTAAACGGGTGATGGGGATTATGTAGGTCACTAGTTGTGATGAGCACTGGCTGTTAATGTGTGTGATGAATCACTAAACTCTATTCCCGAAATTAACACTACACCATGTGTT
Source organism: Paguma larvata (assembly GCA_030068075.1). NCBI lineage: Eukaryota > Metazoa > Chordata > Mammalia > Carnivora > Viverridae > Paguma > Paguma larvata. The sequence continues at coordinate 49,015,662 of CM057827.1, read as the reverse complement.
AACTAACAAAGATATAAATAAATAAAATCCCCAAACTTTAGAAAATGGGGAAAAAAAGGAAAGGGACAAATTTTGTTACAAAAGGTCAAACTATTGGGATCTAGGAGAGTGAGTCTAACTACTTGCATTTACCCATTTTATCCCTAACGGATAGTAGACATTAATTAACAAACATACTCATGATTCCGGATGTTGGTGCCACGTGAGTGGAATTCAAACCCAGCTGCCCTTCCCAGCTCCTCTGTGCCCACACCTCATGGGCAGTCTGTCTAGACACCTGGCATCCACGTCCTGCCCATGTGTAGACATCCTGTGTGCCTGGAACAGGCTTGTTCACACAGGGTATACCGGGTCCTCAGGAAGCACAGCCAAGTGTCAGCTGGCATTCCTGACCTTCCCGCTCCTCACTAGGGAACAAGCCCAGGCTTGAGGATGCCTGCTTACCATGTGCTGATCCACTGGTCTACACCACCTGACACCACCCATGTATTCTAGTACTTGCTTCTGAAGGGAATTTTCAAAAAGATGACAATTTCACTAGTGATTTACACCAAAAACTAATTGGGACCAAGTGCGGGCACAATATAGGAGTTTGACTGCCTGGTAAGGGGAATTTTGTTTTCACTCTTGGAAGACAGAGAAGAGGTTTATACCAGCAATAAGATCACAAGGTTGACTCCTCCCAGAGCCAGCAGTGGAGCCTCACCTAACTGAGAGAGGGTACATTTCACTTACAATAGAAACTATGAAGGTATAACATCTGGAGTCAGTGACTTCAGAGGGTCGAGGGGCCACAGAGAAGACAGGAACTTCTCTTTACCCTCAGGTGAGGGACCTCCTTGTCCCTCTATGTTGCTTGTCTACTATGCAGTCAGCTATGCGGGGGCCATGGTTCTGATCTTACATCCCAGGCCCAATTTGTAGAGCTGCCTCCAACCTCCACGTGCTGGTGTCCCACGTCATCCAGGCAAGGCTGCAGAGAACATATTGCACCGCAGCCCCAGAAGTGCTCTCTCAAGGCCAATGACTTACTGTTACCTGTCTTCCTTTATGTTTCTTTCCTTCCTGTTTCATACCTCATGGGATTCGAGGACATCCATTCATATCCACTTGGGTTACTTTGACACTGAGATCCAGAAGGAGACAAGAACTTCATGCAAGAAAGTGTCTGTGCCTGGTGATGAGGGCTTTCATCCTCTAGTTCTCAGGGTATTCTCTCCCACATATGGAGGTGTCTTCAGGATCTCCCTATCTTCTCCCCGAGATGGACATTTGGTAACTGCCCATCTGTGTCCTGAACTCCATGCCCAGACTCATCCATTGACAGTAATATCAGAGTCTTGAAATTAATCTAGTGTGACAAGTCTCTTTGGCCACATAAGACATCATACACAGGTTCAAGAATGACATAGATGACCACAGTCCCCAGTGATGTCAGAGAAAGTTCACCTGCATCCCACATGACACTCACATGTCCACATCCCAAAGCCTCCAATACGTCAAACCATTAAATACGAAGTCAACTTCGAAATGTACCTAAATTTCACTACCTCTAAAACCCCAACTCTAACCATGTAAGTCAGGTAGGGTGAGACTGTGGGTCTCATGGCGGAGAGCACTAATCCAGACACTGGGGCAACTCTCACCTCAAATGCGCTCTTGGACACTCACACACTCCCTCTCTGCTGCAAAGTATCTGTCCACCGGTACAATAGGGGTAAATTGATTTCTACTTCAAATGGTTGGGTGCATATGTGAACAGAAGGATTATCATGGGTAGTAAATAATCACAGCACCAAATAATAAATCACAACGTCCTGAAAGATATTGTGGCACCAAACACTGCCCCATCCCTTATACCTGCTCCGGGTTACTGGTTTCTGGAGAATTTTTCTTGAAAAATTTACTGTATAGTGAGAGGACATGTGTCCAATGATTAACCCCTCCCATCCCTGACAATGCAGCTGGAAGAGGTTCCCAAGCCCCAGGATTTCCAAGTGTTCGCATTCAGCGATCAGGACAGAATACAGTCATCTCACCATGGAGTTCGCATTCACTATGGTTTTCCTTGTTTCTATATTAAACAGTAACTCATGATGAGCATGAGACACTGAGTATGTGATTGGATATGAGTGAGAGAAACAGCGGATGCGTGAACAGTTTCCTGAATGTGTCTGTAGGTGTCTGTGTAGGTGCAGCTGGGGGACTCTTGGGGGGACCTGATGAAGCCTGGTGGGGGAGGGGGTCCCTGAGACTCTCCTGTGCAGCCTCTAGATTCACCTTCTGTAGCTAATTGATGAGGTGGGTCTGCCAGACTCCAGGGAAGGGGCTGAATCAGGGTCGACATATCTGCATGGTACAAGAGAAGGGCCAAATGTCATTAGTTTACTCACTAATGTTCAACACCATTTGTGAAAGAGGCCATCCTTCACCTACTGTTTATTCTATGAAATCTTGTAGAGTATTTACTGACTGCATCTGGACACATTTCGTTCTGGGCTCTATAATCTACTCCACTGGTCTGTGGGTCTCACTTTATGCCAACAGCACACTGTTGTTGCTAATGTATCTCTGCAAAACATTTAGAAAGAGGGAAGTGTGATGTGTCCAGGCTTGCTCTTCTTTTTCATGATTGTTTTCTCACTTCCATCTATTTTGTCATAAAATATAAATAAGGATATTTTTCTATTTCTTGGAAAAGTTCATTGGCATTTTTATTAACTCAATTAACATTATAAATATTTAGAACAAATAATAGGAATAAAGAGCATAACAGTACAAAAAATCAACACAATTGAAAATGGTATCTGGGAGATAAATGATTTTTAAAAAACATCTCTACTAGGAATCTAGATAAAACTCAAAAAATACAATAAGAATTAAGGGGAAGATATAACTGACAGCAACGAAGTAAAAATAACAATAAGAGAAAATACTTAAATAATTATAGATCCTCAACTAGATAAATAACAGCAGTTGGGAAATTTCTTGAGTTATACAATCCGCCAAGACCGTTCATGAAGAAATAGAAAATTAACAGAATGAAAAAAATAAGAAGATTGAATCCATAGTCTAATCATCCTGCCCTGAAAAAACGTCAGCTTAGTACCAGAAGGCTTTATCTATGAATTGTATCAAAATTTAAAGGAGATTTAATGCCAATACTTCTCAGACTCTTACCAAGAACTGAAAAGAGAGGTAGATGCCCCAATTCATCTATAAGGTCAACCTTACTATGATGCAAAATCCAAAGACGCCACAAGAAGAAAACTAAAGGCCAATGTCTCAGATGGACATATATGCAAAACTCCTCCTGGCATAATGATTGCAAGAGCACATTGAAAGGATCATAAATGACAATCCAATGTGATTCGTGTCTGGGAATCAAGAATCGTTCACCATACACAAATCTGTAAATGTGATACCCTGATTTAACAGAGACGAGGGTTGATTCTACAGCATCATCTACCGATGCATAAAAACTTTAGACAATGTTCAAAACTTTTTATTTATTAAAACAATTCAACCACTGAGGAAAAGAAAGAAATTACCTCCATGAAATCGTGGACATAAAGGAAAAGCCCACACCTGACAGCATAGTCAGCAGTGAAACACTGAAGCCTTTCCTGTCACATCAGGAGCTGGGCAAGGATGCTCATTCCCAACGTAAGTATTCCATAGGTTACCGTGAAGGAGTATAAAATATGCCACCCCAAGTATATCATCTTGTCACATTACTTATTTGGAAGAAAGTCACTTGAGTAACAGCCAGTCCAAGGACACTGTGACTTTCCTTTGTCCCCCTGAGAGCAGGAAATAAAACTCCCCTGGGAAAGTTCCCTTCCTTGTACCAGAATGGAAAACCATCCTTAGCACCAGAAACGGGAACGTAGCACCGAGAAGGCTGTGCAAACCAGCCTTGTTACTTCCTTACTAACTGACTAGCCCAAACCCAAATCTCTGTCTTCTCAACTCTTCACAAATCCATTGTTTTGTTTTCTAAAAGGCGCAAGTGCCACCTACTTTGTTCATTCTCTGGGTGTCATATTATTAGAAAGCTAATGCACATGCAAAATGAAATTTATTCTCTTCTATAGATCTGTCTCATGTCAACTGAATTATTAGACCATACAAAGAACACAAAAGCAAATAGGAGAAAAGCTTTCTGCCCCTTACTTGAAGATGTACCCACAAAAAGGTAGAAAATGAAACAAAGAGAAGGAAGAAAATTATTTGTTTGAGAATCACATGAATTTCTATATAGTAAAACCTTACAAACTCTACAAAAACAGTTTTAGAGCTAAAAACTAACTCAGGAAAAGTTCAGGATACAAAATCAACTTACAAAAATATGTTGTATTTCTACACACTGAAAACACAGTATATGAAAAAAAAAAAGGCATGACAAAACCATGCAATTTAAAATGGCACAAAGTGGAGCACCTGGGTGACTCAATTGCTTAAGTGCGTACTGTTGATTTGTTCTCATGTCATGATCTCATCATCCTGACTTTAATCCAGAGTCAGGCTCTGTCTGTGATGACTGTGCACAGCCTGCTTGGGATTCTCTATTCCCCCCTCTATCTCTGATCTCTCTCTCCCTCTTCTCTGTCACACAAAAATAAACACACATTAAAATGAAATGGCACAAAATAAAGTATTTAGGATTGAATTTCACTAAAAAGTAAAATATTAGCATACCAAACATGACCTGTTGAGAAAGACATGTAATCATGGACACAGAGGCAAATATAACTGTGTTCACAGATTTGAATTCTTCCTATTGTCACAGGGCCATCCACACAGAGTGATAAAGAGGTGCATTCCTAACCCCGTTTTTGGCTTTTAAAGAATCAAATCTAAGTCTGGAATTCGTTATATAGTGAGAGGATATGCAAATAGGGCCCTCCAGTGCTGATTAAACCAGCCAGCCCTGACCCTGCAGCTGGGAGAGGAGCCCCAGCCCCGGGAGTCCCAGGTGTTCCCATTCTGTGATCAGGACAGAACACAGACATCTCGCCATGGAGTTTGTGCTTGGCTGGGTTTTCCTTGTCGCTGTGTTAAAAGGTAATTTATGGTGAACTGGAGACACTGAGTGTGTGAGTGGATATGAGTGAGAGAAACAGTGATGTGTGACAGTTTCCTGACCAGATGTCTTGTGTCTGCAGGTGTCCAGTGTGAGGTGCAGCTGGTGGAGTCTGGGGGAGACCTTGTGAAGCCTGGGGGATCCCTGAGACTCACCTGTACAGTCTCTGGTTTCAACGTTGGTAGCTACGACATGCACTGGGTCCGCCAGGCTCCAGGAAGGGGCTGGAGTGGGTCTCAGTTATTTATAGTAGTGGAAGCACATACTACGCAGACTCCGTGAAGGGCCGATTCACCATCTCCAGAGACAACGCCAAGAACACAGTGGCCCTGCAGATGAACAGCCTGAGAGCCGAGGACACGGCCACGTATTTCTGTGCGAAGGACACAGTGAGGGGCCGTCACTGTGAGCCCAGACACAAACCTCCCTGTAGAAGGGGATCAGCACCACCAGGGGGTGCACAGTATGCACAGTTCTGGTTTGTATTCCCAGGAGCAGGTGCAGATGGAGGTTACAGGCAGGTTTCCTGTCAGGGTCTGGGGCTTCCTCTCCGCACAGCAGTTTCCCCCAGGGAGCTTCTCTGGACACATGACTCTGGGTTACCTTATCAGCCTTTATCCTAGAAACTTGTTATAAAAAAATATACTAACAGGCACACAAAGGAAACAATTGCTTACACTACTTACTCTTGCCTGTAAATATCAATGAATTAGGCATATCCTGAGGCATGTCACATGAAGCATTACAGGAGTCCAGACGCACTCATGCATCACAGGACGACGCAGCTCAGTGTGCAAGCGTACTAGAGCAATACGAAGGGCAACCTGGACATGAGGCTACAGAGGCCTCCAAACAAAACAAGACAGACACCTTGTGGGGTCATTGTCTGAACCATTCTCTCAACATCAAGTGTAGTTGACACCACGGGAAGCACTGGGACCATTGCCAGGATGTGGTCCTGATGCGGATTCTGAAGATCACACACACACACACACACACACACACACACGCAAGACTACATAAACTTCATCACCTGCATCGCTGTGTCTGTTGAGAGCAGAGCAGGTTTCTTTCCAAGTCATAAATGCTTGGATGGGGCCAGGAAGTCACACTGCCTGAGGGTGTGGTTGTAGGTCACTGGGGAGGGGGTTTGCCCCAGGGAGGGGCTTATGTGGAGTCAGTCTCCCAGCTACATCAAGGAAGGAGAACCCATGGTTTCCTTCTGGATTTCCCGTGTGTGGGGAGAGGAGAAGGGGGACAAAGGAGGTCTTGGTCCTGGCAGGACACAATCCAAGGTCAGAGAGTGATGACTAATCGCAAAACATGGATAAAAACTGAGAAAAAGAGAGAAATGGTCTTTCTAAGTAGAAACCATCTGAAGCCTTGGAAAACAAGAATAATGATGCATGTAAGCAAGCATAATGAAATAACAGAAATGGGCCGAGGTCTTACCCAGTGTCTCAGGTGGAAGACGTCCACTCTTCAAGGTCGCCAGTGTGCTCTGAAAGTCTTGTGTTCCCTGTGTGCACCAGAAGACTAGAAGCTTCTGTTGGATTGATGAGAATTTTCACTTTGAGGTCCTTGATTAAATTAGTCTTCCAAATGCAGGGAATAACCAATTGATCCTTCAGTTACTGATGTCAGTACAATATGTGTGTCCTCCAACTTCCCCAAGTAGATACTTAATCCTAAGGTGATGGGAGGAGGAGGTGGCACCTTTTCAAAGCACTTATGTCAGGAGGAGACAGCCTTATGATGGGATTAGTTCCCTTGTACACCAGGTCTGGGAAAGACCCCTTCTGCCAGGCCCCATGGTAGGTACAGAGAATAAAAAGCCCTGAACTTAGAATTTGGACCACCTGAGGGCACATGAGTGGCTCAGTAGGTTAAGCAAATGACTTCAGCTCAGGTCAAGATGTCACAGTGAGTGACTTGAGCCCTGCATCGGGCTCTGTGTTCACAGCTCTGGGCCTGGAGCCTGCATCGGATTCTGTGTTACACTCTCCCTGTCCCTCTCCCACTTGCATTGCCTTTCAAAAAAGAACACAAGTTTAAAAAAATTTTTTTTAAAGAACATTGACCATCTGGGTCTCAGTGAGCTAGATTCCTGTCACACTCCCTGCCCCTTTTCTAGATGGGTCGGGTCTTCATGATGAAATTTGCTGTCTTATTAATATTAGCTAAGGTCAACTAGGGTAGGCATGGATGTGTCTGTGCCCAGGAGCATCACTACACAACCCCATCCTTTAGAGGAGACATTGAGAGCACAGCCCCTCACCTTTGGCCTAGAGCTGGAGAATCCCGTACCTGGTGGCAGTGTCTGTAGAGAACAGACACTCCAGTCTCTGGACAGAGGAGTGGACCAGGACCAGTCAAGGAAGACTTGATCCGGTCGTGTCCCCTCTCTACAGGTGTGCACTCCCAGGTGCAGCTGAAGCAGCCTGGAGCTGAGGTGAGGAAGCCTGGGGTGTCAGCGAAGGTCTCCTGTGAATCGCAATGATACAACTTCACCATCTGTACCATAAACTGGTCCTACACACACCAGGAAAGAGCGTCTCATACATGGGATGGATTAATGCCTACAATGATAATCCAAAAATGCAAAGGGTTTCTCAAGGAGATTTGTTTTCTCCATGCACGTGTCTGTCAACACAGCCTGTCTACAGATCAGGGAACTGTACCCTGGGGACACGTCCATGTATTACTGTGCAAGAGGCACAGTGTGAAAATACACCTCTTGAAAGAGTCAGAAACCCTGAGGAGGGGACAGTAGTGCTGGTGTGTGGAGGGAAAGGGACAACATGTCTGCAAACTTTCTTTGACTGAGGGTCATGCATGTAGAGGTGAGTGATAAAGGATAATGTTTTTGTTCATTGAGTAATATTTTCACTCCTTTGTTGGCAAACCAGCTCCCATAAGTAGATAGGCACGCGAGCTCGTGCGCCCGCATGCACACACACACACACACACGCACACACAACCTTCATTTTTTCTAAATTTCTGTGGCATTAACACTTCCTTCATGGTATACTTGAACATGAATTCATTCTGAGCAAAGATTCCTAGGTAGATGCCAGAATCTCCCTTGTGTGGGTCACAGCAGCTCCCTCATGTTGGACAGAGAAGGTAAATTGCCTTCGCTTCTCAGAGTTACAGCAGGGGGCAGCGGAAGGTGGAGCAGAACCCAAAAGGGCTAACATAAGACATGGCCGCTCTAAAATTACTGGAAATCACAGAAACCCCTAGTCAGCTGGTAGGTGTAGACACTGCGCATCTATTCACATTGCAGCCATGAAATATCCCCTCAACCTGGTATGCAAAACACAGGTCTACTCTCTCATGCTGGGGTTGTCAGAAATGTGAAATAGTTAACCTGGATCTGAAACAAAATGCCAACAGGGCTGTGTGTCCTTCTGAAACTCTAAAGGGGAGACTTCATCTAATAGAGTTGCGACCTTAATCGCTGTTCATGGCATGTCCTTCCCTGAAAATCCAGCAGGGAAGAACTAATAGAGACATCACGTGGCACTTTCCTTGTGGCAGAAGGAATGCCCCTCTGCATTGCTCTCATAAGGACAACGTGATTCCATATGTCCATCAAAAAACCCAGGACAATCTTCCATCCCAGGGTCCATCCCACAGTTCAATGCTCTTTGTATCATAGATGGTGATCCTCACGAAATTGTGCCCTGTGGGTGCAGGAGGTCAGGACCACTCCTCCCCTGAGCACGGAGCTCTTTGGAAGGGTCGTTCTCAAGAGAAGCACATCCAATCTTCTCATGTATGTTGTCAGTCATTCTGTGTGTGTATCTCACACGTTCCAGTATGTATAAGATCCGTTACTAATCTAACACACCTGCCTCCTTGTGACTCTGTTCAGGTTTGGTGTAGTCACCCAGGTGAACCTGGAGAAGGAGCCCCAGGTATAGACACCCTCACAGTCTCTCTCCTTTACCAGTGTCATCACTGAACTCACGCCAACAACAATCATCTTTGATTGTTTCACGTTTTTCATTTTATTCATTTTATTATTGTTTTCTCAATTCCTCCCTCTCAGTTTTGCTATGCAGAGTGAGTAGGCTGTGCTCAGTTATGCTATTTGTACATTGGATTCTTTTCAAAGTGTTTTCATTGACACAAAATATGGTGGATGCATTGTGTAATTTTAATATCCTTCTTTCACTGATTGCCTTGGTGTTATTCCTTTTTGAAAGTTTGTGATGAAATCTATGATGAAAATCTATGATGATTATATATACATTAATGCATATATTTTAAGATTTTGTACTTCTAGAAATTTTTTTTTAATTTTTTGACGTTTATTTACTTTTGAGAGACTTAGAGACAGAGCGTGAGCAGGGGAGGGGCAGAGAGAGAGGGAGACACAGAATCTGAAGCAGGCTCCAGGCTCTGAGACATCAGCACAGAGCCTGACACGGGGCTCGAACTCACAGACCGCAAGATCACGACCCGAGCCGAAGTCGGATGCTTAACCGACTGAGCCACCCAGGCGCCCCGTGTACTTCTAGAAATTTAATACAACTGCTTTCATAAAGAATACTGTATTTTAAAACCAAAATTAGTTCACATAATAATATTTACCTTATGAATTTACTAGGCAATACTATTCATCAAAAGAACTTAAAGTAAAAATCAGCTTGTGATTATCATTCAAGATATTACTTTCCCATTTTTGCGATGTTTTTATCATTTGAAGATTGTCTGAAATATAATCTAGATCATAATAGTTATATTAGAGGCTATTGATTTTCTTCTGAATTAAATATTTCCAACTTCTTAAGAGCGATTGTACAAAAGTTAATTTATTTGAATACTAATTAATAATCTTCTGAGAAAGTACTTTGAAATAAGAATTAATCTCGAAAATCACTGGTGGATATACAACATATGAAGAACATAATAGGATTTTCAATTCAGTTCAAATCTACTATCCTTTTGTTTGTGCAGGTAACCTTGTGAGTTGTACCAGTGTGTCCCCATTCATGTCGTTTGTCTCAGACACAGGCTTGCAGAAAGTACTAGACCATCATCTGCATCCGTATACTCCACCTTCCAGTACGCACAGAAAATCAAACTTTCCCGACACTTCCTGCCGTGCTGGTGCATCCAGAGCCCGTGTTCCCAGCAAGGATGCCTCCTGCAAAGTCAAGGAGGGAGGGTCACTAGGCGGCCCAGGCCACCTGCTCAGTGAACAGCAGGAGGAAGGGAAGTGAACTCTGAAGGAACAACAGGCTTTCTGTCAGTTTGGAGCTAAGTGTTACAGACACTGACCTACCCACTTAATGCTCAAGGAGTGCTGGCAATGTGAGTTTATCCTCAGGATAAAATAAGAATGGAGACCATGGATGATCCAGAACCCACATGCCACACCCACGAATTGATGGCAGTCTACCCACCAGCTCACAGCGATGTGGTTTTCAAGTCTAGTGCCAGTATCTGAGCTGAAAAGCAGAAGGTGGCTGAACCTAGAGTCTAGGGAGTTGAAGGAAAGGAAAAAATTGTCCTCCGTCGAGATTTCTTGTGGACAAAGCATTAAGTTCGCATGAGTTGAATGCACAGGAGAAAGAAACCAAGTATTCATTACTAGTACACCAAGGTCTAATGAAGAAATTGAGACTCAAATACATAAAAAAGAAAGGCAGTTATTTATATAAATTTACAGAAAAGGACAATATGTGTGTCCAGAATTTACTGGAAAAAAGAAACAGACATATGGAAAGTTTACTTAGTGAAGAATTCTCCACTATTTTGATCTGAGATAGGAGATTAGTAACAGATTAACAAGGTGTGCTTCTCTAGCTTTCTCGGCTATAAAAACCCCTATTGCTGGTGATCAGGATGGGTCTTTACTTCTTCTTGCAGGGAGGGCATTTCTCAGCTGGTAGATTTAGTTCTTGCTCTCAGAGGGACTGAGGAGGGCCTGAGCGACCTTGCACCGGTCATTTCCCAAGTACATTCAATGCAAATATCAGTTTGCTGCTGTGGCGTATTTGGGCAACCTGTCACTCTCTTCTGAGGTCGTCATACATGTAACCTTATGACCAGACACGACAATTATAGCCACATAACTAAGTGAAACTAGACAAGCAGCGCACTGAAAACATTACACACATGTGTATAAGACTGTCTTTATGGTTACTACACCATGGAAGCCACAAAGCTTTCTTCCAACAAAGAATGGATGGCCATTGATATCATAGCTGCAGACAATAGAAACAGGAACCAACACATGCATGAAAATAGATACATCTCAATTTCCTTGTTCACCAGGGGAGACACCACTGCCCAAGGTCACACACTGTATGAACCTGTCTATGCCAGATGGTGTCTCCAAAATGAAATGCACAGGAAACTGGTGTGGGAAGGACAGAGCTTTGGACAGACCTGACAATGCTGCATTTCTTTGACTTGTGGTTACTCAGGTTGTCCTGTAGCTTCATTTTGGTGGACTTCACATGGCTTTAGGTGTTCATCAAACTCATAGAATCTTACACTAAAATAAGGTCTAGTTTTCTATATTTAAGGTACTTCTGTAAGATCTCATTGGCTTGATCACTAGCTAAAGTGTACTAAAATGATATCCAGAAACACTTGTGTCTCAGCACTCTGTATTGTGTTCCTTCTTAGCCGGGTGATTAACTGATGAACATGTAGATTGGATAGATGGCATGGATTGATATTGGGGGGGCGGAAGAGATTTACTTCAGTTCATGAAAGTAACAGGTTCTAAGGAAAGACTGTGGGGTCAACGGGCTGATATGGGATGGAAGGTGATAACATCATGGGAATGATCAAGGCAATGGTGGAGACAGTCTGTGATGTTTTATCTGTGCATTTCCTTTCCTCACGGTGAATTATTATGAGGATATCTGACAAAAGCCCAGGAAACAGTTGGTAAACCTTCAGGAAATGAACAAAAATGACCAGAAGGAGGACGAGAGATGGTGGATGCAGGGTCAGAGCCTGGTGGGAAGAAGGGCCTTTGAGCAAGAGCCTGAAAGGATCTGTAAATGTTTGGATCGAGGATATTGGTCCACACCTGCCGGGGTCCTTGTTCCGGCGAATCTAGGGGTCCACGAAGGACGGATGGTCAGGCAAAATGAAGTGAGAGAGCCATAAGAGATGGAGTCTGATGACCAAGCAGGCAGCCCTGGCAATTCTGGCATCTCTGCTTTGCTGGTCTCAGTGTCTTTATTTTTAAACGGTAGCGAGTGACATTACATCAGTCACAAGGCATTCGTTACAACATACATTGTTGTGGCAAGACCTATGTAGTCATCCATAGGTTTATGGTAGCTTTTGTAAGAGTATTTTGTTATTACCTTTTTATTATAAGGGAGCGTGAGGATGAGAATTACAAAAGGATTTGTGAAGTGTTAATCTCAGGGAGGTGCTCAATGTTTGCTGCTGATCAGTGAAGATATATGTAGCTACTTAGTTTGTACCTTATCTATAAACAGTGCTTCTAACTTTTGGGCTAGGCTAACCTCTGGGTAAGGTCCTAAGTCTTTTTACAATCTCTCCTATCAGTCTGTTTATCAAATACTGAGAGAAGCTTTACAGAGATGTGCCTTGAGGTTTTATGGTGAGGCTGAGGGGATGATTAACACAATGCTATACCTGCAGGGAAAATCTAGTTTGGTTCAAGGAGTCTTGGGGCCTAAGGCCTAATAATTTCTAGCCAACTCATAACTGCTATTCTGTATGATCAATTTGTGTAACCTATCCCCAAGAGGCAACTCCAAGGTTACTTCTGGCCAGATTACTCTCATTCAGATTTTATCCATCAAGACATTGCACTCCAGGTCCCCTTTTCCATGTGCCATAAAACCAAAGAGCATTACATCCCTTAGGCCAATGAGAGCACTTTAAGAAATCCAGGCCTGAAATATTATTTAGAAGGAGGTAAGAGTAGGCACCAGTTTGGATGGCGGGAGCTTTGCTTCAACCTTTCACACGCAGGGAGGGGTCTCAACCCATAAGCCCAAAACGGCTCCCAACACACACCCAGGACAGAGGTCTCTTTTGTCTCTGTACACCCCAGAGCTCAGGACATCCTGGGAAGAGAGACTCTGGGGTCACCAGGAATTAGAAGCAACAAGCCCTGGAGTGAGGAGGAAATACTAGGAGGCATCTGCTAGCCAATGTGGAAGCTGTACTTATTCAGAAAAGATTGAAGTCAAAATTACTTTACGTATGCCAAAGTTGGCACCAAAGTATTCTTTCCAGGGTGAAAATATTATTTTTTAAATGTTGGCAATTGTAGGTAGTTTCATTCAATGTGTTTCAAAATGAAATCCTCTCTAGTGTCTTTTAAAATAAGGTAAAATTATCTATGTATTAGGTATGTGTGTGTATGTATGAATGTGTGTATGTATGAATGTATGTATGTATGCATGTATCTATCTATCTATCTATCTATCTATCTATCTATCTATCTATCTTCTATCATATATTCATACATCATCTATCTACTCTCTATCCATATCCATCGGATATCTATTGGATGTGTACACATGTAGTCGGCATTTATCCTATTGGCACATAACTTTCAGAACTATGAACATGATCTCTGTCTTTTCTTGTTAGCTCCCTAAATTTTAGATCCCAATGATGTCCAGGTCAGACACTCCATTTTATTCAAGGTGGTTATTTTGAGGGTCATTAATTTCTTATCTAAGATACTGATGTTCCCTGTGCCAATCTGGCTTTCTGTAAAGCCAGTACGTCCTTCTGACATAACATCCGCCTGTGTGAGGTGAAATTTCTCAGGAGAAGGGAGGCATCCTCCACGCATGGGAATCGTATCCATAAGCCACACAGAAGGCAGCTGTGTATTGGTGTCTGTACACTGGAGGACCTAGGCAACACTTCCAGGCTTTGCAGAGGGCTTAGTGGGCAGAGTCCATCAGCAGAGAACCATCAGGATCAGCGGTCACTAGGTGTCCTCAATGCTTTGAAGGTAGTTGTCTCCTGAGATCAAAACATTAGCATAGAAAGTAAGAGAAATATGATCTTGGAACCACTATACATTTCTTATATTATATTTATATTAGAGTTGACATACATATATATTTTTTCTCTGCACTCATGTGTGTACTGACTTAACATTGAGTGTTTTTAAAGACTAACTATCAAAAGTTGTCTGCACAAAATGTGCATCCTTTTTTATATCTTTTTGAAATACAGATTATAATACATCGTGATCCACTCATTTGTTTAACATTATTCTTATACTCAAAAAGTGAGGGCATCTCTTGTCCTGCTTTCAACACAATTCCTAGACCAAGTGCTGTCTCAACCCAGACCAACATACCAGGTGGGAACAACCAAGAAATGCCCACAGGTGATCCTGGAAGGATGAGCAGATCATGACTTGGTCCCTGTCCACTTGTAAGGATGCGATCCCTCCCACACATGCCAACTTCTCCTAAAGATCTAGGGTGCGTGCACCCCAGTGATTAGAGTAGTGCTATCAACAATAGCCAAAGTATGGAAAAGAGCCCGAATGTCCACTGACAATGAATGGATAAAGAAGGTGTGGTAGATATGTATACAATGGAATACTACTTGGCAATGAACAAGAATGAAATCTTGCTATTTGCAACACCATGGATGGTACTGGAGGATAGTATGCCAAGCGAAATGCATAGTCAGAGAAAGACAGACACGTGATTTCACTCAAGTGTGAAATTGAGAAACTCCAAAGATGAGTATAGCAGAAGGAAAGGACACAGAAGATAAAAACGAGAGAGGGAGGCAAAGCATAAGAGAATATAAAATACAACAAGCTGAGGGTTGCTGGAGGGGGCGAGTGAGTGGAGGATGGGCTAAGTGGAGGATGGGCATTAAGGAGGGCACCTATTGGGATGAGCGTTACAGGTAAGTCACGAATCACTGGGTTCTACTCCTGAAGCCAAGACTACACTGTATATTATCTGATTCGTCTTTCTTTGTCACTATATTTTGTGAATTTAAGTACAGTATACCTTGGTGGTGATCAGCTCTGTTGAAGCTAATAGATTCTGGATTGCTCTTTGGATTTTAATATCTGTGTCCTTTCCCAGATTATGAAAATTTTCCACTAAAAGTTTATCACATAAACCTTCTTCCCCTTTTTCTCTCCTAATCTTATGTGACTCCAATGATTCAGATGTTAGTCCTTTTTAATATCTTACTGACTTCCTTAATTCTTCTATCGTGGTCTTTTGCCTTTCTCTCCCTCTTTTTTCTACTTCATTCTTCTCCCAAACTTCATTTTCTGTATCATTGATTTGCTATCTTCTTCATCCATCTGTGCCATTGTGGTATCCATTCCAGATTGCATCTCAGTTATAGCATTTTATATTTCATCCTGACTAGATTTTACATATTTTATCTCCACAGGAAAGAATTCTATGCATTTTTGAACTCTAGCTACTATACTGATTAACTTGGTTCTAAATTTTAGTTCAGACATGTTGCTATATCTGTGTTGAATAAACTCCTGTCATCGATTTCTGTTTTTCATTTGGGTTGAAATCCTTCGTTTTCTCATTTCAGAAGATGAAAAAATTAATAAAGTAAAAAACTTAAAATTAAAAACTAAAGAAAAATCAAATAAAGGAAGCTAGATCTTAGGTGTGTATTGGAATGCTTGTTCAATGAAGCTTAATAGAAAGAAGAAATAATGCAGCGATAAGAAAAAAGGATAAGAAATAATCTGAAAATGGAAAGATTATATACTAAAATAGAATAAAATAAATAAAATGAAATAGAATTGAAAAAATTTTTAAATGAAAATAAAGTGAAAAAATAATAAAATTTTTTAATTTAAAAAAGAGAAATAAAAACATTTCTTTCTCTCTCTGTACCCAAGAAAAAGAAAGGGGAAAAAACCAAGTTAAACAAAAACTGAACCAAAAAAGAAAAAACGAACCAGCAAACAGACAGAAACCCAAATGAAGTTACATCCATTTTCCCCAACTGCTAAACTGTGATTCTCTCTGTATTCCATACACCAGGAGGTGGAAGGACTTGTGCTGATCTTCTAGGAATGTGCTTCGGCACATGGGCAGTGCTCTGTGTGACAGCTCCCTTCTCCACTAGGTGGCACTGCTTAGCTTACTGGGGCAGATCAGCGTGCCTCATACAGATGGGGGAGAGGTAGAAATGACTTCGCCTAGGTCCCTACTCTGGCACAGGAACTTGGCAGACTCACTGACTGGTGATCAAATACCCGTCCTTTGTCTCAGACCTCCATCCACATTCCTTTCACCGATACTGTCCATCCTTCATGGACCCCTGGACTCTCCGGAGCTGGACTCCAGCAGGGTTTATCGATTTTGTTAATTCTTCCAAAGATCCAGCTCTTGATTTCATTGATCTGTTCTAATTTTTTTTTAATTCGATGGCATTCATTTCTGCTCCAATCTTTATTATTTCCTGTCTTCTGCTAGTTTTGGGTTTTATTTGCTGTTCTTTTTCTAGATCTTTAAGGTGTAAGGTTAGGTTGTATCTGAGACTTTCTTCCTTCTTTAGGAAGGCCTGGATTGCTGTATACTTTCATCTTATGACTGCCTTTGCTGCGTCCCAAAGGTTTTGGCCTAGGGTATTATCATTTTCATTGCCTTCCATGTACTTTTTAATATTCTCTTTAACCAACTGGTTAACCCATTCTTTCTTAGTAGGATATTCTCTAATCTCCAAGTATTCGTTGTTGTTGCAGGCTTTTTCTTTTGGCTGATTACGAGGTTCATAGTGTTGTAGTCTGAAAATATGTCAATCTTTTGTACTTGTTGAGGGGTGATTTGTGTCCCAATATGTCATTGCTTCTGGAGAATGTTCCATGTCAGTTGAGAAGAATGCGCATTCTGCTGCTTTAGGACAAAGTGTTCTCGATGTATCTGTTAAGTCCATCTGGTCCAGTGTATCCTTTAAAGTCATGTTTCCTTATGCACTTTCTGCTTACATGATCTTTCCATTGCTGTAAGTGAGGTATTGAACTCCCCTACGATTGTGGTATTATTATCAATTAGTTTCTGTATGTTTGTGATTAACTGATTTATACATTTGGAAGTTACCAATTTGGGGGCATGAATGTTTACCATTGTTAGGTCTTAGTGAACAAGCCCTTTAATTATGATATAATAATGGCTTTCTTCATCTTTTGCTACAGTCTTTATTTTAAAATCTAGATTGCCTGATATAAGTATGGCTACTCTGGCTCTCTCTTGGTGGCCATTAGCCTGATATATAGTTCTCCATCTCCTTCCTTTAAATCTGAAGATGTCGTTAGGTAAAAAATGAGACTCTTGTTAATAGCATATGGATGGTTTCTTATCCATTCTGTTACCTTATGTCTTTTAATTGAGAGTTTAGTCCATCAATATTTAGACCAGTACTGAAAGATATGAACTTGTTGCCACTCTGTTACTTTAGAGTTTGAGTTTCTGGTTGTGTTCTCCGGTCCTTTCAAGTCTTTATCGCTTTTGGTCTTTTTTGTTTTGTTTTATCTTTTCTCCACTCGTAGAGTCTCCCTTAAAATTTCTTGCAGGCTAGTTTAGAAGTCACAGACACTTTTAGTTTTTGTCCGGGAAACTTATCATCTCTCCTGCAATTTTAATGACGGTCTAGCTGGATAAAGAATTCTTGGCTGCATATTTTCTGATTCATCACGTTGTGTATCTCTGGTCAGTCTTCTCGCCTGCCAAGTTTCTGTGCACAGGTCTGCCTCGAAGCTAATCTGTCTTCCTTTATAGGATAAGGACTTATTTTGCCTTGCTGCTTTCATTATTCTTTCCTTGGCTGTGTATTTTGTCAGTTTTACTATGATATGCCTTGTTGATGTTCAGTTTTTGTTGTATCTAATGAGATTTCTCTGTGCTTCCTGATTTGATTTCAGCGTCTTTCCCCAAGTTAGGAGAGCTTTCCAGTCTGATTTGCTCACGTAAAACTTCTTCCTCTTTTTCTCTGGCTTCATCTCCTGGAACCCCTGTGATTCAGATGTTATTTCTTTTCGATGAATCATGGAGTTGTCTAAATGTTATATCGTGCTTTTTTGCGTTTGTTTCCCTATTATTTTCTGCCTCAGTATTCTCCATAAATTTTTCCTTTCTGTTGCTCATTTGTTGCCCTTCCAAATCCATCCTTGCTGCTCTGGTATCCACTTGAGACAGCATCTCAGTTACAGCATTTGTAACTTTTTCCTAATTATATTTTACTTCATTTATCTCCACAGAATGGAATTCGATATAGTTTTCAGATCCAGCTAATATTCTTATTAACATGATTCTAAATTATTCAGACATCTTACTTGTATCTGTGTTGATAAAATTTTGGCTGTCATTTTTTTCGTGTTCTTTCTTTTGGGGTGAATTTTTTTGTTTCATCATTTTGGAGGAACTTAATAAAAGTAAGCATTGCAATAAAAAATTAAAAACAGTATAAAAAATTAAATAAAGGTTGCTAGAGTACAGGTGTGTTTTATTCCTGTCATTGAGAGAGGCTCGATTGAATAAGGTGGAAAATATAAAGAAATGGATAAAAAATAGGAGAAAGTTTGAAAATTTTTTAAAATGAATACAATAAAATAGAATAAGATGAAAAGAGGAAAGCAAAGTGGAATAAAAAATTTACAAAAAAGAAAATATATAGTAAAAATTATAGAAATCCTGTTTTATAGCCACAAGAAATAAAAATACATTTTTCAGTTTCTGTATTCAAGAATAAGAAATGAAAAGAAAAAGAAAAAAACTGAATATATGGAGCAGCCACCAGAATGAAAGACGATTGAAATTACACCCAGTATTCCCTAGACATCACACTATGTATCACTTTATAGTCCATAAACTAAGCAGGCAGAGAGACTTGTGGTGTTCTGCTAGAGAGGTTGATGCAGTCGGACAAGTCTTGGCATAATGACTCCATTCTCCACTAGGTGGTGTTGATTAGCTTACTGGGGTGGACTGCCATGGTGCATGCAGGTGGGTATGCCCATGAGTGGGAGAGGTGAAAATGGTGACACCCAGCTCCCAATCTCTAGTATCAAAACACTTTGCTCCTCACACCAACGATCAAGCACCTCTTCTTTGTCTCTGGCCTCTGGCCGCTCCCCACTAGTACCCTGTTCACAAGCAAGCCATCAGTCTCCAGGGGACACCTCCTCTAGAATTTATCTCAGATGGAGCTGTATTTCCAAACCCTTCACTTCTAAGGACCCTTTGCCCCTTAATCCGTTCAGAAGTCTGGGGGAGGGTCTCAGCAAGCAACGGCCAGATGCCAGCCTGAACCCTGGAATGTTCACACACCCATGCTGCTGCAGATGCCCAGAGACTATGGCTGGGTGTTAGCCTGCCCCAGAGAAAGTTTGTGTGATCATGTAGCTGCAGCGTTTCAGGGATCGTGGTAAATCACAACACACATCTGGTTCCAGGCTCCACCATTAATGTCCTTGTTCTAACACCAGTAAGTGTGGTTCTTCTCCGGGGTCCATTGGGAACTTTGTGGGGAAGTCACACAGCCGCTATCAAATGTCATTCATCAGGAGAACCACCTCTCCGCATGTGTCCTGAGGACCACTCAGACCATTCTGTCTGCTCCCAGGGGTTCGCCCTTCCCACCACAGATCTCTCAGTATCCAGCTGTGGCATTTCAGACACTGGGCACCCCTGCTCATAGAGTCTTAATGGTATCCTAGATCTCCTTTCTCCTTTCTCTTTCTCCCTCTTTGTTAAGTTCTTTATGGGTGTTTCTACTTGTTCTCTTTCTTTCCTGCTGGTTTCAGAGGGAGCGCTTTCCCTGTACTCTCCCCCCCTCCATCTCCATCATCCCTCCACAAGCAAAAACAGCTCCCTACCATCTGGGGAATCCTCTCTTCCCAGTTCTCATGTCTGTGCCGTGTGCCTGCGGGGTTCTGTGGTTCAGGTTATGCAAATTGTTGTGTTAATTCTAAACCAATTGTCTCAGTGTGCCAGATGGTTTGGTGTTGATCTAGCTGAATTTCAGAGATGAGAAACATGGAACACCTCCCTACTCTCCCATCATCTTGGCCCCTCTCTCCAGAATAATTTTAATATGTTGTTATAAATTACTTAGAAAAGGAGAAACTGGAGGAGGAGAGAAAATGGCAGAGTATTAATAGGATTCTGTGCTTGCCTAAACCCTTAAGTCCAGTCCAGCAAATATCAAATCACTCTGAAAACCCAGGAAATATATCTGAGGACTGAGAGAACAATAGGCACCAGTAGATGGAGAAGACCACAGATTGGAAGGGAGGAGCTGTGAAGATGTGATTTCAGGGAGAAAATTATCATGGGGGCAGAAGTGGGAAAGAGTCTCCGATAGGAGAACACAGAGAGAAAGAAAGAGAGAGAGAGAGAGAGAGAGAGAGAAGCAGCACATGGAGGATGGCACAAGAAAAACACCACCCAATACAACTGACCAGGAAAAAGAGGGGCTGATTATTGTGATATTTACAAGCAGCTGATTTCAATGTCTGAATATTTAGAACTCGAAGCCATCCCTGGAGTTGATCCTGGTGGGCATATGAGTGCTTCTGCGGAGAAAGAGGGCAGAGGCCCCGACAGGCTCCTGTGGTCTGAGGATCCCCTGTGTCACATGGGGAGACCAGATCCCTTCTTGGACTTCGCTTGAAAGAGGTGGCACTGCCTATCACGGGACAGCACAGCGGGAAGGCACCATTGCACTCCCTGTACATTAGCATAGGAGCCTTGGCCGAGGGCAGCTAACCTCGACACCAGTTTTTTGCTTTTATTCACCATGAACTCAAAGCCCCCTGGTTTTATTCAACTGCCCTTCTGGGACAAACCAGCACCAGCCACAGCACAGTGACACTTTCCCACCAATGAATGCTGGGATTGTGCCACCCTGAGCCCCTACACTATGGAGTTTTGAATCCCAGCTAATGCACCTGAGATAAAACACAGGAGCAGCACCGCACCACCAGGGGGGCTGAAGGATCCAACACAGACACGGTGAAGACAGGGAGATGATGGAAGCCTGGGACACACGAGTAAAGATTGTTCTCTCTTCAGTGAGGCATTCCTGAACAGGGGAAGTGAGATGGCCCTCTCCAGGGACAAGAGAGTGGACTGATGCCATTCTTTGCTCCACTCATAAGTATGGACACACTTCAGTGAGCAGCACAGTGCCCCTGGGTGGAGGCTTGAGCTGCCAAAAGCAAGCCTCGACCCCCTGCTCTCCTCAGGTGCTTCCTTACTAGAGGAAAAGTGCATGGGAACCAGAGCAGCGGTGGAACCCTCCCCCAGAAAACAAGCACAAACCCCCACTCTCACCAAATCCAATTACAATGGAATGTGGCAAAGCTTCACCTCTAGGGGAAATAGGATCTAGCCTCTTCAGAGAGAGAAAAACAGCAGAGAAACCAGCAGAGAAAAACACACTGTGTTAACACTCACGACACACTGGACAAGGTCCAAACACACTACACTGGAGGCTAGTGGAAACTCTGTATAAGACTGATGTGAGAGACAGAATATCCAAAACAGAATAGTACAGTGCACACAGCATACACCAGAAACCCCACCTGAAGTGTTAGGCTCCAGGCAGTATATGACCTCTTCTTAATAAAGTCATTAATATTAGTAGCCGAAAACACAACAGACTTTTCTCAAACACAGAAAAGACAGACACTAGACAAAAGACTAAGACATTCATCTCCAAGGAAAGAAGAGGAAGGGTCATAGGCATGATCTAATCAAAGCAGACAGAAATAACATGCCTGAAACACAATCAATAAAACAACCATAAGGATACTTACTACCTGTGCTGGAGAAACACATAGAATACATTATGGCTACTCTTACCACAGAGACAAAGACCAAACTCTACCCCGGGTGAAAATAAAAAGGCAATAAATGACGTGACATTGACTGCATATAATGACCATGAGGACAAAAGAAACAGGAAGAATGAGTGATATATAACATAGAATTTGGAAAATAATGAGCAGAAAAGATGAGAGAAACTCAAATAAGAATCACTAATGTAACTTACAAAAATCAGAATAATGGAAACCATAAAAACATTTGTGTCCTACGTTGGGAGCCGTTTTGGGTTCACAGGTTGAGACCCCTTCCAGTGTGGAAAAGGTGGTTGAAGCAGTTATGTGCTGGCTGAATATTGGTGTGATTTGTGTAAATGTTAGGTTCCTATTACGTAAATTCACTCATTCACAAGCAAAGAACAAGCACTGGGAATTCTGTCCTTGCCAGACGGGTTGCACCTCCCCCATTGTGATTGGAAGAATAGGCTGAATGACTCCTGGCCTGTTTACAGATAATTAACATAGGCAGGCCTAGGTAACTTCCTGTTATCTCTCCCTGCCTTAAATTTATATGCTAATGAACTTGAAAACAACTTGCAAGATTGAGGAAATCTCTGCTTTACTGATAAAACACATTATTGTTCAAACCATGCTTACTGATGGGATGTCAACTCATTGCTGTCATGTAACTCACTACTTTTAAATAAAGACACTGAGACTAGCAGGCGGAGATGCCAGAATTGCCAGGGCTGCCTGTTTGCTCATCAGACTTCATCTCCCTCGTGGCTCTCTCATTTTCTTTCACCAGACCGTCCATCTTTCGGGGACCCCTATGTTCGCTGGAAGTGGACCCCGGCAAGTTGCACCCAACGTGGGGCAGGAAGGTAATCCCTTTCTTTCCTAAGCTCCCTGTAAGATAGTCGGGATGGTTAGGACCCACCTAAAGTTGCTACAGACCCCCTTGGAGAGATAGGCAAGGTGAGTGTGGTAAGTGAAGAGAGCGGTTTTTCAATTTTATGTCCAGATCTACCTTAGTTTGAAGCTAAGTTCTCTTTTTCTGTAAATCAATGGACAGATACCGGGTTAAAGATAGCTGCCCCGGCCTTCTGCCGTAGACCGCTGATAAGAAATATGATTGCTGAGAATTCTGTTTTGTTTACTGTTTGCTGTAAACATTGTAAAACTTTTTCTGAGTCTAGTCTGACATGTATTAGTTAGAGTAACTGGCATTTCTCGCTTCTGTAACCCTGCTTGCTCGATATGAATTAGATTGAGTATCTAGCATTTCTCACTTCTGTAACCTTGCTTCTCTCACATTCTTCCCCTTCCCCCTTTATGACATGCATTAGTTTGTGTAACTGGCTTTGCTCACATTCTTCCCCTTCACCTTTCAGACATTCATTAGCTTGAGCAGACATTTACTAGCTTGAGAACCTTGCTTCCCTCACATTCTTCCTCTTCCCCCTTTTCTGATATGTATTAGGATAAATAACTAACTTTTTCACATAACGGACAGAGACTTCCCACCAAAGAGCAAACAAAGAAACCCCAATCAGAGGGCAGCATATGTTCGTATTTCAAATATCGACCAATCAGTCACCCTATAACCTGAAACCTTCCTATACTATTTGTCTCTGTCTATAAAAACGCTGTACCAACCATGTTCCAGGCCTTTTTGCATACTGGCAGCGGTATGCGAAAGGACCTGGATCGATCCTGAAATAAAATGACCCTTGCCACTTGGCTTTGACTTTCGACTCTGGTGGTCTCTTGTGGGGGGATTCGAGAATTCGGGCACAACAGTAAGTAGTTTCAGAACTTAAAATTTTGAGATGCTATATGCCATACTGAGTCTAAAGAAAGAGGACTCAGTATAAATGAGAACTTAAACTTTTTGAGAAGCAATCATATGCCTGGTTCCAGAAACCATGCAGTTCTCTTGAGTCACCAACACCTTTCATCCTTTGGAAAATTCCCAGTAATGTCTAACAGGTACCCAAAGGTAATACTTCATTTTCGTAGAGGCTTCTGAGAATTCGGAAAGGTTAGGAGTCCATCGTAGGGTGACCAGGACCCCCCTGCACAAGATAGGTAGGGCCAGTTGATGGAAACTTTTTAAAGAACTTTTTGAGAAGCAGTAGTCTATACTGAATCAAAAGAAAGAGGACTCAGTATAGAAAATGGAACTTAGACTTTTTGAGAAGCAATAGGGCCATACTGAGTCTGAAGAAAGGACTCAGTATAGAAGTCAGAACTTAAACTCTTGAGAAGCCATGTGCCATACATAATGAGTCTAAAGAAGAGAGTCTATTTATCGACATTATTCATAATTTCCTTATTGAGAAGAGGATTAAAGTTTCACCTCAACAGGTTGCTTGCTTTCTACATTTATACAAAAGCAATGTCCTTAGTTTAACCATAAACCTAAAAACTTGGAATAAGGTTGGTGAAGAGATAAAGCTCTACTATACGATTCAGGGACCACAAAACTTTCCTGTGGACACTTTCTCTTTATGGAATCTTGTCAGGGGTGCCTTAGGTCCCCAGGTGGAGGCTGAAGAGTTACCTAGAGCGCTAAATAGTGCGCCTCCTGAGGAGGATGTACCTCCACTTGTTGCTCCTAAATTGACAATCTCACCATCTCTGAAAAGGAAAAATTAAATCAATTTATATAAATGGATATATGTCGATACATAGATCTTTATAAATACCTATGAATATATATCTATGGATATATGCATAGATATATATGGATATAGGCATATAGAGATGTATATGGAAATATATAAAGATGTCTATGTGGACATATATATGGATATCTGTGTATCTAATTATCTATCTATCTATGTCAGCCAAAAGAAGGAATGAGACCTTTCCATTTGTAAGGACATGGAACTAGTTAGTATGATACCAAGTGAAAGCAGTCTGTTAGAAGAAGACAACTACCTTCCCATAATTTCATTCATATGTGGAACCGAAGAAACAAAGAAGCAAAGGGACAAAGGTGAGAGGGTAAGTAAAACTATCAGGATTCTCTGCCAGGGAACCTTAAAGAGATCTCCCATGGGAAACTCCATAGCTCTCTTGCCAGCCCATGACTCCCCACAAAAGTGCTATATCCAACTCTCTCCCTCTCTCTCTCTCTCTCTCTCTCTCTCTCTCTCTGGTTAATCTAACTATATGTGAGGGCTGCTCATTAATTCCCTGGATAATAACTATGATGATTGGAGCTCATTGACTCTGGCTAGCCTACCTTGGGATAGATATTTTAAGGAATATTCCCAAGCAGCTGCCGAAACTTCTTTTGTTTCAGGGAATGTCCCTGTCCTCTCTGGCCCGACATAGACTGCCTAATTCCACTAGTGGAAAACAAAAGAAAACAAAACAAAGAATTCAAAACAAAGGAATATAAAATTTGGTGATCTGCTCATCTATCTGAGCTGGCGTACTTTAAGACCATGTGAAACTCTTTTCTCTGCCCTCTGGGCTTCAGTCAGCCTTCAAGCTTCTAGGCCACTGAGTCCATTCTGTCCTCCCTTCCCCGCCCTCCCATCTCCGAGACTGCCTGGGGTGAGGCCTAGGTCTCTGGCTCTTCAATGCCTCAGGTAGCATTCCGCTCCCCACCCCCACACTGTTGTAAGGCAAAAAACGCCTCATTAAACCTTAAAATTCCTCACTGGTTCCACGGGAAAAAAATTAACAATGGTAAACTTTCAAGGAGACATAGATAAAATATTATAAAGATAAATATGTGTTTTAAATCATTAAATTTTATTCTACTAAGGTTGAGATGAATGGGATTTCAAAAGTGCACTGGTATAAGGTTGAAATTCTGCTTTTCTCTCTATTCAAAACACAATGTTTTCCTGGACCACTGTGATCTTGATAAGATAATGTAAACAAGTTTTTTCTTTCTTTTCTACGGGAAAACCGAAGTTTAGTTTTCATCTCTTTTTTTTAATAGTTTATTTTCAGATTGGTTTACATATAACACCCAGTGTTCATCCGAACAGGTGCCTTCTTTAATGCCCATCACCCCCTCTCCCTCCTTCCTCACTCCACTCACTCTCAGTTTGTTCTTAGTCTTTGAGAGTCTCTTATGCTTTATCTCCCTCCCTCTCTGTGTCTTTTTTTCCTTTCCCCTCTTCCCCTCCCCCCTGGTTTTTGCTTAGTCTCTCAAAATCCAACTATGCGTGGAAACATATGGTATCTGTCTTTTTCTGACTGACTTATTTCATTTAACATAATACTATGTTGCTACACACGGCCAGTTTTCATTTTTCTCATTGCCGCGTAGTATTCCACTGTATATATGTGTCACAACTTCTTTATCCATTCGTCAGTTGATGGGCACTTGGTCTCTTTCCATGATTTGGCTATTGTCGAAGGTTTCATCTTTCTCAGGTCTTTGATATCTCAGTGAAAACTTCTCAAGGTGAAAGGACCTAGGTTTTGCTAACAACTATATGCTGCTGTACATTGCCTTTAGGATCTTTTATTACCGCCTTGGTCAAATAAATAGAGTTTTAAGATTTGTAATGATCTCTAATCCTATTTAGGATGAGCTTTATAATAACTTCCTGAGGTTTTAACAAACTTTCCAGGATTGAAATAGTAAATGAAACATGTTTGGTGTTTAAACAAATTTAAGATTGTTGAATCTGTCTTTAAAATTATCAACATTAAATATAAATCTTTATTCTACTAAGGTTTACTGAAGGTCAAACAAGCTCATGTTATCTCTTCCAATTTGTTATCAAAAGGAAGACTGAAGGTAATGGTTATCTTTGTCTGCCTCATAGTTTTCATGGTAAATGTTAAGTTAGCTTTCAAAGTCCTTGGTACCCTGAAACGTTATAATTTGGCTAGCATGAGAAATTAAGACTGAATTTATGGCTATCTAACGAGATAAGAAGCTGAAGCACTAATACTTGTGCTATTAATTTGCACTAATCCATGTTTTATCTCCCTCCCTCTCTAAAAACATAAGAGACTCTCAAAGACTAAGAAAAAACTGAGGGTGAGGGGAATGAGGGAGGAGGGAGAGGGGGTGATGGGCATTAAAAAGGGCACACGTTGGGATGAACACTGGGTGTTATATGTAAACCAATTTGAAAATAAACTATTATAAAATTTAAAAATGAATAAATAAATAGATTTTTAAAAAATTAAAAAAAAAATTTGCACTAATCCAAATTCTGGATCCCAAGAAGACCACCGAGGATCCGGGACTGATGCAAATGCAAAGGGTCTTTATTCGAAGCTCGAGTTCGGACTCTTGCACCTCCCGGTACAGCTGTGCAGTAGCAAGAGACCTGAGCCAGGTTTACACAGGCTTGTTACCAGGGTTTGAGTACACTTTTTGGGCGGGAATGGGGATTCTTTGAATTGATTGATTAGAATTATTCTGGGTTAGTTCCTGATTGAGTATTTCGTATTTGGCGGGCACGGGCTAGCTATGGATTGGCTTAGCTTGGGGGTCCCGCGCTGATTCAAATGGTCAGCACGCGTGGGCTGAACACTGATTAGCTTTGCTAGGGGCTACTCTAGGAATCTGGCCTCCTGTGATTTTCCTGGAACTCAGGGTGGAGGCAGGGTCTGCTAATCAGGGTCCAGTCCCACCCGGGTGGTGACAAGGTCTGCTAATCTGGGTCCAGCCTTTTGGCTACTCTGTTTATGGGAACCCGGGGCAGAGTCCAAGGTGACTTGTTTTCCTGGAACTCGGGGCCCAGAACTACTCTAAGATGGAACTTAAACCAAAATGGAGTGGCCTGAGCCCTAACAGCATTATACTTTCACAACATGGCAATTCTCTAACACAGCAAACAGGGTTCACAGTAATCACAGCAAACGGGCCAGGAGTCTAGTGCATTCCTAAGTCTCTAAATCTAATACCTAACAAGATTTAACACACAGCAACTTAGTCTAATACAAAGCAAACTACACAGGTCTCACAGCGCCCAAGGAAAGTTTCATAGTGTTCACAGCAAACAGCAATCAAAACAGAAATCTCAGCAATCATAACCTTATAAAGGTTCACAGTAAGCAGACGTCTGGGGCGCACTGTCTCTAACACAGTACCCCTCTATGTTTAGCAGAAGAGAGAACTGGCTTCAAACTAATGCAGGGTTGTCACATGGGACAGGAAATTTAAAAAACTGCTCTCTTCACTAATTACTAAATGTAGGTTTGTGCTTTGGACTTGTTGCAAAAACTAAGGGTATTTGGAACTGTTGAAAAACATGCTTTGTGCTTAATAGATTCATAAGTTTGCCATCTAACAAATTCTAAAATAACATAGAGTTCACAATTGGTTACTACTTAGTTTTCACTGGAGACTAAGGTTTCTAGCAGGTAAAGTTCTGCGAAGTGTACTTAAGCCTGATGGAATAAGAAAAACAACTCTGTATGTAAGGAAGTAGGAGATATGAAAGAAAGAGAAATAGAAATATACTTTTGCTGAAGGTAAAGAAAGTAATTTTGTCCTAAATGAGACTGGTTTTTTGGAGTGAAATGGCTTGGGACAAAATTTAAATGCAAAGAAAAGTTGTAGAAAGTTTATCCTCCACATTTGTGTTCCTGTTGAGCAGAGAAGTGGACGCCTATGCCATATAAAGGATAGACGAATCCACGGGGACTCAGATCCAACGACTTTTGGAAGATGGGTGTTGTTCATATTCCATCTCTTGGTAAACTTTCCTATGCCCATGATTGCTCCTGTTACAGTATCCTTAGAGAAGATCAAAAAGGCCTAGGTTATCCAAATTTATAACCAGGGCCATTGTCTCTATGGCTTCTGATCCCATTACCTGGAAGTCTGATACTCCAGTATGGGTTGAACAATGGCCCCTAACTTCTAAAAAATCAGCAGCTGCAAAACAATTCGTGAAGGAGCAATTAGATTAAGGACATACTGAACCCTCTACCAGTCCTTGGAACACTCCTATTTTCGTCATTAAAAAGAAATCAGGCAAATGGAGGTTATTACAGGACTTAAGGGCTATTGATGTCACTATGCAGGATATGGGGTCATTACAACCAGACATCCCCTCTCCCGTGGCTGTTCCAAAAGATTTTCAAATTGTTGTAACAGACTTACAAGATTGTTTCTTCACTATTCCCCTACATCGGGAAGATCGCCCTAGATTTGCCTTTAGCCTACCATCTGAGAAACTTAGGCGGCCTTTTCAGAGGTATCAAGGCAAAGTTTTGCCTCAGGGCATGGAAAATAGCCTCACCCTATGTCAAAAGGTTTGTGGATCAAGCTTTAAAAATGGTTCGGTTTTGCAGGCTTTTAATGAGGCTTAACACCTTTAATGAGGCACCTTTAGATTAGTTACATCTGCCCTCCACGCCCAGAAAAATAGTTACATCCTATCCAGGACTGCTGGCTACTTTACTAACAGGGACGCAAATGTAGTAAAGAGTTATTTGGGCGTGAGGTGACAAATATTATTATTCCCTAGAACAAAGATCAATAGGAATGTCTATTACAAAATAGTGAGGATTGGCAGGTAGCTTTAGAAGGTTCTAGCGGTGAGATTCTTTTTCATCTCCCAGACCATCCTCTCTTGCAGTTTCTCAAAAAGCATCCTATTAGTTTTCCTGATTTAACTAGGGCCAACCCTCTCCTAGTCCAGCTGTACTGGTCTTTACAGACGGGTCCTCAAACAGAGCAGCTCTCACCATTAAAGATGGGAACCCTCATGTACAAAATTCTTCAGAAACTTCTGCTCAGAGAGCTGAACTCATGGCTGTCATCTATGCCTTTGCCCACCTACATGCTAGGTCTTTCAATGTGTATACTGAGTGTTATTACGTTTTTCAGTTATTTCTCCATATTGAGGCTGCTCCATTACCAGATCATCGGTCCTCTACTTTTGCCTTATTAGAAAACCTTCAGTCTTACATTCATGCCAGGACAGACCTTTTATATCGGACATAATCAGGCCCACAGTAACGTGCCTAGTCCTTTAACTGAAGGAAATAACCAAGCTGATATGTTAACTAAGATTGCAATTTTTCGAGCTATAGAAAAGGCCCGAAAGTCTCATAATTTACATCATCACAATGCAGCAGCTTTGAGGCTTCAATTTAAATCTACTAGTGAAGAGGCCCAAGCATCGTCAGAACCCGCGGGCAATGTCCAATACATGCCCCTGTCCTAGCTGCAGGAGTCAACCCCAAGGTCTGAGGCCCCATGATCTTTGGCAGATGGATGTAACTCATGTCCCTTCCTTCAAAGAACTGTGTTACGTTGTGTTTGCGTTGATACGTTCTCTCATGTCATTATAGCTTCAGCCGCACTAGTGAGGCCTCTAAGGTAGTGTCACATCATCTTTTCCACTGCTTTCCTTACTTGGGAAAACCAAAGGCCATGAAGACAGACAATGCTCGTACATATACATCTGCTGCCTTTAAAAATCTGATGCAGAATTTTCAGATCGCTAATACCGCAGACATTCCTTATAATCCCCAAGGCCAAGGCATTGTGGAAAGAGCCCGTCAAACCTTAAAAACTCAGATAAAAAAAATTACAAGAGGGAGAACTTAAGTTTACCTCCCCTCATCATATTCTTAACCATGCTCTGTTTGTGATTAATAATTTCAATGTTGATGCAGCGGGACATCCTAAGATGTTCCGACATTGGAATCCTCTGCTGAATAAGCCTGAAGCACTGGTTCAATGGACAGACCTTCTTTCTGGCCAATGGAAGGGGCCAGACATAGTGGTAACCAGGGGGCGAAGGTATGTTTGTGTATTTCCACAGGACACGGCCTCCCCTCTGTGGATTCCTGATAGATTGGTATGGCCCCATGTCCAGCCCCCACCCCAGCCCCCGCCACCTCCTCCGGTTCCTCAAAGGATGACCCCAAGGGACCTGCAGAGAAGCTCTCAAACATCACTCTGACGCCTCCACTGCCATCTACCGACCGGAGATGGATAATGTGCTCCTGGACCCTGAGCAAGCTCTCTCTACAGAACAATTGGCCTCAAGGATGTAGACGCACTACTCACTCCAACCAGAGTGCTGCTATTCCTACTTGGGGAAAAACGAAGAATCTGACAGACAAGGCAACCGCCCTTGTTGAGAGTCAAGGGACCCCCTTGACCCCTGCAACGTTATTTGTGACCATTCTGGCTTTACTGGCTCTACACAGCAATTCTAGACTTACGTTTCAAATCCCCCTGTTTTGCAACTTGTTACTTGGCAAAGTGAGCCCATTCCTGTCTTTACTAGCAATCCTGATTTATTGGGGGAAGTTTGAATGCCTTCATAAGACAACAAATTAGCCTTAAGTTTTCTTATGAAGGTAGAGCTAGCTCCCCACCGATGTGTTTTTCTTCTCTATGTTGTTTCAGCATGTGTCCATGCCCCATATGTTTTTTTGTACTTTAGTTTTACTTCTGGGAAATTTAGTGTATAAATTAACAAGGATCTACATTTTCACATTTCTTATTCCGATTGTGTTTTGTCTAATTGCATTAGTGTTAATAGCAGTGTTATCCTTCAATAACCTCCTTACTTAATGTTACCTGTTTTGCTTGCATTTTGACTAAACGCATATCCTCACATATTAATGTAAAATCCATAGTTATTAAACAACCCCCTTATATAATACTTCCTGTTACAGTAACTCTCCCTTGGTATGATAATTGTGGTTTACAAGTCAACCAGGTTTTCAGAGATGCTTTCATGTGTCCTAAAAGTAGGTTTGTTACTCTTTTGCATTTTAAAAAGACTGAACATTTCTGGGATAAAATATAGAAACACATACTGGGTGTTTAGATGATAATCTTTCTAACTTTGTTCATCACTCTTTTGTTTCCATGATGATCAATATTGGAGTTTCCATTCTAATGTTGTTATTCTTCTACTACTTCCGGTTACCTTTAGAATGTTAAGCGGCAGCATAAAATCTATTTCAAC
Source organism: Paguma larvata (assembly GCA_030068075.1). NCBI lineage: Eukaryota > Metazoa > Chordata > Mammalia > Carnivora > Viverridae > Paguma > Paguma larvata. The sequence goes on along the minus strand of CM057827.1, from coordinate 48,983,837 downwards.
AGAATTTCTCACTTTTGGTCTTAAAAACGAAAAAGGGGGAGAAAGATGCTGGACACCAGAAGATACTGGCCCTGGTGACACTACCTATGGAGAAGATCAGGCCCATAATGCAGTGCCCTAGACTGGGGCCCTCATCGGTGTATGGCGGTGCCTTGAAGAAAATGGCAGATTGTAATACGACAAGAACATAATAATGGCTAGTCTGACTCTGGTGGAGGGCTGGTTAGCCAGAGACAGGTAAGATTCCTTAGGAGGAACAACCTAAGACGGGCACAGTCACAGTAATAGTTACCACGACACCTGGCTGTAGGGTCACTGGGCCTCTGTGTTGATTTGAGATTTATCCTAATATTCTCCTGAAGAAGATGGGCCATAGAAAATTAGGAGTGGATCCAGAGCTTCTCCCCTAATAAACCAGCATATGCTGCCATACTTTATGAATAGTAAAATAATGTTGAGAATCCTGGAAATAAAATCTCTAAGAAATCAATAGAGTTTAGAATGTATTTTGATCTATTTAGACTGATGTCAGACCCTCAGGAATGTGATATTTCTGTGGGTTTTGGGGCAGGACTGTGGTAGGAAATAGAGGCTAGATAATGTTTTAAGAAAATTATGTTTTTCGAGTGGCCTTTCAACTGTAACCGACAATATGAGTAAAATCTCTGTGTTTTGTACTTGCTCTTTCAACCTATGGCACTTATTTGAATGTATCCATTACATACTTTGCATTTAAAAAATAGAAATGGGGGGAGATGTTGGGAGCCATTTTGGACTCACAGGTTGAGACTCCTGCCTGTGTGGAAAAGGTGGTAGAAGGAGTTATGAGCTGGCTGAATATTGGTGTGATTTGTGTAAACGTTAGGTTCCTATTGTGTACATTCACGCATTCACAGGCATAGGACATGCATTGGGAATTCTGTCCTTGCCAGACTGGTTGCACCTTCCTCATGTATTTGGAAGAATAGGCTGAGTGACTCCTGACCTGTTTATAGATAACTGACATAGGCAGGCTTAGGTAACTTCCTGCTCTCTCCCCCAGCCTTAAATTTATATGCTAATTACCTTGAAAACAACTTGCAAGTTTGAGGAAATCTCTGCTTTACTGATAAAACACATTATTGTTCAAACCATGCTTACTGATGGGCTGTCCCTCATTGCTGTCATGTAACTCACTACTTTTTAATAAAGACACTGAGTCTGGCAGGGCTGAGATGCCAGAACTGCCAGAGCTGCCTGCTTGGTCATCAGACTACATCTCACTCATGGCTCTCTCATTTCCTTTCGCCTGACCATCCATCCTCAGGGACCCCTATATTTGCCAGAACTGGACCCTGGCAGTCCTAGGGGTCCCAGTAGAGGCAGAGAGGAAAGAAGGGACAGAACACATATTTGAGCAGATTATAGCTGAAAACTTCCCTGAACTGAGGGAGGACATGATCCAGGACAAGAGGGCGTTGGAAGCTGTTCTCCTCTCTCGGGTTTCCAGCTCCGTGCTCTACACATTGCGGCGACATGAACACAGGAAACGGTTTGTAACAGCTGTGAAAACACAAAAGTGTCCTCGTTGTTTGGGATTAACCATCATATTGGTAATACTCACATGAGCTAATTGCTGGGCACTGGGATAATTGTAACTTAGATCCCTGTGGCAATAAATGTGAGTTTAGAAGTACAACTGAACCCCCCGGGCACCGAGGTGGCTCAGTCGGTTAAGCATCTGCCTCAGCTCAGGTCATCATCTCGGGTGTCATGAACTGGAACCCGCTTTGAGCTCTGTGCTGACAGCTTGGAGCCTGGGCCTGCTTGGGATTCTGTCTCCTTCTCCCTCTGCTCCTCCACCATGCGTACACTGTCTATCTCTGTCTCTCTCTCTCTCAAAATAAATAAAACATTTATAAGAAATTTTAAAAAGTACAACTACAATTCATAGACGAAAGAAATATTTTTGAATACAGCCTCCTTACTGATCTAAGGTATTCTGCCTTTACCATATTTCACTAAGGATTCCACCATTTTCTCCATTCAGATTTCCATTGATGTCCCCCCAGAGTTCATGTATAAATCACATTCGTGGTTATTGAAAAACCCCAGCATCGCCATCAGCTCTGTGAGTCTCCGTCAAGGCTTCGCAGTTTCTCCAATTCCCCGTGAGAGAGAAGATCCCATCTCCACCCTTCACTCTACTGGGACTTCTGGAAGGTCAGGAACCTGCAAACTGCACTGGACATGGCCCACCTTGTCCTGAAGGGGAATCTGGGGAGCAGGTGTGTCCTGTCGGGGGACACAGGGCAGGTGCTGGGATTACTCTCACCTCATATGTGTCTTGGAGACTGACACACTCCCTCTCTGCTGCAGAGTGTACCTGATCATGCTGTACAATGGTGATAAATGTGTTCCTACCTCACATGTTTTGTACGTGTGTGAAAATATGGTTTTTCATGGGTACGATATAATTGCCACAACAAAATCACAAAATAATAAATTACCAAAACCTGAAAGAAGTTGTGGCACCAAACACTGCACAGGGTCTCTGACTTCTTGAGGATTCTACCTGCCAAATTTACTCCATAGTGAGGAGACATGCAATTAGGCCATCCTTCTGCTGATTAAGCCAGCGCATCCCTGACCCTGCAGTTTGGAGAGAAGCCATGGTCCCGAAGTCCCAGGTGTTCCCACTCGGTGATCAGGACAGAACACAGACATATCACCATGGGGTTTGGGTTGATTTGGGTTTTCCTTGTTTCTAATTTAAACTGCAATTTATGGAGAACAAGAGACATTGAGTATGTGAGTGGATATGTGTGAGAGAAACAGTGGATCTGTGACAGTTTCTGGACCAGGATGTCTTATGTCTGCAGGTGTCCAGTGTGAGGTGCAGCTGGTGGAGTCTGGGAGAGACTTGCTGAAGACTGTGGGGGGAGGGATCCCAGAGACTCTCCTGTGCAGACTCTGGATTCACCTTCAGCAGCTACTAGATGAGGTGGGTCAGCCAGGCTCCAAGGAAGGGGCTGAATGGGCGACTAAATATTTGCATGATTTAAGATAAGACCCAAATGTCATAATTTTATGCACTGATATTCAACACCATTTTTGGAAAAGGCTATCTTTTCCCTACTTTTTATTCTATGAAATCTCATGGAGAATTTGCTGACTGCATCTGGACCCATTTTTTCTGGCCTCCATAATTTGCTCCACTGGTCTGTGCGTCTGACTTTATGCCAGCACCACACTGGTTTAGTTAATGCACCTCTGCAATATACTTAGAAAGGGGGAAGTGTGATGTCTCCAGATTTGCTCCTCTTTCATGATTGTTCTCTCACCTCCATGCGATTTGTAGTTGCATGTAAGTAAGGATATTTTTTGATTTCTCAGAAAAGTTCATTGGTAGTTTTCTTAACTCAATTAACATTAGAAACTATTAGAACAGAGAAAAGGAATAAAGAGTATAATAATAAAAAATTAGCAAGATTGAAATTGATATTTGAAAAGATTAATGAAATTTAAGAAAACCCGCAAATTACGAAAATAGGTAAAACTCAAATAATTACAATCAGAACTAAGAAAGAGACATAACTGACAGCAAAGTAATGAAAACATCCATAAGAGAAAATACTTAGATAAATATAGACCACAACAGGATAACACAGGGCAATTAGGAAATTTCTAGACTCATACAAAGCACCAAGACTGTTCATGAAGTAATGGAAAATTAACTGAACAAATCAAATAAGAAAATTGAATCCATAAGATAATACTTTCTCCCTTCAAAAAAAAGTCAGCCTAGTGCCAGAGGGCTTTATCTATGAATTGAATAAAAATTTAAAGATATAATGCCAATACTTCTCAGATTCTTACCAAAAATGGATAAAAAAAGAACACACACCAATTTATCTTGAGGCCTTCCTTACTGTGATGAAAAATCCAGACAAGGCACCAGAAAAAGAGAAACTAAAGGCCAATATCTCAGATGGACGTACATGCAAAACTCCTAGCATAGTGAATGCAGTGGCACAATGAAAGGATCATAGGTGACGATCCAGTGTGATTCATGCCTGGGATGCAAGGGTCCCCAACATATACGAATCTGTAAAGGTGACACCCTGCTTTAACAGAGACAGGGATTGATTCTACGTCATCTATTGATGCATAAAACTTTAGACACAGAAATTTGTCTTTAGACAAAGAAACTGTCATTATTAAAATATCTCAAAAACTGACGAATAGAAAGATATTACCTCCATGAAATCATAGCAATTTATGCTACATACATGCCCACACCTGAAAGCACAGTCAACAGTGAAAAACTGAAGCCTTTCCTGTCACATCAGGAGCTAGGCAAGGATGCTCATTCCCAACATAGGTATTCCACATGTTAACACAAAGGAGAATAAAATATGCCCCCCAAATTATGTCCTATTGTCACATTGCTTATTTGGATGAAAGACACTTGAGAAACAGCCAGTGCAAGGACACTCTGAATCTCTTTGTCCCCCTGACAACATGAAATAAATCCACTCTGGTAAGTTCTATTCCCTGTACCAGGAGGGGAGAACCATCCTTAGACTCAGAATAGGGATTTTAGGGTCAGGAAGGCTATGCAGACAATTCTTATTACTTGGTGACTACTTCTACCCCAAACCAACACCTTTGCTTTACCTCTGTACAAATCCAATGTTTTCTTTTCAGAAAGTCACAAATGCTGTCTATGTTGTTCATTCTCTGGGTGTCATATTATTAGGAAAAGGATGCACTTGCAAAATGAAATTTAGGCTCATCTGTGGATCTATCTTATGTCATTTGATTTATTAGACTGGGAAAAGAACACAAAAGCAAACCAGGGAAAGCTTTCTGCTCCTACAACTGGAAAACATACCCAGAAAAATAGGGAATAAAATTAATAAGAGGCATGAAAATCAGTAAGAAGGAAGAAAATTATTTGTTTGAAGATGCCATAATCTTATTTATAGTAAAACCATATGAAAACCACGAAAAAATATTAGAACTAATATAACAAACTCAGGAAAAGTTCAAGAAAGAAAAAACCATACCAAAATTACGTGGTGGTTCCACACACCAAAACCACAATATATGAAAAAGAAATAACAAAATGATATAATTTAACATGGCACAAAATGAACCATTTGGGTGGCTCAGTTGACTAAATGCCCACTCTTGATTATGGCTCAGGTCATGATTTCCTGGTTCCTGAGTCTAATCTCCGAAGGAAACTCTGAACTGATAGTGTGGAGCATGCTTGGGACTCTCTGTCTCATCTATCTCTCTCTGACCCTCTCCCTGTGTCTCTCCCGCTCTCTCTGTCACATCTAAATAACACAAAGTAAAATGAAATGACACAAAATAAAGTATTTAAAATTGAATTTCACTAAAGAGTAAAATTTAGTATAACAAACATGACCACATGAAGAAAGATATTTAAAAAGGCAAACACAGATGCAACTATAACTGGGTTCACAGATTAGGGTTCTTCCCATTGTCACAGCGCCATCTACACAAGGTGATCTAGATGTGCCTCCCTATCCCTGTCGTTCACATTTAAAAAATCAAATCTAAGTCTGGAGCTTAATATATAGTCAGAGGATATGCAAATAGGGCCCTCTCTGTGCTGATTAAACCGGGCCAGGCCCGACCCTGCAGCTGGGAGAGGAGCCCCAGCCCCGGGAGTCCCAGGTGTTCCCATTCTGTGATCAGGACAGAACACAGACATCTCACAATGGAGTTTGTGTTTGGCTGGGTTTTCCTTGTTGCTGTGTTAAAAGGTAATTCATGGTGAACAAGAGACACTGAGTGTGTGAGTGGATATGAGTGAGAGAAGCAGTGGATGTGTGACAGTTTCCTGACCAGGATGTCTTGTGTCTGCAGGTGTCCAGTGTGAGGTGCAGCTGGTGGAGTCTGGGGGAGGCCAGGTGAAACCTGGGGAATCCCTGAGACTCACCTGTACAGCCTCTGGATTCAACTTCGGAAGCTATGCAATGAGCTGGGTCCGCCAGGCTCCAGAGAAGGGGCTGGAATGGGTCTCAAGGATTTATAGTAGTGGAGGTGGTATATACTACGTAGACTCCGTGAAGGGCCGATTCACCATCTCCAGAGACAACGCCAAGAACACAGTGGACCTGCAGATGAACAGCCTGAGAGCTGAGGACACGGCCCGGTATTTCTGTGTGAGAGACACAGTGAGGGGCCGTCAGTGTGAGCCCAGACACAAACCTCCCTGCAGAAGGGGATCAGCACCACCAGGGGGTGCACACTATGCACAGTTCTGGTTTGTATTCCCAGGAGCAGGTGCAGATGGAGGTTACAAGCAGGTTTCCTGTCAGGGTCTGGGGCTTCCTCTACAGACAGCAGTTTCCCCCAGGGAGCCTCTCTGGACACATGATTCGGGACTTACCTATTCACTGTCTGAATTAGAAACTGGTAATAGGGAAAGTGTAGTAGCATGCACAGAAGACAGAGTTGTTTGCACTAGCCTAATTCCTGTGACAAGTACGAATTAATTGCAGATATCTTGATGACCATCAAATGAAGCCCTACAAGATTCCCCATTTCACTCACTGTGCATCACAGGACCACCCAGCCCCACATACAAGCTTGCTAGAAGCAGCATAAAGTGCATGGTGGACATGACATAAGAGAGGCATCCAAAATCCAAGCAAAAGAAGGATACTCCTGGTGGAGTCATTGGCTGAACCCTACTCACTGCATCAATTGTAGCTGACAGCCTGTGAGAGCCATGGGACCCCCAGCAGGAGGTGGTCTGGATGTTGAGTCTGACGATCACACACACACACACACACACACACACACACACACAGAGAGAGAGAGAGACGTGACTATAAAAATTTTATCATCTTCATCATTGGGTCTGTTGAGAGCAGGGTAGGCATCTCAGCAGGTCATAGATGCTTGGATGGAACAAAGAAGTGATACTTTCTCAGGGTATGGTTGTGGGTCACTGGAGAGGGGGTCCTGCTCCCAAGAAGGGCTTGTGCGGAGTCAGTCTCCCATCTGCATCAAAGGAGCTGAGAACGCGTGTCTTCCTGTTCGATTTCCCATGTGTGGGGTGGGAGGAGAAGAGGGACAAAGAGGTCCAAGAGCTGGCAGGCAACAACCCTAGTTTAGAGTGTGATGACTAGTCCACTAAACACAGATGAAAACTGAGAGAGGAAAAGAGAGAAATGGTCATTCTAAGTAGAAACCATCTGCAGCCTTGGAAAGCAAGAATATTAACAATAAAATAACAGAAATGGGCCGAGGTCTTACCCAGTGTCTCAAGTGGAAGCTGCCCACTCCCAAAGTCACCAGGGATTCTGAATGCCTTGCATTCCCTGTATGCACGAAAAGACCAGAACTTTCTATTGGATCCATGAGCATCTTCAGTTAGAGGTCCTCATTAAAGTAGGCTTCCAAATGCAGGGAATAACTAAATGATTCTTTGGTGGCTGATGTCAGCTCACTATGTGAGTCCTCTACCTTCCCCCTGAAGACCCATAACACTGAGGTGATGAGGGGAGGAGGTGGAGCCTTTGGGAAGCACTTAGGTCAAGAGGTGACAGCCTTATGGTGGGATTAATTTCCTTATACACCAGGACTGGGAGAGCCCCTTTCCTCCTGGCCACATGGTAGGTACAGGGAATGGTAGGCACTGAAATAGAACTTGGGGGGCGCCTGAGTGGCTCAGTCGGTTGAGCAGCCGACTTCGGCTCAGGTCATGATCTCTTGGCCTGTGAGTTAGGCCCCGCGATGGGCTCTGTGCTGATGGCTCGGAGCCTGGAGCCTGCTTCGGATCCTGTGTTTCCCTCTCTCTCTCTGCCCTTCCCCTGCTCATACTCTGCCTCTATATCTCTCAAAAATAAATAAACATTAAAAAATTAAAAAAAAAAAAATTGGACCACCTGGGGTGCCTTTGTGGCTCAGTAGGTTAAGTGACTGACATCAGCTGAGGTCGTGATTGAGGGTCAGTGAGTTTGAGTCCCTCATCGGGCTCTGTGCTCACAGCTCAGAGCCTGGAGCCTGCTTCAGATCTGCATCTCCCTCACTCTGCCCCCCTCTCACTCACACTCTGTCTCACTCTCTCTCAACAATATATATATATTAAAAAATACTTTAATGGGCACTTGGGTGGCTCCATCAGTTAAGTGTCTGACTCTTGGTGTCAGTCTGGTTTTATTCTTCAATATCACTTTGGCTATACAGGATTTTTTTGTGGTTCCATACAAATTTTAGGATTGTTTGCTCTAGCTTTGAGAAGAATGCTGGTGCAATTTTGATAGGGATTGCATTGAATGTGAAGATTGCTTTGGGTAGTATTTCCATTTTAATGATATTTATTCTTCCAATCCATGAGCATGGAATGTTTTTCCATTTCCTTGGGTCTTCCTCAATTTCCTTCATAAGTTTTTTACAGTTTTCAGCGTAGAGGTCTTTTACATCTTTGATTATGTTTATTCCTAAGCATTTTATGGGTTTTGGTGCAATTGAAAGGGATTCGCTTCTTTATTTCTCTTTCTGTTGCTTCATTGTTGGTGTATAGAAAAGCCACCGATTTCTGAACATTGATTTTGTATCCTGCAACTTTGCTGAATTCATGGATCAGTTCCAGTAAGCTTTTGGTGAATTCCGTTGGGTTTTCCATGTAAAGCATCATGTCATCTGCAAAAAGTGAAAGTTTGATTTCCTCCTTGCCAATCTCGATGTCTTTTATTTTGTTTTCTTGTCTGATTGCTGATGCTAGGACTTCCAATACTATGTTACATAGCAGTGGTGAGAGTGGACACCCCTGTCGTGTTCCTGATCTTAGTGGGAAGGCTCTTAGTTTTTCTCCATTGAGGATCATATTAGCTTGGCTTTTCAAATGTGACTTTTATGATGTTTAAGTATGTTCCTTCTATCCCGACGTTCTCGAGGGTTTTTATTAGGAAATAGTGCTGTATTTTGTCAAATGCTTTTTCTGCATCTATTGACAGGATCATACGGTTTTTATCTTTTCTTTTGTTAATGTGATTTATCACATTGACTGATTTGAAAATATTGAATCAGCGCTGCAACCCAGGGTTGAATCATACTTGATCATGGTGAATAGTTCTTTTTATATGCTATTGGTTTTCATTTGCTAGTATCTTGTTGAGAATTTTTGCATCCATATTCATCAGGGACATTGGCCTGTAATTCTCTTTCTTTGCTGGGTCATTATCTGGTTTGGGAATCAATGTGATGCTGGCTTCATAGAATGAGTCTGGGAGTTTCCTTCCGTTTCAATTTTTTGGAACAGCTTGAGGAGGATAGCAATTAACTCTGTTTTAAATGTCTGGTAAAATTCCGCAGGGAAGCCATCTGGTCCAGGGCTTTTATTCGATGGGAGATTTTGATAACTGAGTCAATTTCTTCACTAGTTATGGGTCTGTTCAAATTTTCTATTTCTTCCTGTTTTAGTTCTGGTAGCGTGTGGCCATATAGGAATTTGTCTATTTCTTCCAGGTTGCCGAATTAGGTGGCACGTAATTTTTCATAGTATTTTCTGACAATTGCTTGTATTTCTGAGGGATTGGTTGTAATTACTCCCTTTTCGTTCATGATTTTATCTATTTGAGTTCTCTCTCTTTTCTTTTTGAGAAGCCTGGCTAGAGGTTTGTCTATTTTGTTTATTTTTTTGAAGAACCAACTCTTGGTTTCATTGATCTGTTCCAATACTTTTTCTGTTTCCATGTGATTAATTTGTGCCCTGATCTTTGTTATTTCTCTCTTTCTGCTGGGTTTGGGTTGTTTCAGTTGTTCTGCTTCTAGTTCTTTTAGGAGTGCTGTTAGGATTTGTGTTATTGATTTTTCTTGTTTCTTGAGGTGAGCCTGGATTGCAATATATTTCCCTCTGAGGACTGCCTTTGCCGCATCCCAGAGCGATTAGATTGTTGTATTTTCATTTTCATTTGTTTCCATGTATTTTTTAATTTCTTCTCTGACTCCTTGGTTGACCCATTCGTCTTAGTAGGTTGTTCCCTAGCCTCCATGTTTTTGGATATTTACCAGACTTTTTCCCGTGGTTGATTTCAAGTTTCAAAGCATTATGGTCTGACAGTGTGCACGGAATGATCTCGATTCTTTTATATTTATTCAGACCTTTCCTGTGCCGCAGAATGTGGTCTATCTTGGAAAATGTACCATGTGCAATGAGGAGAACTAAATTCCTTTGCTTCTGGGTGAACGACCCTGAAGATGTCTCTTAGGCCCATCTGTTCTAATGTGTCATTCAGGGTCATTGTTTCTGTGGTAATTTTCTGTTTAGGGGATCTGTCCAATGCTGAGAGTGGAATGTTAAGGTCCCCTACTATTAGTACATTTTTATCGACAAGGTTGCTAATGTTTGTAATTGTTTTACAAATTTAGGTACCCCAGAATTCGGCGCGTAGATATTTATAATTGTTAGCTCTTCCTGCTGGATGGTCCCTGTGATTATTATATAATGTTCTTCTTCACCTCTTATTACATCGTTTATTTTAAAGTCTAGTTTATCTGATAGAAGTGTGGCTACTCCAGCTTTCTTCTGACTTCCAGTAGCATGGTAGATAGTTCTCCAACGCCTCACTTTCAATCTGAAGTGCCCTCAGGTTTAAGATGAGTCTCTTGAAGACAGCAAAAACATAGGTCTTGTTTTTTAATCCATTCTGTTACCCTGTGTCTTTAGATTGGCACATTTAGTCAATTTACATTCAGTGTTAATATTGAAAAATATGGGCTTATAGTCACTGTGTTATCTGCAGGTTTCATGTTTGTAAGGCTATCTCTGGTAGTTTGTGTTGTTTGCAACCTTTCCTTCATAGAGCACCCCTCAGGACCTCTTGTAATGCTGGCTTATTTGTCATGAATTCCTTCAGTTTTTCTTTTCTGGGGAAAACCTTGATCTCTCCTTCTATTCTGAGTGACAGGCTAGCCAGATACAGGATTTATGGTGGCATATCCTTCCTGCTCATCACATTGAAGATATCCTGCCATTCCCTTCTGGTTTGCCAAGATTCTGTAGATAAGTCTGCCACAACACTTATGTGTGTGCCTTTGTATGTTAAGGCCCGTTTTTCCCTAGCTGCTTTCAGGATTCTCTCTCTATTTTATATATTTTATATTTCACTATGATGTGTCATGCAGTAGGTCTATTCAAGTTACGTCTGAGGTAGTTCTCTGTACCTCTTGGATTTCCATGCCCGTTTCCTTCCTCATGTTGGGGAAGTTTTCAGCAATGATTTGTTCAAGTCCCCCTTCGACTTCTTTCTCTCTCTCTCCTTCCTCTGGAATTCCTATGATACAGATATTGTTTCATTTGAGTGTATCACTCAGTTCTCGAATTCTCCTTTCCTGTTCCTGGATCAGAGTCTCTCTCTTTTTCTCTGCTTTCTCTTTTTCCATAAATTTATATTCTAATTCACTTACTCTCTCTTCTGTCTCTTCCATCCCCACTGTGGCTGTTTCCAATTTGAATTGTACTTCATTCAAGACCTTTTTTAATTCTTTGTGACCATTTCTAAGGTCCTTGAACTCTGCTGCACGGGACCCCTTGCATTCATCTATGCTTTTTTCAAGCCCAGCGATTAGTTTTATGATTATCATTCTATATTTGTGTTCTGTTATGTTGCTTTATCTGTTTTCATCAATACTTGAGCTGTCACTACTTCCAGAAGATTCTTTTGAGGAGAATTCTCCCATTTTGCCATTTTGGCTAGGTGTGCTTTGGATTGCTTCTTGAAGTCACCCTGGAAAGAAAAACAGACTGATAGACAAACAGAAAATAGAAATACTCAAATACAGACAAATGATACAGAGAAGCAGTTCACAACAGAAAAAAAGAATAACAAATGATTCTATGAGGGCATTGTCCTGAAGTACCAGCTACACGTTAAGGACAGGGTGTGCAGTGTGCTGGTGGCAGAGCATATACAAAAAGGATAATGACAGGTGCGGGGGGGCGGGTAGAAGGAAATGGACGTTGCACAGGTAGAGTGACTAAAGGGCTTAATCCAGACTCAGAGAAACCAGAATAAGGATGGATGCAAGGAAAAAGGTATGAATATAGATGTCGCCCAGATGAACTTATGTATCCTGGTTATTCCAGAGAGAGATAGGAAAGTACAGAAGGGAGTGTAGAACATGCTCTGAGAGAGCGGGTTAAAAGTCTATTTAAGCCAGCCAGTACCCTGGATAGCCAGCTCAGAGGTGGGGATCAGTAAGAAGGATAAAGGGCAGCATATATTTAAAAAAGAAGAAATGACCTGGAGTTACTCCAGACAGCAGTCTGACTTTGGCGTCTGTAGTTCCCGCTGAAAGGTAACACTCCTGTGCAGAGGGGCGTGGTTTGGTGTAGGCGGGTCCCGCCTCCACTGCTGAAGGGATGGCTTTTGGGGAGACTTCCTGGGGCCAGTGTTCGTGGGCTTGTAAGATAGCAATGTCATCACTCCAGTCCCTTGTTCCCACTCCTGTCCCTATTCGCCCCTTTATTTCTGTCCTCACTCTGCTATGGGCGCCGGCATAGTGTGGTGCGCTGGGCGGACACGTGCCCGCCAGCTACACCTGATTTCGCTGTAATTGTGCCGAGGTTAGAAGTTCTCTGCAGGCAGCGGGGGACTGGGCGCCTCGGTGTGACTTGGGCTGACTGGGTCCCCCCTGCCTGTCCTGGTGGAAGGAGAGTTCTGCTGTTAGCCACAGAACTTCTCTTCAAAATCCCTGCATTTAGGGGCTGGATGGCGGTGGTCTCACCCTCTCTGACCCTCTCGTTCGGATGTGGCCTCATGGGCACTTTCCCAGCTGTCTCCGAAGATGGCTCGCCCTCTCCTCGGTAAAGCTCCCCAAGTTCGTTTTATCTGACCCAGATTAAACTCATGGTCCCTGGGGTGTTATCTGGGTTTTTCTTTCTGTTCCTTGTAGACTGCAACACCTTTCCTCCCCGATTCTTGGAGTTGAGAGTCTTTTGGTTTCAGTCGTTCTTAGTTTAAAAGACAAGGGAAATACTGGGTCCCCCTACTCCTCCGCCATGTTGGCCCCTCTCTGATACTGTATTTTAAACCCCAAAATAGGTCACATCTTTATATTTAACATATGAATTTATGATGCAATATTATTTATCAAAACAACCTAAAATAACTATCAGCTTGTGATTATCATTTAAGATACTATATTCCCCATTTTCCCAATATTTTTATTTTTCGTACTGTGGTCAAGAATGTAAAATAGATCATAGAGGGACCTTAAAGGCTATTAATTTTTTTCTGAATTACTGATTTACAACTTCTTAATAGTCATTGTTCACAAATAAATTTTATTCAAAGCGAATTAATAACTTCTTAGAAATTACTTTGGAATAAGAATTTTGTTATAATTCACTGATAGAATCACAACATATGAAGAATATAACAGGATTTTCACTTCAGATCATATATAGAATTCTTTTGTTTGTGCAGGTAATCTTGTAAGTTGTACCAATGTGTCCCCATTAACGTCATTTGTCTCAAAGACCCATGACTGCAGAAAGTACTAGACCATCATCTGTATCCATATCTCCACCTTCCAGGACGCACAGGTAATCGTACTTTCCCAGCACCTCCCGCAATTCCAGTGCAGTCACATCCTGTGTTCCCAGCAAGGACGCCTCCAAGAGTATCTGGAAGGGAGGGCCACCTGACTGCCCCGGCCACCTTCTCAGTACACTACAGGAGTGCCGGAAGTGAACTCCGGAGGAACATCAGCCCTTCTGTCTGTTTGGACCTAACTGTTACACGTTCAGACCTATCCAGTTAACACCATATGTGTGCTGGCAATGAGAGTGTACCTTCGGGATAAAATAAGAATGGATCCTGTGGAGAATCGAGAACCCACAGGCCACACTCGCTAATTGATTAGAGTCCACACACCAGCACACAGCAATGTGGGTTTCAAGTCTAGTGCTGGGTCTGAGCTGAAAAGCAGAATGTGGCTGGAGCCAGAGTCTAGGTAGGAGAAGCAAAGGAAAAAATTCTACTCCATACAAGGTCGTTCTGGATAAACAATTAAGTTCGCAGGAGATGGAGGAGGAGGAAAACCAGACCAAAGATTCATTACATGTGCACTGAGGTCCAGTAGAGAACTGGAGACCCCAAAAATGAAAAAGACAGATGGTTATTTTTATACATTTTAGACCCAGAGATAATTCATTTGTCTAGCATTTACAGAAAAAGAAACAGAGGTTTGGGGCTTTACTTAGAATTTTCAGGATTTGTGGCTGAGACAATAAATTAGTAACAGATTGATAATAATAACAGATCAATAATAAGCTGTTTCTCCAGGTTTCTCAGCTATAAAGTCCCTATCGCTGGAGACAAGGTTGTATCTTCACTTCTAACTACAGTTTTGGCATTTTTCTTGTGGGAGATTCATTTCTTGTTTTCAGCAGGACAGAGGAGGGTCTGAGTGACCTTGCACAGGCTTTCCCAAGTATGTTCAGTGCAAATTAATCAGTTTGCTGCTGTGGTACATTTGGGCAGCCTGCCCTGGGCAGGAACTTTTGGACTTGTGTCCCAACATGCTCATGTTCAGCGATGAAGGTGCTTCCTCCGTGTCTGCCTGTGTTTCCCAGAGCCATCCACACAGGAGATTCACAGTTTAAGATGAAGGATATCAAAACTTTCCCCATATAGAATGGGAACTGGAACAGAGTAGAATCCTGCTAGTGAGAGTGCAAAATGGCACGCCATGTTCTAAACGTTGGCCACTCCCTTGTGAAGTTGGTGATACGCTTAACCTTATAAGCAGCCCCACCAATTATAGCCACATAACTGACCGAAATTAGATGACATATGTTCGCAAAACATGTACACAAGTGCTCCCAGGAACTGTCTTTGTAGTTACTACACCATCAAAGCCACTAAGCTTTCCTCCAACAGGGGAATGATAACCATTGAAACCATAGGTGGAGACCATAGAAACAAGAGCCAACACATGTGTGAACATGAATTAATCTCATGTTCATTGTCCATCATGGGAGAAGCCACTGCCTAAGGTCCCACACTGCATGAACCCATCTATACCAGATGGAATCTGCAAAACACAATGCACAAGAAAATGCTCAGTGTGGGAAGGACCGGGGTTCGACAGACCTGAGATTGATGCATCTTTTGACTTGCAGTCACTGAATTGTCCTGTAACTTGATTTCATTCATCTAAACTCATGGCATCTTATACCAAATAAAGTCCTGTTCTGCATATTTAAGTTACTTCTGTAAAATGCTAATTACCTTGATTATTAGATAAAATGTCCTAAATTATATCCAGAAATATTTCTGTCTCAGCACTCTGTGCTGTGTTCCTTCCTAGCTGGTGGTTGTCTCATCACCATAGAGACTAGTTACATATTATGGATCTATATTGGAGTGGGGGACAGATTTACTTCAGCTCATGAAAGTGACAGGTTCTACTGCAAGACTGGGCTTGAGGGGCTGAGAAGCGATGGAAGGTGATAACATCATGGGAATGGACTCAAGGCAGTGGTGGGGAGAGCCTGTGATGTTTTTCTATGTAGCTCCTTTCCTCACTGTGAACTATAATGAGGATGTCTGATGAAAGCCCAGAAATCTGTTGGTAAATTCTCAACAAATAAATGGAAGAGACAAGAAGGATGCCAGATGGTGGATCAGGGATGAAGCCTGGTGGGCAGAAGTCTTTGAGCAAGAGCCAGAAACATGCTCTAAATATTAGGATAGAGGACAATGGTCTAGATCCAGGAAAGAATTCTTATTCCTACACATCCCAGAGCTCAGGACACACTGGGAAGACACCTTGGGACCACCTGGAGGTAGAAGCAGCAGGACCAGGAGGGAAGAGAAATCTACAAGGAAGCATCTGCTACCGTACGTGGAAGCTGTACTTATTCATAAATAATTGAACTCATAATTACTTACTTTGTATATTGAAAATTGGCATCAAAATATTCCTTTCAGTATGAAAATACGTTTTTTAAAATATTGGCAATTGTGTGTAATTTCATTCAATTTCTTTCATAATGACACAAAACCTCTAGGGTGATTTATTTAAAAAAACATATAATTTATCTATCTATCTATCTTTCTATCTATCTATCATCTATCTATTATCTGTCCATCCATCATCTATCACTGTCTGTCCATTGATCTATATCTGAAGTCTCTTCGTCTAGCTCAGCATGGATCCTGTTGGCACCTGCCTTCAGGACTATGAACATACTGTCTACAATTTCTTATTAGGCCTCTAACATTTAGATCCTGATGATTTCCAGGTCAGCCACTCCATTTTCCTCAAGGCGTTTATTTGAGTGCCATTAACTTCTTAACTAAGTTACTGATGGTCTCTGTGCCATATCAGAGAACAGTCACCCACTTTTCTGTAAAGCCTGCTCCTCCTCCCTGAGTTAACAGCATCCTGTGTGAGGTGGGGATTTCTCAGAAGAGGGGATGCTCCCTCCTCACATGGGAATTCTATCTGCAGATGATGGAGAGGGTGCCCGTGTGTTGGTGTCTGTGCCCTTGAGGATGTAGGTACCACTTCCAGGCTTTCCAGATGACTGAGCAGGCTGAGCCCATCACCAGAGAACCATCAGGACCAGGTCTCCATGTCTTGGCCAACATTCTATCTGTGCCAAGTGTCTTTATGGAAGCATCGGCAGACGCAGTAGCTACAGCTTCCCGTATCTGCTGCAGGTAGCTACACGGCAGGGTCCTTCGTGGCATGTGACATAGCGTGTTTCGTCCTCCGAAGCCTTTGGGGACGTGGTTTGGACGTCTGCATCAGATTCCACGTCCGGTCCTGTGCCTGGGGCAACTGTACTGAACGACCAATTGCATACTGAACTGCAGTGTCTTCGTTTTCCACTCCTAACTTGAGGAGGTGCAGGGGCTGCTGGAGGGCGCACAGACAGGCTGCGGCCTGATTTCGTGACGAGGCCATTGACAATGCTAAAGTAGCCATCACAGAGCAGCTGGCCAGTGATCAGCTCCTAGAGCTGCCGGCGGTCCTCGAACCCGCTTTGGTCTGTACATCCTGGGGAAGAGGAAGGCAACTTGCTTCGTGGCTGCTAGTCCAGCTCTCTAGATTTCCCGCTCTCTCCCAGAAAAATGGAGGCACTTGATATATTTTCATGCTGGTGTGTGGAATCACAGCTCTTTTTTGTTTGTTTGTTTATTGTTCATTTTGTATCCTGCAATTTTCCTCACTTTAAAAAATTTGTTCTAATATTTTTGGGGTATCTCTAGTGTTCTGTTATATTTAAAATCATGTCATCTGCAAACAGGTAATTTTTCTTCCTTCTTACTGATTTTAATGTCCTTCGTTTCATTTTATTGCCTAATTTTTCTGGGTACATCTTCCAGTTGTAGGAGCAGAAAGGTTTTCCCTTCTTTGCTGCTAGGTTTTAACCTGGTCTAATGATTCAATTGACATAAGACAGATCTATGGGAGAGAATAAATTTCATTTTGCAAGTGCATGAGCTTCCTAATAATATGACGCCCAGAGAATGAACTAAGCAGGCGACACTTGTGACTTGCAGACAACAAAACATTGGATTCGTAAAGAGGTAAAGTTAGGTGTGTTTTGGGATATTCAATTAGTCCCCTAGTAACTAGGTTTATTTGCACAGCTTTCTTGACTCTAAGTTGCTAATTCTGGTGCTAAGGATGCTTCTCCCCTCCTGGTACAGGGAAGGGAGCTTTCCCGAAGGAGATTTATTTCCTGCTCTCAAGGGACAAAGGAGGGTATGAGTGTCCTTGGGCTATTTCTCAAGTGACTTTCATCCACATAAGCCATGTGACAAGATGACATAATTTGGGGTGGCGTATTTATTCTTCACGTTTTCAAGTTGAATACTGTGTTGGGGGTGATCATCGTCGCCTGGCTGCTGATGTGACAGGAAAGGCTTCAGTGTTTAACTGTCAACATGCTGTCAGGGGTGGGATTTAAATAGTGACCACAGACATGTGGAGGTATTTCCTTCTGTTCCTTTTTCATTGAGTTATTTTTCAACGATGACATGTGTTGACTTTTGTCTAATGTTTTTATGAATCGGTTAAGGAAGGTTGAGATTCAATCATCTGTCTGCTAATTGAGGGCATCACATGTATACATTTGTGTGTCTTGAAGGATCCTTGCTTCTCAGGGATGAATCGCACTAGGTTATCACGTACGGCCCTTTCGGTGTGCTGTTGAATTCGGTATCCTCAGATTTCATCAAGGAATTTTGTATGTATGTTCATCCGAGATATTGGTCTGTAGTTTCCCTTCTCGTGGTGTCCCTCTTTGGCTTGGTGTGAGAGTAATACTGTCCTCATAAAGGCATTTGAGCGTGTTCTTTCCATCAGTGTTTTGCAATAGTTTGAGAAATATTGGTGTTAATTCTTTAAATATTTGGTAAAATTTTTAAGAAAGCCATGTAAGGACACTGGTTCCCAATGTCGTATTTATTTTAGTTTCCACACTGCTGTAATTACTGCTGTTTTTATTTTTGGAGGGCAAAGGTTTTAGATTAAGGAAATCTTACAAATTTTTGTTTTGTTCATTATGTATTTTTTCATTATTGCAAAGGAAAAAACAAAAGTATACAATTTAAAATGGCACAGAATACAGTATTTTCCACTAAACTTCGAAAAGTATGTAAAATACTTGTACGCTGAAAATGACCTATGTTGATGAAAGACATGTAAAAATGCACACGTGCATGAAAATATAACTGTTCACAGATTAGAATTCTTCATATTGTCACAGCGTCATCTACACAAACTGATCTAGACATGCCTCCTGACCTCCTTCGTTCCCTTTTATAGAACCAAATCTAAGTCTGGGGATTGATATATAGTCAGAGGATATGCAAATAGGGCCCTCCCTGTGCTGATTAAACCAGCCTAGCCCCAACCCTGCAGCTGGGAGAGGAGCCCCAGCCCCGGGAGTCCCAGGTGTTCCCGTTCTGTGATCAGGACAGAACACAGACATCTCGCCATGGAGTTTGTGCTTGGCTGGGTTTTCCTTGTTGCTGTTTTAAAAGGTAATTCATGGTGAACAAGAGACAGCTGAGTGTGTGAGTGGATATGAGTGAGAGAAACAGTAGACGTGTGACAGTTTCCTGACCAGGATGTCTTGTATCTGCAGGTGTCCTGTGTGAGGTGCAGCTGGTGGAGTCTGGGGGAGACCTGGTGAAGCCTGGAGGGTCCCTGAGACTCACCTGTACAGCCTCTGGTTTCAACGTTGGTAGCTACAGCATGAGCTGGGTCCGTCAGGCTCCAGGAAAGGGGCTGGAATGGGTCTCAGTTATTTATAGTAGTGGAAGCACATACTACGCAGACTCCGTGAAGGGCCGGTTCACCATCTCCAGAGACAACGCCAAGAACACGGTGGACCTGCAGATGAACAGCCTGAGAGCCGAGGACACGGCCCGGTATTTCTGTGCGAGAGACACAGTGAGGGGCCGTCACTGTGAGCCCAGACACAAACCTCCCTGTAGAAGGGGATCGGCACCACCAGGGGGCGCACAGTATGCACAGTTCTGGTTTGTATTCCCAGGAGCAGGTGCAGATGGAGGTTACAGGCAGGTTTCCTGTCAGGGTCTGGGGCTTCCTCTCCGCACAGCAGTTTCCCCCAGGGAGCCTCTCCGGACACATGATTCTGGGTTACCTTATCAGCCTTTATCCTAGGAACTTGTAATAAGAAAAATATACTAACGGGCACACAAAAGAAACAATTGCTTATACTACTTACTCTTGCCTGTAAATATCAATGAACTAGGCATATCCTGAGGCATGTCACATGAAGCATTACAGGAGTTCCAGATGCACTCACTGCATCACAGGACGACGCAGTTCAATATGCAAGCTTACTAGAAGCAACACAAAGGGCAATCTGGACATGAGGCTACAGAGGCCTCCAAACAAAACAAGACAGACACCTTGTGGGGTCATCGTTTGAACCATTCTCTCAACATCAACTGTAGTTGACAGCACGGGAAAGCACTGTGACCATTGCCAGGATGTGGTCCTGATGTGGAGTCTGAAGATCACACACACAAACACACACACACACACACACACACACACACACGCAAGACTACATAAACTTCATCACCTTCACCATTGTGTCTGTTGACAGCAGAGCAGATTCCTTTCCAAGTCATAAATGCTTGGGTGGGGCCAGGAAGTGACACTGCCTGAGGGTGTGGTTGTAGCTCACTGGGGAGGGGGTTGGCTCCAGGGAGGGGCTTGTGTGGAGTCAGTTATCTGTAAGTTATGAGGATGAATTGCTTAAAATGCTAAAAAAATAAATGTGAAGAGACATATTTGTTTGTAAACATTTAGAAAATTGTATTCCTTTCAAGTCAGGGAGAAGTTGCAGGACACAATAATCAAGGTGCTTGAGAGGAAGATGGCCCTTAACCCACTAATGCTTCTGAAAGATGAGCCCTGAGATTCCTGAGCAACCCCGGGATGACCTGTACACCCCTTCAGTCCAGCCCCTCCTGTGTCTCTGCACGGAGGTTTGTGATGGGGTCACACTGAATTTCATTCGCTGTGTCTCTCACATAGTAACACATGGTCAGTTCCCAAATGGTCACTGAGCTCATCTGTAAGACACTTGTTTCTTGATGTTACTTAGAGATGGACATGTGCTCTTATGGCCAGGGCGGTAGTATGTGCTGCATATGATACGATGATATGTGAACCATCCTCTGCACCTGTTATGCCCAGAATTTGGAAAACCCAAAAACCACCAAGGAGCCAACTCCAATGCAAGAACAAAGTGCCTTTATTCGAGCTAGCTCGAGCTCAATCTCCTGCCTGCACTGACGCAGTGGTGGTGAGAGAGAGAGAGAGAGAGAGAGAGAGAGAGTTTCAAAGGCGTAAGAATTTTAAAGGAGTCTAGGGTAGTGGGAGGGATGATGGCCGTGGCCCTAGCCGATTGGCTGAGGAAGGGTCAGGGTCCTGTTCCATAGGTCAAGCTTCTGCGCAGGTGCAGGGAATCAAAATGGAGTCACTCTCAGTTAGCCCTTAAACAAAATGGAGTCAGTCCCGATTTGCCCTTACACACCCACTTTCCTGGGGTCAGTGGATCCAATTCCACCAGAAATAACTGGTTGACATGGAGAATCCAGAGACGATACCATGGAGGGGCAGGGGTGTGGTTGAATCACCAGTTGGTCCCACCATTGGTGTCGATTAGCCTTACAGAAGGTTGTCCTTCTCCTTGTTTTCCTATGAAGATGTGTTTACGTCAAGAAGGAGACTCTTGTTAATAGCATATAGATGGTTTCTTATCCATTCTGTTACCTTATGTCTTTTACTGAGCCTTTAATCCATCAACATTTAGAGCCAGTACAGAAAGATATGAACTTATTGCCACCATGTTACTTTAGAGTTGGAGTTTCTGGTTGTGTTCTCTGGTCCTTTCCAGTCTTTATTGCTTTTGATCTTTTTTGTTTTGTTTTGTCTTTTCTCCTCTCAGAGAGGCTCCCTTAAAATTTCTTGCAGGCTGGTTTAGAAGTCACAATCACCTTTAGTTTTTGTCCGGGAAACTTATCATCTCTCCTGCAATTTTAATGACAGTCTAGCTGGATAAAGAATTCTTGGCTGCATATTTTCTTATTCATCTCGTTGTGTATCTCTGGTCAGTCTTCTCACCTGCCAAGTTTCTGTGCATAGGTCTGCCTCGAAGCTGATTTGTCTTCCATTATAGGATAAAGAATTTTTTTCCCTTGCTGCTTTCATTATTCTTTCCTTGGCTGTGTATTTTGTCAGTTTTACTATGATACGCCTTGTTGATGTTCAGTTTTTGTTGAATCTAATGAGATTTCTTTATGCTTCCTGATTTTGATGTCGGCGTCTTTCCCCAAGTTAGGAGAGCTTTCCAGTTTGATTTGCTCACATAAAACTTCTTCCCCTTTTTCTCTGGCTTCATCTCCTGGAACCCCTGTGATTCAGATGTTATATCTTTTAGATGAATCATGGAGTTCTCTAAATGTTATATCGTGCATTTTGGCCTTTGTTTCCCTATTATTTTCTGCCTAGGTATTCTCCATAATATTTCCTTTGTATTGCTCATTTGCTTCTCGTCTTCATCCATCCTTGCTCTTCTGGTATGCACTTGGGATTTCACCTCAGTTAGAGCATTTGTAACTTTTTCCTGACTATATTTTACTTCATTTATCTCTGCAGACAGAATTTGATATAGTTTTCAAACCCAGCTAATATTCTTATTAACATGATTCTAAATTCTGTTCAGACATCTTGCTTGTATCTGTGTTGATAAAATTTTAGCTGTCATTATTTTCGCGTTCTTTCTTTTGGGGTGAAATATTTTGTTTCATCATTTTGGAGGAACTTAATAAAGTAAACATTACAATAAAAAATTAAAAACAACATAAAATTAAATAAAGGTTGCTAGAGTACAGGTGTGTTTTATTCTGGTCATTGAAAGAGGCTCAATAGAATGGGGGGAAAATACAAAGAAACGTATTTAAAAAAATAGGAAAAAGTTTGAAATTTTTTTAAAAGGAATACATTAGGGGCGCCTGGGTGGCTCAGTCGGTTGAGCTTCCGACTTCAGGTCAGGTGATGATCTCGCGGTCTGTGAGTTCGAGCCCCGCGTCGGGCTCTGTGCTGACAGCTCAGAGCCTGGACCCTGCTTCAGAGCCTGTGTCTCCCTCTCTCTCTCTCTGCCCCTCCCCCGCTCATGCTATGTCTCTATCTCAAAAATAAATAAACATTTAAAAAAATTTAAATGAATACAATACAATAGAATAAAATGAAAGGAAGAAAGCAAAGTGGGATAAAAAATTTACAAAAAAGAAAATATATAGTAAAAAATTTTTAAAATCCTGTTTTGTAACCACAAAAAATAAAAATACGTTTTTCTGTTTCTGTATTCAAGAATAAGAAATGAAAAGAAAAAGAAAAAAAATTGAATATATGGACCGACAAACAGAATGAAAGACGATTGAAATTACATCCAGTTTTCCCTAGACATCAAACAATGTACCACTTCATTGTCCATAAACTAAGTAGTCAGAGAGACTTGTGGTGTTACACTAGAGAGGTTGATGCAATCGGACAAGTCTTGGCATAATGACTCCATTCCCCACTAGATGGTACTGATTAGCTTACTGGGGTGGACTGCCATGGTGCATGCAGGTGGGTATGCCCATGAGTGGGAGACGTGAAAATGGTGACACCCAGCTCCCAATCTCTAGTATCAGAACTCTTTGCTCCTCACACCAACGATCAAGCACCTCTTCTTTGTCTCTGACCTCTGGCCACTCCCCACTTGTACCCTGTCCACAAGCAAGCCATCAGTGTCCCGGGGACACCTCCTTCAGGATTTATCTCAGATGGATTTGTTTTCCAAACTATTCTTCTAAGGGCCCTTTGTCCCTTAATCCGTTCAGATCCTCTGGGGGAGGGTCTCGCCAAGCAACGGCCGGATGCCAGCCTGAATCCTGGAATGTTCCCACATCCATGCTGCTGCAGGTGCCCAGAGACTATGGCTGGGAGTTAGCCTGCCCCAGAGAAAGTTCCTGTGATCATGTAGCTGCAACGTTTCAGGGATCGTGGTAAATCACAACACACATCTGGTTCCAGGCTCCACCATTAATGTCCTTGTTCTAATACCAGCAAGTGTGGTTTTTCTCCAGAGTCCACTGGGAACTTTGCCTGTGGGGAAGTCACACAGCCTCTAGCAAATGTCCACTCACCAGGGGAGCCACCTTCCCTATGTGCCCTGAGGACCCCTCAGACCACTCTGTCTGCTCCTAGGGTTTCGCCCTTCCCACCACAGATCTCTCAGTATCCAGCTGTGGATACACTGGGCACCCCTGCTCATAGAGTCTTAATGGTATCCTAACCCTCTCCTTTCTCCTTTCTTTTTCTCCCTCTTTGTTAAGTTCTTTATGGATATTTGCACTCTTTCTCTTTCTTTCCTGCTGGTTTCAGAGGGAGTGTTTTCCCTGTACAATCCCCCCTCCATCTCCACCGTCCCTCCACAAGCAAAAACAGCTCCCTACCATCTGGGGATCCTCTCCTCCCCAGTTCTCATCTCTGTGCCGTGTGCCTGCGGGGTTCTGTGGTTCAGGTTATGCAGATTGTTGCGTTAATCCTATATCAATTGTCTAAGTGTGCCAGATGGTTTGGTGTTGATCTAGCTGCATTTCAGGGATGAGAGACATGGAACACTTCCCTACTATCCCATCATCTTGGCCCCTCTCTCCAGAATTATTTTAATATGTTGTTATAAATTACTTAGAAAATAAGAAACTGGAGGAGGAGAGAAGATGGAGTATAATTGGATTCTCTGCTTGCCTAAACCCTTAAGCTCAGTCTGGTAAATATCAAATCACTCTGAAAACCAAAATATATATGAGGACTGAGAGAACAATGACACCAGTAGATGGGGAACACCACGCCATGGAAGGGAGTAGCTGTGAAGATGTGATTTCAGGGAGAAAATTATCATGGGTGCAGAAGTGGGAAAGGGTCTCTGACAGGAGAAGACACACAGAGACAGAGAGAGAGAGAGAGAGAGAGAGAGAGAGGGAGAACATCACCTGGAGTATGGCACATGAAAAACACCACCCAATAAACTGACCAGAAAACGAGGGGCTGATTATTCTGATATTTACAAGCAGCTGATCTCAAAGTCTGAATATTTAGAAGTCCAAGCCATCACTGGAGTTGATCCTGGTGGCTATATAAGTGCTTTTGTTGACAAAGAGGGCAGAGGCCCCGACAGGCTCCTGTGGTCTGAGGATCCCCTGTGTCACATGGGGAGACCAGATCCCCACTTGGACTTCACTTGAAACATGTGGCAATGGCTATCATGGGACAGGAAAGCTGGCAGGCACCATTGCACTCCCTGTACATTAGCATAGGAGCCTCGGCTGAGGGCAGCTAACATGGACACCAGCATTTTGCTTTTATTCACCATGAACTCCAAGCCCCCTGGTGTTTATGCAACTGCCCTTCTGGGACAAAACACCACCAGCCACAGCACAGTGAGACCTTCCCCCAATGATCATTTGGGCTGTGCCACACTGAGCCCCTACAATATGGAGATATGAATCCCAGCTGGTGCACCTGAGATAAATACAGGAGCAGCACAGCACCACCACGGAGGCTGAAGGATCGAACACAGACACGGTGAAGACAGGGAGATGATGGAAGCATGGGACACACGAGTAAAGATTGTTCTCTCTTCAGTGAGGCATTCCTGAACACGGGAAGCGAGAAGGCCCTCTCCAGGGACAAGAGAGTGACGCCATTCTTTGCCCCACCTATCTGCATGGACACACTTCAGTGAGCAGCACAGTGCCCTGAGTGGAGCTTGAGCTGCCTAAATCAAGCATCAACCCCCTGCCCTCCTCAGGTGCTTCCTTACTAGGGGAGAAGTGCAAGGGGACCAGAGCAGCGGTGGGACCCTCCCCCAGAAAACAAGCACAAACCCCCACACTCACCAAATCCACTGACACTGGAATGTGGCAAAGCTTCACCTCTAGGGGAAATAGGATCTAGCTTCTGTTAACCAGCAGAGTAAATTACAACAAGTTAACACTCATAACACACTGGACAAGGTCCAAACACCTTCCACTGGAGGTGAGGGGAAACTCTGTATAGGACTGACGTGAGGGTAAGAACATCCAAAACAGAATAGTACAGTGCACACAGCATACACCAGAAACCCCACCTGAAGTGTTAGGCTCTGGACAGTATTTGACCTCTTCTTAATAAAGTCATTAATATTAGTAGCAGAAAACACAACAGGCTTTTCTCAAACACAGAAAAGACAGAGAACCAGACAAAAGACTAAGACATTCATCCCCAAGGAGAGAACAGGAAAGGTCATGGGCATGATCTAATCAAAGCAGACAGAAATAACATGTCTGAAACACAATCAATAAAACGACCATAAGGATAGTTACTACCTGTGCTGGAGAAACACATAGAACACATTACAGCTAGGCTTACCACAGAGACAAAGACCAAAAACTACTCCGGGTGAAAATAAAAAAGCAGTAAATGAGATGTGACACTGACTGCGTGTAATGACTGAATGCGAGGACAGAAGAAACAGAAAGAACAATATATAACATAGAATTTGGAAAATAGTGAGCAGAAAAATGAGGGAAAGTAAAATAAGAATCACTAATGTAGATTTACAGAGCTCAGAATAATGGAAACCATAAAAACACTTGTGTCCTATGTTGGGAGCCATTTTGAGCTCACAGGTCGAGATCCCTCCCTGTGTGGAAAAGGTCGTTGAAGCAGTTGTGAGCTGGCTGGATATTGGTGTGATTTGTGTAATCCTTAGGCTCCTTTAATGTAAATTCACTCATCCACAAGCAAAGGAGAAGCATTGGGAATTCTGTCCTTGCCAGATGGGTCGCACCTCCCCCATTATGGTTGGAAGATAGGCATAATGACTCCTGGCCTGTTTATAGATAATTAACATAGGCAGGCCTAGGTAACTTCCTGTTCTCTCCCCCTGCCTTAAATTTATATGCTAATTAATTTGAAAACAACTTGCAAGATTGAGGAAATGGGGAGGGGTGGGGGGGTGGAGGGGGCACCTGGGTGGCTCAGTTGGTTAAGCATCCGACTAGGCTCTGGTCATGATCTCACAGTCCGTGAGTTCAAGCCCAGCATCAGGTTCTGTGCTGACAGCTCAGAGCCTGGGGCCTGCTTCAGATTCTGTGTCTCCCTCTCTCTCTGCCCCTTCCCCACTCATGCTCTGTCTCTTAAAATGAATAAACGTTAAAAAAACAAATAAAAAAAAAAAAGATTGAGGAAATCACTGTTTTACTGATAAAACACATTATTGTTCAAACCATGCTTACTGATGGGATGTCACTCACTGCTGTCATGTAACTCACTACTCTGAGACCGGAGGGCGGAGATGCCAGAATTGCCAGGCCTGACTGCTTGGTCATCGGACTACATCTCTCTCGAGGCTCTCATTTCCTTTCGCCTGACCGTCCATCCTTCAAGGACTCCTAGATTCACTGGAACTGGACCCCTTTCTTTCCTAAGCTCCCTCTAAGACAGTCGGGATGGTTAGGACCCACCTAAAGGTGCTGCAGACCCCCTTGGAGAGATAGGCAAGGTGAGAGTGGTGGGTAGTTTCAGAACTTAAAATTTTTGAGATGCTATATGCCATCCTGAGTCTAAAGAAAGAGGACTCAGTATAGAAATGAGAACTTCAACTTTTTGAGAAGCAATCATCTGCCTGGTTCCAGAAACCATGCAGCTCTCCTGAGTCACCAACATCTTTCATCCTTTGGAAAATTCCCAAAATGTGTAACAGGGACCCAAAGGTAATACTTCATTTTCTTTTTTTTTTTTTTAATGTTTATTTATTTTTGAGAGACATAGAGGCACAGCGTGAACAGGGGAAGGGCAGAGAGAGAGGGAGACACAGAATTGGAAGCAGGCTCCAGTCTCTGAGCCGTCAGCACAGAGCCCGACACGGGTCTCGAACTCACAGACCGCAAGATCATGACCTGAGCCGAAGTCGGCCGCCCAACTGACTGAGCCATCCAGGCGCCCCAATACTTCATTTTCGTAGAGGCTTCTGAGAATTCAGAAAGTTTAGGAGTCCATTGTAGGGTGTCCAGGACCCCCCTGCATAAGACAGGTAGGGCCAGTTGATGGAAACTTTTTAAAGAACTTTTTGAGAAGCGATAGGCTATACTGACTCAAAAGAAAGAGGACTCAGTATAGAAAATGGAACTTAAACTTTTTGAGAAGCAATAGGGCCATACTGAGTCTAAAGAAAGGACTCAGTATAGAAGTCAGAACTTAAACTCTTGAGAAGCCATGTGCCATAATGAGTCTAAAGAAGAGACACTCTTTATTGACATTATTCATAATTTCCTTATTAAGAAAGGGATTAAAGTTTCACCTCAAGAGTTTGCTCGCTTTCTACATTTTATACAAAAGCAATGACCTTAGTTTAACCATAAACCTAAACTCTTAGAATAAGGTTGGTAAAGAGATGAAACTCTACTATACGCTTCAGGGACCACAAAAGTTTCCTGTGAATGGTTTCTCTATGGAATCTTGTCAGGGGTGCCTTAGGTCCCCAGGTGGAGTATGAAAAGTTACCTAGAGCGCTAAAGAGTACGTCTCCTGAGGAGGATTTACCTCCACTTGTTGCTCCTAATATTAACAATCTCACCATCTCTGAAAAGGAAGAATTAAATCAACTTATATAAATGGATATATGTAGATGTATAAATCTGTATAAATATATATGAATATATATCTGTTGCAGGGTGTTGTCGAAAAAGACCACCAAACGCTGAATAGAAGCGAGGCAAGATTTTATTTACGGCCGGGCCAAACCTGATCTCCAGATGTAAAGGAGAAAATGCAGAGAATGGCCCCGAACAAAGGCAGCAGTGGGCTTATGTGGATTTTAGCAAGTTAGGGTACATCGTAATTAGTTAACAATTATAATTTACAACATTCTTTGGAAGCCAATTACATAGATGGTACCTTTGGCAGGGGCCTATTGCTTCAATGTTCTTTGTCTTAAGTGAGCTTTAAATGACCAATTATAGTTAGACACTTCAGACACCGCGGGACAGCAGTTACGTGACTTCTTGCACGTTGGCCTTCCTTTTATCAGCTCAAAACAGTGGTGTGAGAGCTCACTGCAATCTAACTTAGCTATGTAGCAAGGAGGCAAAGTTGCAGGAGTGTGATGGGCAGTTAACGCCTTCTGGGAACTCTAACAGGGAACTGCATAGGCTTTTATCTCAGTGTTTTAGTGGTTACCATACAGCTGGTCAGAACAGTGAATGGGGAGATGCATTTGCAAAGCAATTTACAGAAGCCAAAACAGCTGGTTAATGGTTTCCATTATTGACTCTGGTTTGTTAACCTACAAAAATATCTATGGATATATGCATATATATATATGGATATAAACGTATAGAGATGTATATGGAAATATATAAAGATGTCTATGTGGACATATATACGGATATCTATCTATCTAATTATCTATCTATCTATGTCAGCCAAAAGGAGGAATGAGACCTTTCCATTTGTAAGGACATGGAACTAGTTAGTATGATACTAAGTGAAAGAAGACAGTCAGAAAAAGACAACTACCTTCCCATAATTTCATTCATATGTGGAACCGAAGAAACAAAGAGGCAAAGGGAAAAAGGTGAGAGGGAAAGTAAAACTATCAGGATTCTCTGCCAGGGAACCTTAAAGAGATCTCCCATGGGAAACCCCATAGCTCTCTCGCCAGCCCCTGACTCCCTACAAAAGCTCCAACTCTCTCTCCCTCTCATTGTTTTTCCTACTACACTCTGGTCAATCTAACTATATGTGAGGGCTGCTCATTCATTCCCTGGATTAATAACTATGATGACTGGAACTCATTGACTCTGGCTAGCCTACCTCGGGATAGAGATTTTAAGGAATAGTCCCAAGCAGCTGCCGAAACTCTTTTTGTTTCTGGGAACTTTCCTGTCCTCTCTGGCCTGACATAGACTGCCTAATTTCCACGAGTGGAAAACAAAAGAAAACAAAACAAAGAATTCAAAACAAAAGAATATAAAATTTGGCGATCTGCTCATCTATCTGAGCTGACGGACTTTAGGACCATGTGAAACTCTTTTCTCTGCCCTCTGGGCTTCAGTCTGCCTTCAGGCCACTTTAGTCTGCCTTCAAGCCTCTCCTCTGCTGTGCCCATTATCTCTTCCTTTCCCCCTCCTCCCCTCTCTGCAACCACCTGCAGTAAGGCCTAGGTCTCTGGCTCTTCAATGCCTCAGGTGGCATTCTGCTCCCCACCTCCACACTGTCTTAAGGCAAAAAACCGTGTCTTTAAACTTTAAATTTCCTCACTGGTTCCACAGGAAAAAATTAACAATGGTAAACTTTCAAGGGGACATAGATAAAACATTATTAAGATAGATATGTCTTTGAAATCATTAAATTTTATTCTACTAAGGTTGAGATGAATGGGATTTCAAAAGTACACTGGTATAAGGTTGAAATTCTGCTTTACTCTCCATTCAAAACACAAAGTTTTCCTGGACTACTCTGCTCTTGATAAGATAATGTAAACAAGGTTTTTTCTTTCTTTTCTACAGGAAAAACGGAAGCTCTAGGTTGCATCTTTATCAGCTCTTTGATTGCTCAGTGAAAACTTCTCAATGTTAAAGGAGATAGGTTTTGCTAACAGCTATATGACACTATACATTGGCCTTTAGGATCTTTTATTACTGCCTTAGTCAAATAAATAGAGTTTTAAGATTTGTACTGATCTGTAAACCTATTTAGGATGTGCTTTATAATAACTTCCTTAGGTGTTAACAAACTTCCCAGGATTAAAATTGTAAATGAAACATGTTTGGTGTTTAAACGAATTTAAGATTGTTGAATCTGTATTTAAAGTTATCAACATTAAATATAAAACTTTATTCTACGAAGGTTTACTGAAGGTCAAACATGCTCATGTTATCTCTTCCAATTTGTTATCAAAAGGAAGACTGAAAGTGATGGTTATCTTTGTCTGCCTCATAGTCTTCATGGGTAATGTTAAGATAGCTTTCAAAGTCCTTGGTACCCTGAAATGTTATAATTTGGCTAGCATGAGAAATTGATACTGAATGTATCGGCTATCTAACGAGATAAGAAACTGAAGCACTAATACTTGTGCCCAAATTCTGGATCCCAAGAAGACCACCGGGGAGCCAGAACTGATGCAAACGCAAAGGGTCTTTATTTGAAGCTCGAGCTCAGACCCTTGCACCTCCCTACGCAGCTGTGCAGTAGCAAGAGCCCTGAGCCAGGTTTACACAGGCTTTTTATCAGGGTTCCAGTACACTTTTTGGGCGGGGATGGAGATATTTTGAATTGATTGATTGGCATTCTCCCGGGCTAGATTCTGATTGAGTATTTCATATTTGGTGGGAGCAGGCTAGCTATGGATTGGCTTAGCTTGGGGGTCTCGCGCTGATTCAAAGAGTCAGAGCCAGTGGGCTGAACACTGATTAGCTTTGCTAGGGGCTACTCTAGGAATCTGACCTCCTGTGGTTTTCCTGGAACTCAGGGTGGAGGAAGGGTCTGCCAATCAAGGTCCAGTCCCACCCGGGGTGGTGCCAGGGTCTGCTAATCTGGGTCCAGCCTTTTGGCTATTCTGTTTCCTGGAACCCGGGGCAGAGTCCAGGGTGACTTGTTTTCTTGGAACTCGGGGCCCAGAACTACTCTAAGATGGAACTTAAACCAAATGGAGTGGCCTTAGCCCTAACAGCACTATACTTTCACAACATGGCAATTCTCTAACACAGTAAACAGGGTTCACAGCAATCACAGCAAACGGGCCAGGATTCTATTGCATTCCTAAGTCTCTAAATCTAATACATAACAAGATTTAACACACAGCAACTTAGTCTAATACATAGCAAACTACACAGGTCTCACAGCACCCCAAGAAAAGTTTCGCAGTGTTCACAGCAAACAACAATCAAAACAGAATTCTCAGCAATCATAACCCTTAACAAGGTTCACAGTAAGCAGTAGTCTGGGGCACACTGTGTCTAACACAGTACCCCTCTATGTCTACTACTTTGCAGAAAATAGAACTGGCTTCAAACTAATGCAGGGCTGTCACTTGGGACAGGAAACTTTTAAAAACGCTCTCGTCACCAATTACTAAATGTAGGTTTGTGCTTTGGACTTGTTGGAAAAACTAAGGAACTGTTTTTGGAACTGCTGAAAAACATGCTTTGTGCTTAATAGATTCATCAGTTTGCCATCTAACACATTCTAATATAACATAGAGTTCACAATTAGTTACTACTTAGTTTTCACTGGAGACTAAGGTTTCTAGCAGTTAAAGTTCTGCGAAGTGTACTTAAGACTAATGGAAATAAGGAAAACAACTCCGTATGTAAAAAGTGGGAGATATTAAAGAAAGATATAAGAAATAGAAATATACTTTTGCTGAAGGTAAAAGAGAGTAATTTTGTCCTAAATGAGACTGGTTTTTTGGAGTGAAATGGTCCGGGACAAAATTTAAATGCAAAGAAAAGTTGTAGAAAGTTTATCCTCCACACTTGTGTTGTTCCTGTTGAGCAGAGAAATGGACGCCTGTGCCGTATAAAGGATAGACGAATCCACGGGGACTCTGGCCCAACGACCTTTGAAAGATGGATGTTGCTCATAATCCATCTCTTGGTAAACTTTGCTAACGCATGATTGCTCCTCTTACAGTATCGTTAAAGAAGATCAAAAAGGCCTAGGTTATCCAAATTTATAACCAAGGCCATTGTCTCCATGGCTGCTGATCCCATTACCTGGAAGTCTGATACTCCAGTATGGGTTGAACAATGGCCCCTAACTTCTGAAGAATTAGCAGCTGCAAAACAATTAGTGAAGGAGCTGTAAGGGTCAAGACCCCAAATACCCAAGAACAGAAAGTTCCAGACGACGAGGCTGCAAAAGCATAGGAGATTTATTAGCTAACTTGAGCTAGGGTCCAAACCCAGAGCACCAGCGCAGTGGCCTCCTTTAGGGACCCCACTCTCCCGATTCAGTTCTCTTTTTATAACATTTGTAGGGTACATGAGCTGTCTCTACCCCTTCTCTTTGTTCTTTTGAGTCCAGATGGCCGTGTCTTCTTCCGATTGGCTCATTTAAGTTCGGGGCCTTTCAGTTCAGGGCTTCCTGTGTTGGTCTCATGAGGCGGATCAAACTGACTATTGCTGAGAAACAAACTCCAGGGGGTACAGGAAACATAAACAGGAACAAAAACCTTTTGGCCTTTATCACAGGAACAAAAACCTTTTGGCCTCCATCAGAGCAATTAGATGAGGGACATACTGAACCCTCTACTAGTCCTTGGAACACTCTTATTTTCATCATTAAAAAGAAATCAGGCAAATGGAGGTTATTACAGGACTTAAGGGCTATTAATGCCACTATGGAGGATATGGGGTCATAACAACCGGGCATCCCCTCTCCTGTGGCTGTTCCAAAAGATTTTCAAATTGTTGTAATAGACTTAGAAGATTATTTCTTCACTATTCCCATACATCGGGAAGATCGCCCTGGATTTGCCTTTAGCCTGCCTTCTGAGAACCTTAGGCAGCCTATTCAGAGGTATCAATGGAAAGTTTTGCCTCAGGGCATGGAAAATGGCCCCACCCTATGTCAAAAGGTTTGTGAATCAAACTTTAAGACCTACTCGGTTTTGCAGGCTTTTAATGAGGCTTAACACCTTTAATGGGGCACCTTTAGAATGGTTCCATCTGCCCTCCACGCCCAGAAAAATAGTTACATCCTATCCAACGCTACTGGCTACTTTACTAACAGGGGCGGAAACATAGTAAAGAGTTATTTGGGCGACGTGACAAATATTATTACTCCCTAGAACAAAGATCAATTGGAATGTCTATTACAAAATAGTGAGGATTGGCAGGTAGCCCTAGAAGGTTTTAGCGGCGAGATTCTTTTTCATCTCCCAGACCATCCTCTCTTGCAGTTTCTCAAAAAGCATCCTGTTAGTTTTCCTGATTTAACTAGAGTCGATCCTCTTCCTGGTCCAGCTGTACTGGTCTTCACAGATGGGTCCTCAAACGGAGCAGCTGTCACGATTAGAGATGGGAACCCTCATGTACAAAATACTTCAGAAACTTCTGCTCAGAGAGCCGAACTTCTGGCTGTCATCTATGCCTTTGCCTACCTAAATGCTAGGCCTTGCAATGTGTATACTGATTCTTATTACATTTTTCAATTATTTCCCCATATTGAGACTGGTCCATTGCCAGATCATCGGTCCT
The DNA here is from genome assembly GCA_030068075.1 of Paguma larvata. Classification (NCBI taxonomy): domain Eukaryota; kingdom Metazoa; phylum Chordata; class Mammalia; order Carnivora; family Viverridae; genus Paguma; species Paguma larvata. Next base: position 48,950,007 of record CM057827.1, on the reverse strand, counting down.
CTACTTTTGCCTTATTAGAAAACCTTCAGTCTCACATTCATGCCAGGACAATGCCCTTTTATGTCGGACATGTTCGGGCCCACAGTAACTTGCCTTGTCCTTTATCTGAAGGAAATAACCGAGCTGATAATGTTAACTAAGATTGCTATTTTTCCAGGTATAGAAAAGGCCCGAAAGTCTCATAATTTTTACATCATCAAAATGCAGCAGCTTTGAGGCTTCAATTTAAATCTACTAGTGAAGAGGCCCGAGCGTCGTCAGAACCCGCGGGCAATGTCCAACACATGCCCTCTCCTAGCTTCAGGAATTAACCCCAGAGGCCTGAGGCCCCATGATCTTTGGCAGATGGATGTAACTCATGTCCCTTCCTTCAAAGAACTTTGTTACGTTCATGTTTGCGTTGATACATTCTCTCACGTCATTACAGCTTCAGCTGCACTGGTGAGGCCACCAAAGATGTGTCACAACACCTTTTCCACTGCTTTCCTTACTTGGGAAAACCAAAGGCCATAAAGACAGACGATGCTCCTGCATATACGTCTGCGGCCTTTAACAATCTGATGCAGACTTTTCAGATTGCTCACACCACGGGCATTCCTTATAATCCCCAGGGACAAGGCATTGTGGAAAGAGCCCGTCAAACCTGAAAAACTCAGATTAAAAAATTACAGGAAGGAGAACTTAAGTGTAGTTTCCCCTCATCATATTCTTAACCATGCCCTGTTTGTGATTAATAATTTCAATGTTGATGCAGGGGGACATCCTAACACGTTCTGACATTGGAATCCTCTGCTGGATAAGCCTGAAGCACTGGTTAAATGGAAAGACCTTATTTCTGGCCATTGGAAGGGGCCAGACGTAGTGTTAACCTGGGGGCGAGGGTATGCTAGTGTATTTCCACAGAACGCAGGATCCCCTCTGTGGATTCCTGATAGATTGGTATGGCCCCATGTCCAGCCCTCACAAGCCACTGCCATCTCCTCCGGTTCCTCAAAGGATGACCCGAAGGGAAGTGCACAGATGCTCTCGGAACGTCACTCCAACGTCTCCACTACCATCTACTGACCGGAGATGGATAATGTGCTGCTGGACCCTGAGCAAGCTCTCTCTGCAGAACATTCGGCCTCGAGGATGTAGACGCACTACTCACTCCAACCAGACGCTGCTATTCCTACTTGGAGACAAACTAAGACTCTGACAGATAAGGCAACCACCCTTGTTGAGAGTCAAGGGGATCCCTTCACACACGTTATTTGTGGCCATTCTGGCTTTACTGACTCCACACAGCAATTCTAGAGTTACGTTCCAAATCCTCCTGTTTTGCAACTTGTTTCTTGGCAAAGTGAGCCTATTCCTGTCTTTACAAGCAATCCTGATTTATTGGGGGAAGTTCGAATGCCTTCATAAAAAAGCAAATTAGCCTTAAGTTTTCTCTTGAAGGTAGAGCGAGCTCCCTATCGATGTGTTTTTCTTCTCTATGTCGTTTCAGCCTGTGTCCAGGCCCCATATGTTCTTTTGTACTTATTCTTACATCCGGGGTTTTAGTGTAGAAATTAACAAGGATCTACATTTTCACATTTCTCATTCCGATTGTGTTTTGTCTAATTGCATTAGTGTTAATAGCAGTGTTATCCTTCAATAACCTCCTTACTTAATGTTACCTGTTTTGCTTGCATTTTGACTAACCAGATATCCTCACATATTAATGTAAAATCCATAATAATTGTTAACAACCCCTTAGATAATGCTTCCTGTTACACAAACTCCCCCTTGGTATGATAATTATGGTTTACAAATCATCCAGGAGATCAGCGATGCTCTCATGTGACCTAAAAGTGGGTTTGTTACTCGTTTGCATTTTAATAAGACTGAACATTCCTAGGATAAAGTATAGAAACACATACTGGGGGTCTGGATAACAATCTTTCTAACTTTGTTCATCAGTCTTTTGTTTTCATGATGATCAATATCGGACTTTCCATTCGAATGTTGTTATTCTTCTACTACTTCCTATTATCTTTAGAATTTTAAGCCTCAGCATAAAATCTATTTTAACAGTATTTCGTACCTTTGCTCTAAAAACAAAAAGGGGGGAGAAAGATGTTGGAGAGCAGAAGATACTGGCCCTGGTGTCACTACCTAAGGAGAAGACTGAGGCCCATAAGGCAGTGCCCTAGACCGGGGCCTCATCCGTGGATGGGAGTGCCTTGAAGCAAATGCCAGGTTGTGATACGACAAGAACAGAATAATGGCTGGTCTGACTCTGAAGGAGGGCTGGTTAGCCAGAGACGGGTAAGACTCCTCAGGAGGAACAACCTAAGAGAAGCACAGTCACAGTAAGAGTCACCATGACACCTGGCTGTAGGGTCACTGGGCCTCTGTGTTGATTAGAGATTTATCCTAATATCCTCCTGAAGAAGACGGCCATAGAAAAATAGGAGTGGCTCCAGCAGAGCTTCTTCCCCTGTTAAACCAGCATATGCTGCCATACTTTATTAATAGTAAAATAATGTTGAGAATCCTGGAATTAACATCTCTAAGAAATCAATAGAGTTTAGAATGTATTTTGATCTATTTAGACTGATACCTGACTCTCAGGTATGTGGTTATTACTTTGGGTTTCGGGTCAGGACTGTGGTAGGAAATAGAGGCTAGGTAATGTTTCAAGAAAATTATTTTCGAGTGGCCTTTCAACTGTAACCGACAATATGAGTAAAATCTGTGTTTTGTACTTGCTCTTTCAACCTATACCACTTATTAGAATGTATCCATTACATACTTTGCATTTAAAAATTAGAAATGGGGGGAGATGTTGGGAGCCATTTTGGGCTCACAGGTTGAACCCCTCCCTGTGTGGAAAAGGTGGTTGAAGCAGTTATGAGCAGGCTGAATACTGGTGTGATTTGTGTAAATGTTAGGTTCCTATTATGTAAATTCACTCATTCACAATCAAAGGACACGCATTGGGAATTCTGTCTTTGCCAGGCTGGGTGCACCTTCCTCATTGTAGTTGGAAGAATAGGCGGAATGACTTCTGCCATGTTTATATATAATTAACATAGGCAGGCCTAGGTAACATCCTGTACTCTCTCCCTGCCTTAAATTTATATGCTAACTAACTTGAAAACAATTTGCAAGATTGAGGAAATCATCGCTTTACTTATAAAACACATTATTGTTCAAACCATGCTTACTGATGGGCTGTCACTCATTGCTGTCAGGTAAGTCACTACTTTTAAATAAAGACACTGAGACTGGCAGGGCAGAGATGCCAGAATTGCCAGGGCTGCCTGCTTGGTCATCAGACTACATCTCACTCATGGCTCTCTCATTTCGTTTGTCTGACCGTCCATTCTTTGGGGACCCCTATATTCGCCGGAAATGGACCCAGCAGTCCTAGGAGTCCCAGTAGACGCAGAGAGGAAAGCAGGGACAGAACACATATTTGAGCAGATTATAGCTGAAAACTTCCCTGAACTGAGGGAGGACATGATCCAGGACAAGAGGGCGTTGGAAGCTGCTCTCCTCTCTCGTGTTTCCAGCTCCGTGCTCTACACATTGTGGCCACATGAACACAGGAAACGGTTTGTAACAGCTGTGAAAACACAAAAGTGTCCTCGTTGTTTGGGATTAACCATCATATTGGTAATACTCACATGAGCTAATTGCCAGGCACTGGGATAATTGTAACTTCGATCCCTGTGGCAATAAATGTGAGTTTAGAAATACAACTGATCTCCTGGGCACCGGGGTAGCTCAGTCTATTTAGCATCCACTTCAGCTCAGGTCATCATCTCGGGGGTCACGAGCTGGAATGCGCTTTGAGCTCTGTGCTGACAGCTTGGAGCCTGGAACCTGCTTGGGATTCTGTCTCCTTCTCCCTCTGCTCCTCCACCATGCATACTCTGTCTGTCTGTCTCTCTGTCTCTCTTTCTAAATAAATAAAACATTTAAAGCAAACTTTTAAAAAGTACAAGAACTCCAATTCATAGATGAAAGAAATGTTTTTAAATACAGCATCCTTACTGATCTAAGGTATTCTGCCTTTACCATATTTCACTAAGGATTCCACCATTTTCTCTATTCTGATTTCTACTGATATCCCCCCAGAGTTCATGTATAAATCACACTTGTGGTTGTTGAAAACCTCAGCATCGCCATCAGCTCTGTGAGTCTCTGTCATGTCTTCTCACTAATTCCAATTCCCCATGAGAGAGGCGATCCCATCTCCACCCTTCACTCTACTGGGACTTCTAGAAGGTTAGGAACCTGCAAACCGCACTGGGCATGTCCCACCTTGTCCTGAAGGGAAATCTGGGGAGCAGGTGTGTCCTGTGGGGGGACACGGGGCAGATGCTGAGATTACTCTCACCTCATATGTGTCTTGGACACTGACACACTCCCTCTCTGCTGCAGTGTGTACCTGATCACGCTGTACAATGGTGATAAATTGGTTCCTACCTCACATGTTTGGGTGCATGTATGAAAATATGGTTTTTCATGGGTACAATATAATTGCCACAACAAAATCACAAAATAATAAATTACAAAATTCTGAGAGAAGTTGTGGTACCAAACGCTGCACAGGGTTCTATCTGCCAAATTTACTATATAGTCAGTGTACATGCAATTAGGCCATCCTTCTTTTGATTAAACCAGCCCATTCCTGACCCTGCAGTTTGAAGAGGAACTGTGGTCCCCGAAGTCCCAGGTGTTCCCACTCGGTGATCAGGACAGAACACAGACATATCACCATGGGGTTTGGGTTGATTTTGGTTTTTCTTGTTTCTAATTTAAACTGTAATTTGTGGAGAACAAGAGACACTGAGTATGTGAGTGGATATGCGTGAGAGAAACAGTGGATCCGTGAGAGTTTCTGGACCAGGATGTCTTGTTTCTTCAGGTGTCCAGTGTGAGGTGCAGCTGGTGGAGTCTGGGAGAGACTTCCTGAAGCCTGTGGGGGGATGGGATCCCAGAGAATCTCCTGTGCAGACTCTGGATTCACCTTCAGCAGTTACTAGATGAGGTGGGTCAGCCAGGCTCCAAGGAAGAGGCTGAATGAGTGACTAATTATCTGCACGATTTAAGATAAGACCCAAAGGTCATAATTTTATGCACTGATATTCAACACCATTTGTGGAAAAGGCTATCTTTTCCTACTTTTTATTCTATGAAATCTCATGGAGAATTTGCTGACTGCATCTGGACCCATTTTTTCTGGCCTCCATAATTTGCTCCACTGGTCTGTGTGTCTGACTTGATGCCAGCACCACACTGGTTTAGTTAATGCACCTCTGCAATGTACTTGGAAAGGGGGAAGTGTGACGTCTCCAGGTTTGCTCCTCTTTCATGATTGTTTTCTCATCTCCATGTGATTTGTAGTCGCATATAAGTAAGGATATTTTTGATTTCTCGGAAAAGTTCATTGGTAGAGTTCTTAACTCAATTAACATTAGAAACTATTAGAACAGAAAAAGGAATAAAAAGTATAATAATAAAAAATTAACAAGCTTGAAATTGATATTTGAAAAGATTAATAAAATTTAAGAAACTCCACAAATTAGGAAAATAGGTAAAACTCAAATAACTAAGAAAGAGACATAACTGACAGCCAAGTATGAAAACATCCAGAAGAGAAAATACTTAGATAAATATAGACCCACACTGGATAACAAAAGACAATAAGGAAGTATCTAGAATCATATGATCCACCAAGGCTGTCCATGAAGAAATAGATAATTAAGAGAACAAAAACAAGTAAGAAGATTGAATCCATAATATAATACTTTCTCCTTCCAAAAAAAAGTCAGCCTAGTGCCAGAGGGCTTTATCAATGAATTGAATCAAAATTTAAAGAAGATATAATGCCAGTACTTCTCAGATTCTTACCAAAAATGGATAAAAAAAGACCACACACCAATTCATCTTGAGGCCTTCCTTACTGTGATGAAAAATCCAGACAAAGTCACCAGAAAAAGAGAAACTAAAGGCCAATATCTCAGATGGACGTACATGCAAAACTCCTAGCATAGCGAATACAGCGGCACATTGAAAAGATCATAGGTGACGATCCAGTGTGATTCATGCCTGGGATGCAAGGGTCGCTCACCATACACGAATCTGTAAAGGTGACACCCTGCTTTAACAGAGACAGGGATTGATCCTACATCATCTATTGTTGCGTAAAACTTTAGACACAGAAATTTGTCTTTACACAAAGAAATTGTCATTAAAATATCTCAAAAACTGACGAATAGAAAGAAATTACTCCCATGAAATCATAGCTATTTATACCACATACATGCCCACACCTGAAAGCATAGTCAACAGTGAAAAACTGAAGCCTTTTCTGTCACATCAGGAGGTAGGCAAGGATGCTCATTCCCAACACTGGTATTCCGCATGCTAACACAAAGGAGAATATAATATGCCACCCCAAAGTATGTCCTCTTGTCACATTGCTTATCTGGATGAAAGACACTTGAGAAACAGCCAGCGCAAGGACACTCTGAATCTCCTTTGTCCCCCTGACAACATGAAATAAATCCACTTGGAGAGTTCTATTCCCTGTACCAGGAGGGGAGAACCATCCTTAGACTCAGAATAGGGATTTTAGGGCCAGGAAGGCTGTGCATACAATCCTTATTACTTGGTGACTACTTCTTACCCCAAACCCACATCTTTGCTTTAACTCTTTACAATCCAATGCTTTGTTTTCTGAAAGTCACAAATGCTACCTATTTTGTTCATTCTCTGGGTGTGCTGTTATTAGGAAAAGGATGCACTTGCAAAATGAAATTTATGCTCACCTGTAGATCTATCTTATGTCGATTGATTTATTAGAGCAGGATAGGAACTCAGAAGCAAACCAGGGAAAGCTTTCTGCTCTTACAACTGGAAAACGTATCCAGAAACACCAGGTAATAAAATGAAGAAGAGGCATGTAAATCAGTAAGAAGGAAGAAAATTATTTGTTTGAAGATGCATGATCTTATTTATAGTAAAACCATACGAAAACCACGAAAAAATATTAGAACTAATTAACAAACTCAGGAAAAGTTCAAGAAAAAACCAAACCAAAACTTCATTTTGGTTCCACACACCAAAAACACAATATATGAAAAAGAAATAACAAAATCATACAATTTAAAATGGAGCACCTGGGTGACTCAGATGGTTAAATGCCCACTCTTGATTATGGCTCAGGTCATGATCTCATGGTTCCTGAGTTTAATCGCCGAAGCAAACTCTGAATTGATAGTGCGGATAATGCTTGGGATTCTCTGTCTCCGTCTATCTCTCTCTGACCCTCTTCCTGTGTCTCTCCCTCTCTCTCTGTCACACCAAAATAACACACAGTAAAATAAAATGACACAAAATAAAGTATTTAAAATTGAATTTCACTAAAGAGTAAAATATTAGTATAACAAACATGACCACCTTGAAGATATTTAAAAAGGAAAACACACATGCAACTATAACTGGGTTCACCGATTACGGTTCTTCATATTGTCACAGCGCCATCTACACAAGGTGATCTAGATGTGCCGCCCTATCCCTGTCGTTCACCTTTAAAGAATGAAATCTAAGTTGAGAGCTTAACATATAGTCAGAAGATATGCAAATAAGGCCCTCCCTGTGCTGATTAAACCAGCCCAGCCCCGACCCTGCAGCTGGGAGAGGAGCCCCAGCCCCGGGAGTCCCAGGTGTTCCCGTTCTGTGATCAGGACAGAACACAGACATCTCACCATGGAGTTTGTGCTTGGCTGGGTTTTCCTTGTTGCTGTTTTAAAAGGTAATTCATGGTGAACCGGAGACACTGAGTGTGTGAGTGGATATGAGTGAGAGAAGCAGTGGATGTGTGACAGTTTCCTGACCAGGATGTCTTGTGTCTGCAGGTGTCCAGTGTGAGGAGCAGCTGGTGGAGTCTGAGGGAGACCTGGTGAAGCCTGGGGGGTCCCTGAGACTCACCTGTACAGCCTCTGGATTCAACTTCGGAAGCTATGCAATGTACTGGGTCCGCCAGGCTCCAGGGAAGGGGCTGGAATGGGTCTCAAGTATTAGTAGTAGTGGAGGTAGTACATACTACGCAGACTCCGTGAAGGGCCGGTTCACCATCTCCAGAGACAACGCCAAGAACACGGTGGCCCTGCAGATGAACAGCCTGAGAGCCGAAGACACGGCCGTGTATTTCTGTGCGAAGGACACAGTGAGGGGCCGTCACTGTGAGCCCAGACACAAACCTCCCTGCAGAAGGGGATCAGCACCACCAGGGGGCGCACACTATTGCACAGTTCTGGTTTGTATTCCCAGGAACAGGTGCAGATGGAGGTTACAGGCAGGTTTCCTGTCAGAGTCTGGGGCTTCCTATACAGACAGCAGTTTCCCCCAGGGAGCCTCTCCGGACACATGATTCTGGGTTACCTTATCAGCCTTTATCCTAGGAACTTGTAATAAGAAAAATATACTAACAGGCACACAAAAGAAACAATTGCTTACACTGCTCACTCCTGACGATAAATAGAAATGAATTAGACATATCCTGATGCATGTCCCATGAAGCATTACAGGAGTTCCAGACACACTCACTGTATCACAGGCCACCCAGATCAATGTGCAAGCTTGCTAGAAGCAGCAGGAAGGCAAGCTGGACAGGAGGCTACAGAGGCGGTCAAACAAAACAAGACAGCCACCTTGTGGGGTCATTGTCTGAACCATTCTCTCAGCAACAAGTGTAGTTGACAGTAGGGGCAAGCACTGGGACCATTGCCAGGATGTGGTCTTGATGTGGAGTCTGAAGTTCACACACACACACACACACACACACACACACACACACACACAGGACTACATAAACTTCATCACCTTCATCACTGTGTCTGTTGAGAGCAGAGCAAGTTCCTTTCCAAGTCATAAATGCTTGGATGGGGCCAGGAAGTGACACTGCCTGAGGGTGTGGTTGTAGGTCACTGGGCAGGGGGTTTGCTCCAGGGAGGGACTTGTGTGGAGTCAGTCTCCCACCTGCATCAAGGAGGGAGAACCCATGGTTTCCTGCTGCATTTCTCATGTGTGGGGAGTGGGGAAGAGGACAAAGGAGGTGCACGAGTTGGCAGGCAACAATCGAAGGTCAGAGCGTGATGACTAATCCACTAAACACAGATAAAAACTGAGAAAAAGACAGAAACGGTCTTCCTATGTAAACCATCTGAAGCCTTGAAAAACAAGAATAATGATCCATGTAAGCAAGAACAATAATAAAATAACAGAAATGGACCCAGGTCTTACCCACTGTCTCAGGAGGAAGACATCAACATTCCAAGGTCACCAGTGTGCTCTGATGTCTTGTGTTCCCTGAGTGGATGAAAAGATCAGAAGCTTCTGTTGGATCCATGAAAATTTTCACTTTGAGGTCCTTGATTAAATTTGGCTTCCAAATGCAGGGAATAACTAACTGATCCTTCAGTTACTGCTGTCAGTGCAATATGTGTGTCCTCCAACTTCCCCACGTAGATACTTAATCCTAAGGTGATGGGAGGAGGAGGTGTCGCCTTTGCAAAGCACTTATGTCAGGAGGAGACAGCCTTATGATGGGATTAGTTCCCTTGTACACCAGGTCTGGGAAAGACCCCTTCTGCCAGGCCCCATGGTAGCTACAGAGAATGAAAAGCCCTGAATTAGAACTTGCACCACCTAAGGGCGCATGAGTGGCTCAGTAGGTTAATCAATTGACTTCAGCTTGTTGTAGGTTAACAAACCTGAGTCAATAATGGAAACCATTAACCAGCTGGTTTGGCTTCTGTAAATTACTTTGCGAATGCGTCTCCCCATTCACTGTTCTAACTAACTGTATGGTAACCGCTAAAACCTTGAGATAGAAGCCTATGCAGTTCCCTGTTAGTGTTACCAGAAGGGGTTAAACTGCCCGTCTCACCCCTGTAACTTCGCCTGCTTGCTAAAATCGTTAACTTAGATTGCAGTGAGCTCTCACCCTAGCTGTTTCCAGCTGATAAAAGGAAGGCCAACGTGCAAGAAGTCACGTAACTGCTGTCCCGCGGTGTCTGAGGTGTCTAACTAAAATTAGTCATTTCAAGCTCATTTAAGACAAAGAACCTTGAAGCAATAGGCCCCGCTAAAGGTAACATCTATATAATTGGCTACCAAGGAATGTTGTAAATTATAATTGGTTAAGTAATTTATGATGTACCCTAACTTGCTAAAATCCACTTAAGCCCCCTGCTGCCTTTGTTCGGGGTCATTTCCTACACTGTCTCCTTAAGATCAAGAGATTAGGTTTGGCCCGGCCGTAAAATAAAATTCTACCTCACTTCTACTCGACGTTTGGTGGTCTTTCTAACAACACCCTGTTTCACATCTCAGGTTACGATCTCACAGTGAGTGACTTTGAGCCCTGCATCAGGCTCTGTGTTCACACCTCAGAGCCTGGAGCCTGCTTCAGATTCTGTGTTACCCTCTCCCTGCCCCTCCCACGCTTGCATTGCCTCTAAAAAAAGAACACATGTTTAAAAAAAATTGTTTTTAAATAACTTTGACCATCTCGGTCTCAGTGAGCAAGGTTCCTGTAACACATCTCTGCTCCTTATCTAGATGGGTCAGGTCTTTAGTATGAAATTCTCTGTCTCATTATTAGAGCCGAGGTGAACTAGGGTAGGCATGGATGTGTCTGTGCCCAGGAGCATCACTACACAACCCCATACCTTACAGGAGACATCGAGAGCACAGCCCCTCACCTTTGGACTGGAGCTGGAGAATCCCGTACCTGGTGGCAGTGACTGTAGAGAACAGACACCCCAGTCTCTGGACGGAGGAGTGGACCAGGACCAGTCAAGAAAGACTTGATCCAGTCATGTCCCCTCTCTGCAGGTGTGCACTCCCAGGTGCAGCTGAAGCACCCTGGAGCTGAGGTGAGGAAGCCTGGGGTGTCAGTGAAGGTCTCCTGTGAGTCACGATGATACATCTTCACCATCTGTACTATAAGCTGGCCCTACACACACCAGGAAAGAGGGTCTCATACATGGGATGGATTAACACCTACAATGATAATCCAAAAAATGCAAAGTTCTTCTCAGGTTGATTTGTTTTCTTCATGCACATGTGTGTCAACACACCCTGTCTACAGATCAGTGAACTGAACCCTGGGGACACGTCCATGTATTACTGTGTAAGAGGAACAGTTTTAGAATATACGTCTTGAAAGGGTCAGAAACCCTGAGGAGGGGGCAGCAGTGCTGGTGTGTGGAGGGAAAGGGACAACATGTCTGCAGACTTTCTTTGATTGAGGGTCATGCATGTAGAGGTGAGTGATAAAGGATAATGTTTTTGTTGATTATGTAATATTATCACTCCTTTGTTGGCAAACCGGCTCCCATAAGTGGATAGGCGCGTGAGCGCGCGGGCCTGCACGCACACACACACACACAACCTTTATTTTTTCTAAATTTCTGTGGCATTAACACTTCCTTCATGGTGTATTTGAACATGAATTCAATTAGACCAAAGATTTGTAGGTAGAGGCCAGAATCTCCCTTGTGTGGGTCACAGCAACTTCCTCATGTTGGACAGAGAAGGTAAACTGCTTTCAGTTCTCAGAGTTACAGCAGGGGGTTGGATGAAGGTGGAGCAGAACACAAAAGGGCTAACATAAGACATGGCCGCTCTAAAATTACTGGAAATCACAAAAATCCCTAGTCAGCTGGTAGGTGTAGACACTGCACATGTATTCATACTACAGCCATGAAATATCCCCTCAACCTGGTATGCAAAACACAGGTCTACTCTCACATGCTTGGGGTGGACAGAAGTGTGAAATCAGTTAAACTGTATCTGAAACAAAAGGCCAACAGGGCTGTGTGTCCTTCTGAAACTCTAAAGGGAGACTTCATCTTCTAGAGTTGCAACCTTGATTCGCTGTTCATGGCATGTCCTTCCCTGAAAATCCAGCAGGGAGGAACTAATAGAGACACCATGTGTCTGTTTCCTTGTGGCAGAATGAATGCTCCTCTGCATTGTTCTCATAAGGACAATGTGGTTCCATGTGTCCATGCAAAAACCCAGGACGATCTTCCATCCCAGGGGCCTGAATGCACTCACAGTTCAATGCTCTTTGTATCATAGCTGGTGATCCTCACGAAATTGTGCCCTGTGGATGCAGGAGGTCAGGACCACTCCTCCCCTGAGCATGGAGCTCTTTGGAAGGGTCGTTCTCAAGAAGAGAAGATCCAATTTCTTCTCATGTATGTTGTTAGTCATTCTGTGTGAGTATCTCACACATTCCAGGATGTGTAAGATCGGTTACTAATCTGACACACCTGCCTCCTGGTGACTGTGCTCAGGTTTGGTGTAGTCACCCACATGAACCTGGAGAAGGAGCCCCAGGGATAGACACCCTCACAGTCTCTCTCCTTTACCAGTGTCATCACTGAGCTCACGCCAACAACAATCATCTTTGGACATTTTTCATTTTATTCTGTTTTCTCAATTCGTCCCTCTCAGTTTTGCTATGCAGAGTGAGCAGGCTGTGCTCAGTTATGCTATTTTGTACATTGGATTCTTTTCAAAGTGTTTTCATTGACACAAAATATGGTGGATGCATTGTCTAATTTTAATGCCTTTCTTTCACTGATAGCCTTGGTGTGATTCCTTTTTGAAAGAATGTGATGAAATCTATGATGATTATATATATATTAATGCATATATTTTTAGATTTTGTACTTATAGAAATTTAATGCAATTGCTTTCATAAAGAATACTGTATTTTAAAATCAAAATTTGTTTGCATAATAATATTTAGCTTATGAATTTACCAGGCAATACTATTCATCAAAAGAACTTAAATAAAAATCAGTTTGTGATTATCATTCAAGATATTACATTCCCCATATTTGCAAAGTTTTTATCATTTGAAGGTTGTCTAGAATATAATCTAGATCATAATAATTATATTAAAGGCTATTGATTTTCTTCTAAATTAAATATTTCCAACTTCTTAAGAGCAATTGTTTCAAAAGTTAATTTATTTGAATACTAATTAATAATTTTCTCAGCAAGTACTTTGAAATAAGAATTAATCTCGAAAATCACTGGTAGATATACAACATATGAAGAACATAATAGGATTTTCACGTCAGTTCATACCTACAATCCTTCTGTTTGTGCAGGTAACCTTGTAAGTTGTACCAGTGTGTCCCCATGCATGTCGTTTGTCTCAAAGACACAGGCTTGTAGAAAGTACTAGACCATCATCTGTATCCGTATATTCCACCTTCCAGAATGCACAGAAAATCAAACTTTCCCAACACTTCCTGCAGTTCTGGTGCATCCACTTCCTGTGTTCCCAGCAAGGATGCTTCCTGCAACGTCTGGGAGGGGGAGTCACTAGGCTGTCCAGGCCACCTGCTCAGTGAACAGCAGGAGGAAGGGAAGTGAACTCTGGAGGAACATCAGACTTTCTGTCTGTTTGGAGCTAAGTGTTACAGACACTGACCTACCCACTTAATGCCCAAGGAATGCTGGCAATGTGAGTTTACCTTCAGGATAAAATAAGAATGGAGACCATGGATGATCCAGAACCCACATGCCACACCCACGAATTGATGGCAGTCTACACATCAGCTCACAGCGATGTGGTTTCCAAGTCTAGTGTCAGTATCTGAGCTGAAAAGCAGAAGGTGGCTGAACCTAGAGTCTAGGGAGGTGAAGGAGAGGAAGAAATTGTCCTCCATCAAAGTTTCTTGGTGACAAAGCATTAAGTTCACATGAGTTGGATGCACAGGAGAAAGAACCCAAAGATTCATTACTAGTGCACCAAGGTCTAACGAAGAAATTGAGACTCAAATACGTAAAACAGGAAGGTGGTTATTTATATAAATTTACAGAAAGAGACAATATGTTTGTCCAGAATTTACTGGAAAAAACAAAACAGACATATGGAAAGTTTACTTAGTGAAGAATTCTCAACTATTTTGGTCTGAGATAGTAGATTAGTAACAGATTAACAAGGTGTGTTTCTGTAGCTTTCTAGGCTATAAAAATCCCTATTGCTGGTGATCAGGATGGGTCTTTACTTCTTCCTGCAGGGAGGGCATTTCTCAGTTGGTAGATTTAGTTCTTGCTCTCAGAGGGACTGAGGAGGGCTGAGCGACCTTGCACCGGTCATTTCCCAAGTACATTCAATGCAAATATCAGTTTGCTGCTGTGGCGTATTTGGGCAACCTGTCACTCTCTTCTGAGGTCGTCATACATGTAACCTTATGACCAGACACAACAATTATGCCACATAACTAAGTGAAACTAGACGAGCAGCGCACTGAAAACATTACACGCATCTGTATAAGACTGTCTTTGTAGTTACTACACCATGGAAGCCACAAAGCTTTTTTCCAACAAAGGAATGGATGGCCATTGATATCATAGCTGCAGACAATAGAAGCAAAAGCCAACACATGCATGAACATGGATGCATCTCAATTTCATTGTCCACCAGGGGAGACACCACTGCCTAAGGTCACCCACTGCATGAACCTGTCTATGCCAGATGGAGTCTCCAAAACAAAATGCATGGAAAACTGGTGTGGGAAGGACAGAGCTTTGGACAGACCTGAGAATGCTGCATTTCTTTGACTTGCGGTTACTCAGTTGTCCTGTAACTTGGTTTTGGTGGACTTCACATGGCTGTAGGTGTTCATCTAAACTCATAGAACCTGATACGAAATAAGGTCCAGTTTTCTATATTTAAGATAGTTCTATAAAGATCTCATTGGCTTGATCACTAGCTAAAATGTACAAAAATTATATCCAGAAATACTTGTGTCTCAGCACTCTGTATTGTGTTCCTTCTTAGCTGGGTGATTATCCAATGAACATGTAGATTGGAGAGATGGCAAGGATTGATATTGGGGGGCAAGGAGAGGTTCACTTCAGTTCATGAAAGTGATAGGTTCTAAGGAAAGACTGTGAGGTCAAGGGGCTGATTTGGGAAGGAAGGTGATAACATCATGGGAATGATCAAGGCAATGGTGGAGAAAGTCTGTGATGTTTTATCTATGCATTTCCTTTCCTCACTGTGAATTATTATGTGGACATCGGAAAGAAGCCCAGGAAACAGTTGGTAAATCTTCAGGAAATAAACAAAAGTGACCAGAAGGAGGATGAGAGATGGTGGATGCAGGGTCAGAGCCTGGTGGGAAGAAGGGCCTTTGAGCAAGAGCCTAAAAGGAGCTGTGTTTGGATAGAGGATATTGGTCCACACTCAGGACAGAGGTCTCTCTTGTCTCTGTACACCCCAGAGCTCAGGACACCCTGGGAAGAGAGACTCTGGGATTACCAGGAATCAGAAGCAACAAGCCCTGGTGTGAGGAGGAAACACTAGGCAGCATCTGCTAACCAATGTGGAAGCTGTACTTATTCAGAAAAGATTGACGTCAAAATTACTTTACATATGCCATTTTGGCACCAAGCCTTCTTTCAAGGATGAAAATATGATTTTTTAAATATTGGCAATTGTAGGTAGTTTCATTCAATGTGTTTCAAAATGAAATCCTCTCTAGTGTCTTTTAAAATAAGGTAAAATTATCTATGTATTAGGTATGTGTGTATGTATGAATGTGTGTATGTATGTATGCATGTATCTATCCATCTATCTATCTGTCTATATATCTATCATATATTCATACATCATCTATCTACTCTCTATCCATCAGACGTCTATTGGAAGTGTACACATATAGTAAGCAATTATACTATTGGCACATAACTTACAGAACTATGAACATGATCTCTGCCTTTTCTTGTTAGGTCCCTAAACTTTAGATCCCAATGATGTCCAGGTCAGACACTCCATTTTCTTCAAGGTGGTTATTTTGAGGGTCATTAATTTCTTATATAATACGGGTGTTCCCTGAGCCAATCTGGCATTCTGTAAAGCCAGTACCTCCTTCTGACATAACAGCCTCCTGTGTGAGATGACATTTCTCAGGAGAAGGGAGGCACCCTCCACGCATGGGAATCGTATCCAGAGACCACACAGAAGGCACCTGTGTATTGGTGTCTGTGCACTGGAGGACCTAGACAACACTTCCAGGCTTTGCAGAGGGCTTAGTGGGCAGAGTCCATCAGTAGAGAACCATGAGGATCAGCGGTCTCCAGGTGTCCTCAATACTTTGAAGGTAGTTGTCACCTGAGATCAAAACATTAGCATAGAAAGTCAAAGAAATATGATCTTGGGAACCAGTTTACTTTACTTACATTATATTTACATTAGAGTTGACATAAATATATATTTTTTCTCAGTACTCATGTGTGTAATTACTTAACATTGAGTGTTTTTAAAGACTAACTTTCAAAAGTTGTACGCACAAAATGTGCATCCTTTTTTATATCTTTTTGAAATACAGATTATAATACATTGTGATCCACTCATTTGTTTAACATTTATTCTTATGCTCAAAAAGTGAGGGCATCTCTTGTCCTGCTTTCAACACAATTCCTAGACCAAGTGCTGTCCCAACCCAGACCAACATACCAGGTGGGAACAACCAAGAAATGCCCACAGGTAATCCTGGAAGGATTTGCAGATCGTGACTCAGTCCCTGTCCACTTATAAGAATGTGCTCCCTCCCACACATGCCAACTTCTCCAAAAGATCTAGGTTACATGCACCCCAGTGATTATAGTAGTGCTATCAACAGTAGCCAAATTATGAAAAGAGCCCAAATGTCCACTGTCAATGAATGGATAAAGAAGGTGTGGTAGACATGTATACAATGGAATACTACTTGGCAATGAACAAGAATGAAATCTTGCTATTTGCAACACCATGGATGGTACTGGAGGATAGTATGCCAAGCGAAATGCATAGTCAGAGAAAGACAGACAGGTGATTTCACTCATGTGTGAAATTGAGAAACTCCACAGATGAGTATAGCAGAAGGAAAGGACATAGAAAATAAAAACGAGAGAGGGAGGCAAAGCATAACAGAATCTAAAATACAACAAGCTGAGGGTTGCTGGAGGGGGTGGGTGGAGGATGGGCTAAATGGGGGATGGGCATTAAGGAGGGCACCTTTTGGGATGAGCGCTGGATCTTCCAGGTAAGTCACGAATCACTGGGTTCTACTCCTGAAGCCAAGACTACACTGTATGTTAACTGACTTGAATTTAAATAAAATAACTAAAAAAAGTTCTAGGGTAAAAATCCGTCTTGGCAGTGGGAGCCCACAGTTCTCTCCTTACATGGGTGAGGTCTCTGGGGAAGGCAGAGCTGTGTTCTACCAATAGAGGACATTAAAAGGCATTCTCTGTGTCTTGTGACAGCTGCCAGAGGGGAGGGTCTCAGATGTTAAATGAGGGACAATTGGGATGTTTATGACTGATGGTGACTGACCCAGCCTGAGTCTCCTTGTCACCAGATGTTCTGTCCCAGGTGCAGCTGCAGGGGGTAGGCCCAACTGGTGATTCAAACACACCCCTGCCCCTCCGTGGTATTGTCTCTGAATTCTCCATCTCACTCAGTTATTTCTGGTGGAATGAGATCCACTGACCCCAGGAAAGGGGGTGCAGAGGATAGTTCACATATCATCGTATCATATACAGCACATACTACCGCCCTGACCATAAGATCACATGTCCATCTCTAGAGTCACATTCAAGAAACAAGTGTCCTTGCAGATGAGCTCAGTGACCATTTGGGAACTGACTATGTATTACTATGTGAGAGACACAGCGAATGAAATTCAGTGTGACCCCATCACAAACTTCCATGCAGAGACACAGGAGGGGCTGGACTGAAGGGTGCACAGGTCACCCCAGGGTCTCAGGAATCTCAGGGCTCATCTTTCAGAAGCATTAGTGGGTTAAGGGCCATCTTCCTCTCAAGCATCTTGATTATTCTGTCCTGCAAATTCTCCCTGACTTGAAAAGAATACAATTTTCTAAATGTTTACAAACAAATATTTCTCTTCACATTTATTTTTTTTAACATTTTAAGCAATTTATCCTCATAACTTACAGATAACTATTAGCACGAATAATATTAAAGAATGATATTTGGGGTTTAATAGGTTTGATCATTTATGTCAAACGATAGTATTTTGAGATGCACTCCTCTTAGCCAGCAGGTGGAGAAGAAACAAAGTACAGCTTATCTGTGTGTTTCAGGACACTTAAGGGAGAAAACATGCTTTCTTTGTGAATAGTGTGATAGTCAGCTGCAATAAGTTTTAAGGAAATGGTCCCTATTTCTATCACTAAAAGACATAAATTCACAATGTAACATTGGCATCTGAGATTGATCTTCACTTCAATATTCACATCAAAATGTCAATTTTGAAATGGGAGGAAATTTTTAAAAATTATATTGAATTCTAAAATGTGATAGTCACCTTGATTCAATATTCATGCTTTCCGACCCATATTCTTTTTCTTCATTGGATGTTCTTTAATTCCAAGTATTCGGTCTTTCTAAAATTTTTTCTTCCAGTTGATTTCCAGTTTCACAGCATTGTGGTCTGAAAACATACTAGGTATGTTCCTGATTTTTTTGTTCTTGATGAGAGCTGGTTTTTTACCTAGTGTGTGATCTATTCTCGAGAATTTCCAGGAGCACTAGAGAAGGGTATGTACTCTGCTGCTTTAGGATGGAATGTTCTGAAAATATCTTTTAAGTCCATCCAGTCCAGTGTGTCATTCAAAGACACTGCTTCCTTGTTGATTTCCTGCTTCCATGATCTGTTCATTGCTATAAGTGGGGGGTTGAAGTCCCCCACTATTATGGTATAATTTTCAACGATTTTCTGTATTTGTGTATTTGATTTATATATTTGGGTGAATCACATTGAGGGCATAAATATTTACAATTGTTAGATCCTCTTGGTGGAGAGGCCCCTCAATTATGGTATAATGCCTTACTTCACCTCTTGTTATAGTCTCTCTTTTATAACATAGATGGTATGAATTAAGTATGTCTACTCTGGCTTTCTTTTGACGACTGTTAGCATCATAGACGGTTCTACATTTGCTTACTTACCATCTGCAGGTGTATTTAGGTCTAAAATAAGTCTCCTGTAAGCAACATAGAGACTGTGGCTTGTTTTCTTATCCATTCTGATACCCTATGTCTTTTTATTGGAACGTTCAGTCCATGAAAATTTAGAGTGAGTACTGAAAGATATGAATTTAGTGCCATTGGGTTGCCTGTACAGTTGGTTTTTCTGGTGATATTTCCGATTTCTTATAGTTTGTTGCTTTCGGTATTTTTTTGTTTTGTTTTGTCTTTTCTCCGCTCAAAGAATCCCCCTTAAAATTCCTGCAGGGCTGATTTAGTGGTCATAACCTCCTTTCCATTTTGTTTTTCTGGGTAACTCTTTATCTCTCCTTCTATTTCGAATGTCAGCCTTGATAGATAAAGAATTCTTGACAGTATATTTTTCTGAGAGTGTCACTCCTTTCTGGCTTGACAAGTTTCTGTGGATAGGTCTGCTGTGAACTGGATCTACCATCCCTTATAGGTTAAGGACTCTTTTTACATTGTTGCTTTCAGCATTCTTTCCTTGTCACTATATTTTGTGAATTTAAGTACAATATACCTTGGTGGTGATCAGCTTTGTTGAATCTAATAGATTCTGAATTGCTCTTTGAATTTAATGTCCCTTCTTTCCTCAGATTAGGAAATTTTTCCAATAAAAGTTTATCACATAAACCTTCTTCCCCCTTTTCTCTCTCAATCTTATGTGACTCCAATGATTCAAATTTTATAACTTTTTAATATGTTACTGACTTCCTTAAGTCTTCTATCATGGTCTTTTGCCTTTCTTTCCCTCTTGTTTCTAATTCATTCTTATCCCGAACATCATTTTCTGTATCGTTGATATGCTATCTGCTTCATCCATCCGTGCCATTGTGGTATCCTTTCGAGATTGCATCTCAGTTCTGGCATTTTAAATTTCATCCTGACTAGATTTGACATATTTTATCTTCACAGGAAAGGATTCTATGCATTTTTGAACTCTAGCTACTATTCTGATTGCCTCGGTTCTAAATTTTAGTTCAGATACGTTGCTATATCTGTGTTGAATAAACTCCTGTCATCTATTTTAGTTTTCCCTTTTGGCTGAAATCCTTCATTTTGTCATTTCAGAGGATGAAAAAATTAATAAAGTAAAAAAATTAAAATTAAAAACTAAAGAAAAATCAAATAAAGGAAGCTAAATCCTAAGTGTGTATTGGTATGGTTGTTCAATGAAGCTCAATAGAAAGGAGAAAAAAATGCAAAGTTGAGATAAAAGGATAAGAAATAATTTGAAAATGGTAATATTATATACTAAAATAAAATAAAATAAAATAAAGAAAATGAAACAGAATTTAAAAACTTTTTAAATAAAGTAAAAGATAATAAAATTTTTTAATTTAAAAAAGAGAATATAAAAATATATCTTTCTCTTTTTGTATCCAAGAAAAAGAAAGGGAAAAAAACACATTAAACAAAAACTGAATCTAAAATAAGAATAAACAAACCAGCAAACAGACGGAAACCCAAATGAAGTTACATCCATTTTCCCCAAGAACTAAACTATGATTCTCTCTGTATTCCGTACACTAGGGAGGTGGAAGGACTTGCGCTGATCTTCTAGGGAATGTGCTTGGAGTGTGCAGTTGGGCATGCTCTGTGTGACAGCTCCCTTCTCCACTAGGTGGCACTGCTTAGCTTAGAGGAGCGGATCAGTGTGCCTCATACACATTGGGGGAGAGGTGGAAATGGCTTCTCCTAGGTCCCAACTCTGCGTAGGAACTTGGCAGACTCTCTAACTGGTGATCAAATACTCCTCCTTAGTCTCAGACCTCCATCCATATTCCTTTCACCGATATCGTCCATCCTTCTTGGAACCCTGGACTCTCTGGAGTTGGACTCTGGCAGGGTTTATGGATTTTGTAAATTCTTCCAAAGATCCAGCTCTTGCTTTCATTTCCCTGTTCTAATTTTTTTAATTTGGTAGCATTCATTTCTCCTCCAATCTTTATTATTTCCTGTCTTCTGCTAGTTTTGGGTTTTATTTGCTGTTCTTTTTCCAGATCTTTAAGGTGTAAGTTAGGTTGTATCTGAGACTTTCTTCCTTCTTTAGGAAGGCCTGGAATGCTGTATCCTTTCATCTTATGACTGCCTTTGCTGCATCCCAAAGGTTTTGGCCTGGGGTATTATCATTTTCATTGCCTTCCATGTACTTTTTAGTATTCTCTTTAACCAACTGGTTAACCTATTCTTTCTTACTAGGATATTCTCTAATCTCTAAATATTCGTTATTGTTTCAGGCTTTTTCTTGTGATTTATTACGAGGCTCATAGTGTTGTAGTCTGAAAATAATATCAAATCACTCTGAAAACCCAGGAAATAGATCTGAGCACTGACAGAACAATAAGCACCAATAGATGTGAAGATGTGATTTCAGGAAGAAAATTATCATGGGTGCAGTGGTGGTAAAAGGGCTCTGATCAGAGAACACAGAGAGAGAGAGAGAGAGAGAGAGAGAGAGAGAACAGCATCTGGAGGATGGCACACGAAATACGCCACCCAATACAATAGACCAGGAAAACGAGGGGCCTATTATTGTGATATTTACAAGCAGCTGATCTCAAGGTCTGAATATTTAGAAGTCCAAGTCATCACTGGAGTTGATCCTGGCGGGCATATTGGTGCTCTATGGAGAAAGAGGGCAGAGGCCCCGACAGGCTTCTGTAGTCTGAGGATCCCATGTGACACATGGGGAGACCAGATCCCCTCTTGTACTTCACTTGAAAGAGGTGGCACTGCCTATCATGGGACAGACGAGCTGACAGGCACCGTTGCACGCCCTGTATATTAGTATATGAGCCTCGGATAAGGGCAGCTAACCTGGACAGCAGCTTTTTTCTTTTATTCACCATGAACTCTAAGCCCCCTTGTGTTTATGCAACTGCCCTTCTGGGACAACCCAGCACCAGCCACAGCACAGTGACACTTTCCCCCAATGATCAGTGCCACACTGAACCCCTACAATATGGAGTTTTGAATCCCAGATAGTGCACCTGAGATAAAACACAGGAGCAGCACCGCACCACCAGAGGGGCTGAAGGATCCAACACAGACACGGTGAAGACACGGAGATGATGGAAGCCTGGGACACACGAGTAAAGATTGTTCTCTCTTCAGTGAGGGATTCCTGAACAGGGGAAGTGAGAAGGCCCTCTCCAGGGACAAGACAGTGAACTGATGCCATTCTTTGACCCCCCCCATCTGCATGGACACACTTCAGTGAGCAGCACAGTGCCCCTGAGTGGAGCTTCAGCTGCCTAAACCCAGCCTCAACCTCTTGCTCTCCTCAGGTGCTTCCTTACTAGGGGAGAAGTGCATGGGGACCAGAGCAGCGGTGGGACGCTCCCCCAGAAAACAAGCACAAACCCCCACACTCACCAAATCCAATGACACTGGAATGTGGCAAAGCTTCACCTCGAGGGGAAATAGGATCTAGCTTCTTTTAACATGAAGAGCAGAACACACCGAGTTAACACTCACGACACACTGGACAAGGTCCGAAACACTCCACACTGGAGGCGAGGGGAAACACTGCACAGGACTTACCTGAGGGACAGAACAGCCAAAACAGAATAGTACACACAGCATACACCAGAAACCCCACCTAAAGTGTTAGGCTCTGGACAGTATATGACCTCTTCTTAATAAAGCCATTAATACTAGTAGCAGGAAACACGCAGGCTTTTCTCAAACACAGAAAAGACAGAGAACCAGACAAAAGACTAAGATATTCATCTCCTCGGAGAGAACAGGAAAGGTCATGGGCATGATCTAATCAAAGCAGACAGAAATAACATGCCTGAAACACAATCAATAAAACAACCGTAAGGATACTTACTACCTGTGCTGGAGAAACACATAGAATACATTACGGCTACTCTCACCACAGAGACAAAGGCCAAAAACTACTCCAGGTGAAAATAAAAAAGCAGTAAATGAGATGTGACACTGACTGCATGTAATGACCACGAGGACAGAAGAAACAGGAAGAACGAGTGATATATAACATAAAATTTGGGAAATAATGAGCAGAGAAGATGAGGGAAAGTAAAACAAGGATCACTAATGCAGACTTACAGAGCTCAGAATAATGGAAACCATAAAAACATTTGTGTCCTATGTTGGGAACCATTTTGGGCTCACAGGTTGAAACCCCTTCCCTGTGTGGAAAAGGTGATTGAAGCAGTTATGAGCTGGCTGGATATTGGTGTGATTTGTGTAAATGTTAGGCTCCTATTATGTAAATTCACTCATTCACAAGCAAAGGACAAGCATTGGGAACTCTGTCCTTGCCAGATGGGTTGTACCTCCGCCATTGTGGTTGGAAGAATAGGCTGAACGCCTCCTGGCCTGTTTATGGATAATTAACATAGGCAGGCCTAGGTAACTTCCTGTTCTCTCCCCCTGCCTTAAATTTATGTGCTAATTAACGTGAAAACAACTTGCAAGATTGAGGAAATCGGATGTGCCTGGCTGGCTCAGTTGGTTAAGCATCCAACTTCAGCTCAGGTCATGATCTCACATTCCGTGAGATCAAGCCCTGCATTAGGCTCTGTGCTGACAGCTCAGAGCCTGGGCCCTGCTTCTGATTCTGTGTCTCCCTCTCTCTCTGCCCCTTAACCACTCACACTCTGTCTCTTAAAATGAATAAATGTTAAAAAAAATTAAAAAAAAAAGATTGAGGAAATCGCCACTTTACTGATAAAACACATTATTGTTCAAACTATGCTTACTGATGGGATGTCACTCATTGCTTTCATGTAACTCACACTTTTAAATAAAGACACTGAGACTGGTAGGGCTGAGATGCCAGAATTGCCAGGGCTGCCTGCTTGGTCATCAGACTACATCTCACTCATGGCTCTCTCATTTCCTTTCGCCTGACTGTCCATCCTTCAGGGACCCCTAGATTCGCTGGAACTGGACCCCGGCAAGTGGCGCCCAACGTGGGGCACGAAGGTAATCCCTTTCTTTCCTAAGCTCCCTCTAAGATAGTCGGGACGGTTAGGACCCCACCTAAAGGTGCTGCAGACCCCTTGGAGAGATAGGCAAGGTGAGCTGTGGTGAGTAGTTTCAGAACTTAAAATTTTTGAGATGCTATATGCCATCCTGAGTCTAAAGAAAGAGGACTCAGTATAGAAATGAGAACTTAAACTTTTTGAGAAGTAATCATCTGCCTGGTTCCAGAAGTCGCCGACACCTTTCTCTCCTTTGGAAAATTCCCAAAATGTGTAACAGGGACCCAAAGGTAATACTTCATTTTCGTAGAGGCTTCTGAGAATTCAGAAAGTTAGGAGTCCATCGTAGGGTGTCCAGGACCCCCCTGCATAAGATAGGTAGGGCCAGTTCTTTTTAAAGAACTTTTTTTTTTCTTATTTTATTTTATTTTATTTTTTAATTTTATAATAGTTTATTTTCAAATTGGTTTGCATATAACACCCAGTGTTCATTCCAACATGTGCCCTTTTTAATGCCCATCACCCCCTCTCCCCCCTCCCTCATCCCCCTTACCCTCAGTTTTTTCTTAGTCTTTGAGAGTCTCTTATGTTTTATCTCCCTCCCTCTCTGTGTCTTTTTTTCCTTTCCCCTCTTCCCCTCCCCCTGGTTTTTGCTTAGTCTCACAAAGTCCACCTATTCGTGGAAACATATGGTATCTGTCTTCTTCTGACTGACTTATTTCACTTAACATAATACCCTCCAGTTCCATCCATCTGGCTACACATGGCCAGATTTCATTTTTTCTCATTGCCACGTAGTAGTCCATTGTATATAAGTACCATAATTTCTTTATCCATTCGTCAGTTGATGGGCACTTGGTTTCTTTCCATGATTTTGGCTATAAAGAACTTTTTGAGAAGCGATAGGCTATACTGATTCAAAAGAAAGAGGACTCAGTATAGAAAACGGAACTTAAACTTTTTGAGAAGCAATAGGGATGTACTGAGTCTAAAGAAGAGAGATCCTTTATTGACATTATTCATAATTTCCTTATTAAGAAGGGGTTTAAAGTTTCACCTCAACAGTTTGCTAGCTTTCTGTTTTGTACAAAAGCAATGTCCTTAGTTTAACCATAAACCTAAAAACTTGGAATAAGGTTGGTAAAGAGATAAAACTCTACTATATGCTTCAGGGACCACAAAAGTTTCTTGTGAACGCTTTCTCTTTATGGAATCTTGTCAGTGAAGAGAGCGGTTTTAAATTTTATGTCCAAATGGCAGCCCTACCTTAGTTTTAAAGCTAAGTTCTCTTTTCTGCTAAACAATGGAAGGATACTGTGTTGAAGATAGCGTGCCCCGGCTTTCTGCTTACTGAGGACCTTTGATAAGGAATACAGTTGCTGAGAATTCTGTTTTGCTTACTGTTTGCTGCGAGCATTGTGAAACTTTTCCTGGGTATAGTCTGCTACGTAATAGAATAAGTAACTATACATTAACTAACCGGCATTTCTCGCTTCTGTAACCCTGCTTGCTCAACACATTCTTCCCCTTCCCCCTTTCTTCCCGCCACAAGTAACGGACAAAGCCTTTCTGCCAAACAACAGACAAAGGACGTCCAATCAGAGGACAACATATGTCCTTATTTTAAATATCAACCAATCAGTCACCTCATAACCTGAAACCCTCCTATGCTGTTTGTCTCTGTCTATAAAGACGCTGTGCCAACCCTGTTCGGAACCTCTTAGCTTCACCGGCAACGAGTGCGTGGAAGTCCAGGCTCGAACCTGCAATAAACGACCCTTGCCGCTTGGCTTTGACTTTCGACTCTGGTGGTCTCTTGTGGGGGGTTTCGAGAATTCGGGCATTACAGTCAGGGGTTGCTTAGATCCCCAGGTGGAGGCTGATAAGTTAACTAGAGCGCTAAAGAGTGCGCCTCCTGAGGAGGATATACCTCCACTTGTTGCTCCTAATATCAACAATCTCACCATCTCTGAAAAGGAAGAATTAAATCAATTTATATAAATGGATATATGTAGATATATAGATCTGTATAAATATATATCTATGGATACATGCATAGGTATATATGGATATAGACATACAGAGATATATATGGAAATATATAAACATGTATATGTGAACATATATATGGATATCTATCTATCTAATTATCTATCTATCTATCTATGTCAACCAAAAGAAGTAATGACACCTTTCCATTTGTAAGGATATGGAACTAGTTAGTATGATACTAAGTGAAAGAAGGCAGTCAGAAAAAGACAACTACCTTCCCATAATTTCATTCATATGTGGAACCGAAGAAACAAAGAAGCACAGGGAAAAAGGTGAGAGGGAAAGTAAAACTATTAGGATTCTCTGCCAGGGAACCTTAAAGAGATCTCCCATGGGAAACCCCATAGCTCTCTCGCCAGCCCCTGACTCCCCACAAATGTGCTATATCCAACTCTCTCCTTCTCTCTCTCTCTCTCTCTTTCTCTCTCTCTCTCATTAATCTAAATATATGTGAGAGCCGCTCATTCATTCCCTGGATTAATAACTATGATGATGGAGCTCATTGACTCTGGCTGGTCTACCTCGGGATAGAGATTTTAAGGAATATTCCCAAGAGCTGGCAAATTCTTTTTGTTCTAGGGAACTTCCCTGTCCTCTCTGGCCCGACATAAACTGCCTAATTCCACTAGTGGAAAACAAAACAAAGAATTCAAAACCAAAGAAAATAAAATTTGGCGAGCTGCTCATCTATCTGAGCTGAAGGACTTTAGGACCATGTGAAACTGCTTTCTCTGCCTCCAGGCCGCTTTAGTCTGCCTTCAAGCCTCTGGGCCAAGGCGCCCATTCTGTCCTCCCTTCCCCCTCCTTCTCTGCCACTGCCTGGGGTGGCCTGGGGTGGGGCCTAGGCCTCTGGCTCTTCAATGCCTCAGGTAGCATTCCGCTCCCCACCCCCACACTGTTGTAAGGCAAAAAAACACCTCCTTAAACTTTAAATTTCCTCACTGGTTCCACGGGAAAAAACTTAACAATGGTAAACTTTCAAGGGGACATAGATAAAATATTATTAAGATAGTTATGTCTTTAAATCATAAAATTTTATTCTACTAAGGTTGAGATGAATGGGATTTCAAAAGTGCACTGGTATAAGGTTGAAATTCTGCTTTTCTCTCCATTCAAAACACAATGTTTTCTTGGACTTTTCTGCTCTTGATAAGATAATGTAAACAAAGGTTTTTTCTTTCTTTTCTAAGGGAAAACCAAAGCTTTAGGTTTCATCTTTATCAGGCCTTTGATTGCTCAGTGAAAACTTCTCAATGTTAAAGGAGCTAGGTTTTGCTAACAGCTATATGATGCTATACATTCACCTTTAAGATCTTTTATTACCGACTTGGTCAAATAAATAGAGTTTTAAGATTTGTAATGATCTCTAATCCCATTTAGGCTGAGCTTTATGATAACTTCCTGAGGTTTTAACAAACTTCCCAGGATTGAAATAGTAAATGAAACATGCTTGGTGTTTTAACGACTTTAAGTTTGTTGAATCTGTCTTTAAAGTTGTCAACATTAAATATAAAGCTTTATTCTACTAAGGTTTACTGAAGTTCAAACAAGCTCATGTTACCTTTTCCAATTTGTTATCAAAAGGAAGACTGAGTGTGATGGTTATCTTTGTCTGCTCATAGTTTTCATGGGTAAATGTTAAGATAGCTTTCAAAGTCCTTGGTACCCCGAAACGTTATAATTTGGCTAGCATGAGAAATTGAGACTGAATTAATGGCTACTTAACAAGATAAGAAGCTGAAGCACCAATTACTAAGTAGGTTTGTGCTTTGGACTTGTTGCAAAAAGTATCCAAAAAGGATATTTGGAACTGTTGAAAAACATGCTTTGTGCTTAATAGATTCATAAGTTTGCCATCTAAGAAATTCTAATAGAACACAGAGTTCACAATTGGTTACTACTTAGTTTTCACTGGAGACTAAGGTTTCTAGCAGGTAAAGTTCTGCGAAGTGTACTTAAGACTGATGGAATAAGAAAAACAACTCTGTATCTAAGAAAGTAGGAGATATGAAAGAAAAAGAAGTAGAAATATACGTTTGCTGAAGATAAAAGAAAGTAATTTTGTCCTAAATGAGACTGGTTTTTTAGAGAGAAATGGCTTGGGACAAAATTTAAATGCAAAGAAAAGTTGTAGAAAGTTTATCCTCCACACTTGTGTCATTCCTGTTGAGCAGAGAAATGGACACCTATACCATATAAAGGAGAGACGAATCCTCGGGGACTCAGACCCAACGACCTTTGGAAGACGGATGTTGCTCATATTCCATCTCTTGGTAAACTTTGCTGTATGCATGATTGCTCCTGTTACAGCTATCGTTAGAGAAGATAAAAAAGGCCTAGGTTATCCAAATTTATAACCAGGGCCATTGTCTTCATGGCTGCTGATCCCATTACCTGGAAGTCTGATACTCCAGTATGGGTTGAACAATGCCCCTAACTTCTGAGAAATCAGCAGCTGCAAGCATTGGTGAGGAGCAATTAGATGAGGGACATACTGACCCCTCTACTAGTCCTTGAAACACTCCTATTTTCGTCATTAAAAAGAAATCAGGAAAATGGAGGTTATTACAGATTTAAGGGCTATTAATGTCACTATGGAGGATATGGGGTCATTACAACCAGGCATCCCCTCTCCTGTGGCTGTTCCAAAAGATTTTCAAATTGTTGTAATAGACTTACAAGATTGTTTTATCACTATTCCCCTACATCCGGAAGACCGCCCTAGATTTGCCGTTAGCCTGCCTTCTGAGAACCTTAGGTAGCCTTTTCAGGGGTATCAATACAAAGTTTTGCCTCAGGGCATGAAAAATAGCCCCACCCTATGTCAAAAGGTTTGTGGATCAAGCTTTAAAACCGGTTCAGTTTTGCGAGCTTTTAATGAGGCTTAACACCTTTAATGAGGCACCTTTAGAATGGTTACATCTATCCTCCAGGCCCAGAAAATAGTTACATCCTATCCAGCACTACTGGCTACTTTACTAATAATGGGGCGTAAACGTAGTAAAGAGTTATTTGGGCGTGACGTGACAAATATTATTATTCCCTAGAACAAAGATCAATTGGAATGCCTATTACAAAATAGTGAGGTTTGGCACGTATCCCTAGAAGGTTTTAGCGGCGAGATTCTTTTTCATCTCCCAGACCATCCTCTCTTGCAGTTTCTCAAAAAGCATCCTGTTAGTTTTCCTGATTTAACTAGGGCCAATCCTCTTCCTGGTCCAGCTGTACTGGTCTTTACAGATGGGTCCTCAAACGGAACCGCCGTCACCATTATAGATGGAAATCCTCATGTACAAAATACTTCAGAAACTTCTGCTCAGAGAGCCGAACTTCTGGCTCTCATGTATGCCTTTGCCCACCTACATGCTAGGCCTTGCAATGTGTATACTGATTCTTATTACGTTTTTCAGTTATTTCCCCATATTGAGACTGCTCCATTGCCAGAACATCGTTCCTCTATTTTTGCCTTATTAGAAAACCTTCAGTCTCACATTCATGCCAGGACAATGCCCTTTTATGTCGGACATATTCGGCCCCACAGTAACTTGCCTGGTCCTTTAACTGAAGGAAATAACCAAGCTGTATGTTAACTAGGATTGCAGTTTCTCTAGCTATAGAAAAGCCCCAAAAGTCTCATAATTTACACCATCAAAATGCAGCGGTTTTGAGGTTTCAATTTAAAACTACTAGTGAAGAGGCCTGAGCATCGTCAGAACCCGCGGGCAATGTCCAATACATGCCCTGTCAGAGCTTCGGGAGTCAACCCCAGAGGCCTGAGGCCCCATGACCTTTGGCAGATGGATGTAACTCCTGTCCCTTCCTTCAAAGAACTTTGTTACGTTCATGTCTGTGTTGATATATTCACTCTCATGTCACTATATGTCACTATAGCTTCGTGTGACTATAGCTTCTCATGTCACGATAGCTTCAGCCCACACTGATGAGGCCTCGAAAGATGTGTCACATCATCTTTTCCACTGCTTTCCTTACTTGGGAAAAACCAAAGGCCATAAAGACAGATGATGCTCCTGCATATACATCTGCTGCCTTTAACAATCTGATGCAGACTTTTCAGATTGCTAATACCGCGGGCATTCCTTATAATCCCCAAGGCCAAGGCATTGTGGAGAGAGCCCGTCAAACCTTAAAAACTCAGATAAAAAAAAATTACAAGAGGGAGAACTTAAGTGCAGTTCCCCTCATCATAGTCTTAACCATGCTCTGTCTGTGATTAATAATTTAAATGTTGATGCAGCGGGACACCCTAACACGTTCTGACATTGGCATCCTCTGCTGGGTAAGCCTGAAGCACTGGTTCAATGGAAAGACTTTCTTTCTGGCCAATGGAAGGGGCCAGACGTAGTGTTGACCTGGGGGCGAGGGTATGCTTGTGTATTTCCACAGGAACGGCCCCCCTTCTGTGGATTCCTGATAGATTGGTATGGCCCCATGTCCAGCCCCCCCAAACCACTGCCATCTCCTCCGGTTCCTCAAAGAATGACCCAAAGGGAGATGCAGAGATGCTCTCAGAACATCACTCTGATGCTTCTATTCCATCTACAGACTGGAGACGGATAACGTGCTCCCGGGCCCTGAGCAAGCTCTCTCTGCAGAACATTCGGCCTCGAAGATGTAGATGCACTACTCACTCCAACCAGAGTGCTGCTATTTCTACTTGGGGAAAAACGAAGAATCTGACAGATAAGGCGACCACCCTTGTTGAGAGTCAAGGGACCCCCTTGACCCCTGCAACGTTATTTGTGGCCATTCTGGCTTTACTGGCTCCACACAGCAAATCTAGACTTACGTTTCAAATCCCCCTGTTTTGCAACTTGTTACTTGTCAAAGTGAGCCTATTCCTGTCTTTATTAGTAATCCTGATTTATTGGGGGAAGTTCGAATGCCTTCATAAAAAAGCAAATTAGCCTTAAGTTTTCTCTTGAAGGTAGAGCGAGCTCCCTATCGATGTGTTTTTCTTCTCTATGTCGTTTCAGCCTGTGTCCAGGCCCCATATGTTCTTTTGTACTTATTCTTACATCCGGGGTTTTAGTGTAGAAATTAACAAGGATCTACATTTTCACATTTCTCATTCCGATTGTGTTTTGTCTAATTGCATTAGTGTTAATAGCAGTGTTATCCTTCAATAACCTCCTTACTTAATGTTACCTGTTTTGCTTGCATTTTGACTAACCAGATATCCTCACATATTAATGTAAAATCCATAATAATTGTTAAACGACCCCCCTACATAATGCTTCCTTTTACACAAACTCTCCCTTGGTATGAAAATTACGGTTTACAAGCCAGCCAGGAGATCAGCGAAGCTCTCATGTGACCTAAAAGTGGGTTTGTTATCTTTTGCGTTTTAATAAGACTGAACATTCCTGGGATTAAAGTATAGAAACACATACTGGGGGTCTATATAGTAATCTTTCTAACTTTGTTCATCACTTTTTTGTTTCCATGATGATCAATATTGGAGTTTCCATTCTAATATTGTTATTCTTCTACTACTTCCTGTTATCCTTAGAATTTTAAGCCGCAATATAAAATCTATTTCAACAGTATTTCGTACTTTTGCTCTTAAAAACAAAAAAGGAGGAGAAAGATGTTGGAGACCAGAAGATACTGGCCCTGGTGTCACTACCTTAGGAGAAGACTCAGGCCAATAAGGCAGTGCCCTAGACCGGGGCCCTCATCAGTGGATGGCGGTGCCTTGAAGCAAATGGCAGTTTGTAATACGACAAGAACATAATAATGGCTGGTCTGACTCCGAAGGAGGGCTGGTTAGCCAGAGGCGGGTAAGAATCCTCAGGAGGAATAACCTAAGAGTGGCACAGACTAAGTAAGAGTCACCAGGACACCTGACTTTAGGGTCACTGGGCCTCTGTGTTGATTAGAGATTCATCCTAATATCCTCCTGAAGAAGACAGGCCGTAGAAAATTAGGAGTGTCTCCAGAGCTTCTTCCCCTGTTAAACCAGCATATGCTGCCATACTTTATGAATAGTAAAATAATGTTGAGAATCCTGGAATTAACATCTCTAAGAAATCAATAGAGTTTAGAATGTATTTTGATCTATTTAGACTGATGTCAGACCCTCAGGAATGTGATTATCACTGTGGGTTTCGGGTCAGGACTGTGCTAGAAATAGAGGCTAGATAATGTTTTAAGAAAATTATGTTTTTCGTGTGGCCTTTCAACTGTACCGACAATATGAGTAAAATCTCTGTGTTTTGTACTTGCTCTTTCAACCTATACCCTTTATTAGAATGTATCCATTACATACTTTGCATTTAAAAAATAGAAAGGGGGGAGATGTTGGGAGCCATTTTGGGCTCACAGGTTGAGACCCCTCCCTGTGTGGAAAAGGTGGTTAAAGCAGTCATAAGCTGGCTGAATATTGGCGTGATTTGTGTAAATGTTACGCTCTTATTATGTAAATTCACTCATTCGCAAGCAAAGGACAAGCACTGGGAATTCTTTCTTTGCCAGACTGGGTGTACCTCCCCATTTTGGTTGGAAAAATAGGCTGAATGACTCCTGGCCTGTTTATAGATAATTAACATAGGCAGGCCTAGGTAACTTCCTGCTCTCTCCCCAAGCCTTAAATTTATATGCTGATTAACTTGAAAACAACTTGCAAGATTGAGGACATTGCTGCTCTACTGATAAAACACATTATTGTTCAAACCATGCTTACTGATGGGCTGTCACTCATTGCTGTCACGTAACTCACACTTTTAAATAAAGACACGGAGACTGGCAGGGCAGAGATGCCAGAATTGCCAGGGCTGCCTGCTTGGTCATCAGACTACATCTCTCTCGTGGCTCTCTCATTTCCTTTCGCCTGACCATCCATCCTCAGGGACCCCTATATTCGCCAGAACTGGATCCTGGCAGTCCCAGGAGTCCCAGTAGAAGCAGAGAGGAAAGAAGGGACAGAACACATATTTGAGCAGATTATAGCTGAAAACTTCCCTGAACTGAGGGAGGACATGATCCAGGACAAGAGGGCGTTGGAAGCTGCTCTCCTCTCTCGGGTTTCCAGCTCCGTGCTCTACACATTGCGGCGACGTGAACACAGGAAACGGTTTGTAAAAGCTGTGAAAACACAGAAGTGTCCTCGCTGTTTGGGATTAACCATCATATTGGTAATGCTCACAGGAGCTAATTGCCGGGCACTGGGATAATTGTAACTTCGATCCCTGTGGCAATAAATGTGAGTTTAGAAGTACAACTGAACCCCCCGGGGCACCGAGGTGGCTCAGTCAGTTAAGCATCCACTTCAGCTCAGGTCATCATCTCAGGGGTCACGAGCTGGAACCCGCGTTGGGACCTGTGCTGACAGGTTGGAGCCTGGAGCCTGCTTGGGATTCTGTCTCCTTCTCCCTCTGCTCCTCCACCATGCATACTCTGTCTGTCTGTCTGTCTCTCTCTCTCTCAAAATAAATAAAACATTTAAAAAAAAACTTTTAAAAAGTACAACTCCAATTCATAGATGAAAGAAATATTTTTAAATACAGCATCCTTACTGATCTAAGGTATTCTGCCTTTACCATATTTCACTAAGGATTCCACCATTTTCTCTATTCTGATTTCCATTGATGTCCCCCCAGAGTTCATGTATAAATCACACTTGTGGTTGTTGAAAATCCCCAGCATCGCCATCACCTCTGTGAGTCTCTGTCAAGGCTTCTCAGTATCTCCAATTCCCCGTGACAGAGAAGATCTCATCTCCACTCTTCACTCTACTGGGAATTCTAGAAGGTCAGGAACCTGCAAACTGCACTGGGCACATCTGACCTTGTCCTGAAGGGGAATCCGGGGAGCAGGTGTGTCCTGTGGGGGGTGGGGAGCACAGGGCAGGTGCTGGAACTACTCTCACCTCATATGTGTCTTGGCCACACACACACTCCCTCTCTGCCACAGTGTGTACCTGATCATGCTGTACAATGGTGATAAATTGGTTCCTACCTCACATGTTTGGGTGCATGTGTGAAAATATGGTTTTTCATGGGTACAATATAATCACCACAACAAAATCACAAAATAATCAATTACAAAATTCTGAGAGAAGTTGTGGCACCAAACACTGCACAGGGTCACTGACTTCTTGAGGATTCTACCTGACAAATTTACTATATAGTCAGCGTACATGCAATTAGGCCATCCTTCTGCTGATTAAACCAGCCCATCCCTGACCCTGCTTTGGAGAGAAGCCGTGGTCCCGAAGTCCCAGGTGTTCCCACTCGGTGATCAGGACAGAACCAGACATATCACCATAGGGTCTGGGTTGATTTGGGTTTTCCTTGTTGCTGTTTTAAAGGGTAATTCACGGTGAACAAGAGACACTGAGTATGTGAGTGGATATGTGTGAGAGAACCAGTGGATCCGTGACACTTTCTGGACCAGGATTTCTTATGTCTGCAGGTGTCCAGTGTGAGGTGCAGTTGGTGGAGTCTGGGAGAGACTTGCTGAAGCCTGTGGGGGGATGGGATCCCTGAGAATCTCCTGTGCAGTCTCTGGATGCAGCTTCAGCAGCTACTACATGAGGTGGGTCAGCCAGGCTCCAAAGAAGGGGCTGAATGGGCGACTAATTATCTGCATGGTTTAAGATAAGACCCAAATGTCATAATTTTATGCACTGATATTCAACACCATTTTTGGAAAAGGCTATCTTTTCCCTACTTTTTATTCGATGAAATCTCATGGAGGATTTGCTGACTGCATCTGGACCCATTTTTTTTCTGGCCTCTATAATTTGTTCCACTGGTCTGTGCGTCTGACTTGATGCCAGCACCACACTGGTTTAGTTAATGCACCTCTGCTATGTACTTAGAAGGGGGAAGTGTGATGTCTCCAGGTTTGCACCTCATTCATGATTGTTTTCTCACCTCCGTGCGATTTGTAGTGGCATGTAAGTAAGGATATTTTTTGTTTTCTCGGAAAAGTTCATTGTTAGTTTTCTTAACTCAATTTACATTAGAAACTATTAGAACAGATAAAAGGTATAAAGAGTATAATAATATAAAATTAACAAGATTGAAATTGATATTTGAAAAGATTAATGAAATTTAAGAAACTCCACAAATTAGGAAAATAGGTAAAACTCAAATAATTATAATCAGAACTATGAAAGAGACATAACTGACAGCAAAGTATGAAAACATCCATAAGAGAAAATACTTAAATAAATACAGACCCACAACTGGATAACACAGGGCAATTAGGAAATTTCTAGAGTCATACGATCCACCAAGACTGTTCACGAAGAAATAGAAAATTAACTGAACAAAAACAAATAAGAAGATTGTATCCATAATATAACACTTTCTCCCTCCAGAATACAGTCAGCCTAGTGCCAGAGGGTGTTATCAATGAATTGAATCAAAATTTAAAGAAGATATAATGCCAATACTTCTCAGATTCTTACCAAAAATGGATAAAAAAGGAACATGCCCCTATTCATCTATGAGGCCAACCATACTGTGATGCAAACTGCAGACAAAGACACCAGAAAAAGAGAAACTAAAGGCCAATATCTCAGATGGACGTACATGCAAAACTCCTAGCACAGTGAATGCAGCGGCACGTTGAAAGGGTCATAGGTGACGATCCAGTGTGATTCATGCCTGGGATGCAAGGGTCGCTCACCATACACGAATCTGTAAAGGTGACACCCTGCTTTAATAGAGACAGGGATTGATTCTTCATCATCTATTGATGCATAAAACTTTAGACACAGAAATTTGTCTTCATACAAAGAAACTGTCATTATTAAAATATCTCCAAAACTGACTAAAAGAAAGAAGTTACCTCCATGAAATCACAGCTATTTATGCCATATACATGCCCACACATGAAAGCAGAGTCAAGAGTGAAAAACTGAAGCCTTTCCTGTCACATCAGGAGCCAGGCAAGGATGCTCATTCCCAACATCGGTATTCTATCTGCTAACACAAAGGAGAATAAAATATGCCACCCCAAAATATGTCCTCTTGTTATATTGCTTATTTGGATGAAAGACACTTGAGAAACAGCCAGTGCAAGGACACTCTGAATCTTCTTTATCCCCCTGACAACACGAAATAAATCCATTCTGGAAAGTTCCATTCCCTATACCAGGAGGGGAGAACCATCCTTAGACTCAGAATAGGGATTTTAGGGTCAGGAAGGCTGTGCAAACAATCCTTATTACTTGGTGACTACTTACTACCCCAAACCCACACCTTTGCTTTAACTCTTTACAAATCCAATGTTTTGTTTTCAGAAAGTCACAAATGCTGCCTATTTTGTTCATTCTCTGGGTGTGCTGTTATTAGGAAAAGGATGCACTTGCAAAATGAAATTTATGCTCACCTGTAAATCAATCTTATGTCACTTGATTTATTAGACCAGGCAAAGAACACAGAAGCAAACCAGGGAAAGCTTTCTGCTCCTACAACTGGAAAACATACCCAGAAAAACTAGGGAATAAAATGAATAAGAGGCATGTAAATCAGTAAGAAGGAAGAAAATTATTTGTTTGAAGATGACATGATCTTACTTATAGTAAAACCATACGAAAACCAAGAAAAATATTAGAACTAATTAACAAACTCAGGAAAAGTTCAAGAAAGAAAAAACCAAACCAAAACACAGTATCAGAAACACAGTATATGAAAAAGAAATAACAAAATCATACAATTTAAAATGGCACAAAATGGAGCTCCTGGGTGGCTCAGTTGGTTAAACGTCCACTCTTGATTATGGCTCAGGTCATGATCTCATGCTTCCTGAGTTTAATCCCCGAAGCAAACTGAACTGATTGTGTGGAGCATGCTTGGGACTCTCTGTCTCCATATCTCTCTCTGACCCTCTCCGTGTGTCTTTCCCTCTCTCTCTGTCACACCAAAATAACACACAATAAAATGAAATGACACAATATAAAGAATTCAGAATTGAATTTCACTAAAATGTAAAATATTAGTATAACAAACATGACCACTTTGAAGATATTTAAAAAGGAAAACACAGATACAACTATAACTGGGTTCACAGAATAGGGTTCTTCATATTGTCACAGCGCCATCTACACAAGGTGATCTAGATGTGCCTCCCTATTCCTGTCGTTCACTTTTAAAGAATGAAATCTAAGTTGAGAGCTTAAAATATAGTCAGAGGATATGCAAATAAGGCCTCCCCTGTGCTGATTAAACCGGGCCAGCCCCGACCCTGCAGCTGGGAGAGGAGCCCCAGCCCCGGGAGTCCCAGGTGTTCCCGTTCTGTGATCAGGACAGAACACAGACATCTCACCATGGAGTTTGTGCTTGGCTGGGTTTTCCTTGTTGCTGTTTTAAAAGGTAATTCATGGTGAACAAGAGACACTGAGTGTGTGAGTAGATATGAGTGAGAGGTTCAGTGGATGTGTGACAGTTTCTTGACCAGGATGTCTTGTGTCTGCAGGTGTCCAATGTGAGGTGCAGCTGGTGGAGTCTGGGGGAGGCCTGGTGAAGCCTGGAGGGTCCCTGAGACTCTCCTGTGCAGCCTCTGGATTCACCTTCAGTAGCTATGGCATGAGCTGGGTCCGCCAGGCTCCAGGGAAGGGGCTGGAATGGGTCTCAAGTATTAGCAGTAGTGGAGGTAGTACAAACTACGCAGACTCCGTGAAGGGCCGGTTCACCATCTCCAGAGACAACGCCAAGAACACGGTGGACCTGCAGATGAACAGCCTGAGAGCCGAGGACACGGCCGTGTATTTCTGTGCGAGAGGCACAGTGAGGGGCCGTCAGTGTGAGCCCAGACACAAACCTCCCTGCAGAAGGGGATCAGCACCACCAGGGGGCGCACACTATGCACAGTTCTGGTTTGTATTCCCAGGAGCAGGTGCAGATGGAGGTTACAGGCAGGTTTCCTGTCAGGGTCTGGGGCTTCCTCTACAGACAGCAGTTTCCCCCAGGGAGCCTCTCTGGACACATGATTCGGGACTTACCTATTCACTGTCTCAATTAGAAACTGGTGATTGGAAAAGTGTAGTAGTATGCACAGAAGACAGAGTTGTTTGCACTAGCCTAGTTCCTGTGACAAGTACGAATTAATTGCAGATATCCTGATGACCAGCAAATGAAGCCCTACAAGATTCCCCATTTTCGCACTGTGCATCACAGGACCACCCAGTCTCACATACAAGCTTGCTAGAAACAGCATAAAGTGCAGGGTGGACATGACATAAGAGAGGCATCCCAAATCAAAGCAAAAGAAGGATACTCCTGGCGCAGTCATTGGCTGAACCCTACTCACTGCATCAATTGTAGCTGACAGCCCATGAGAGCCTTGGGACCCCCACCAGGAGGTGATCTGGATGTGCAATCTGACGATCTCTCATAGACACACACACACACACACACACACACACACACACACACAGACGAGACTATAAAAATTTTATCACCTTCATCATTGTGTCTGTTGAGAGCAGGGTAGGCCTCTCTGCAAGTCATAGATGCTTGGATGGAACAAGGAAGTGACACTGCCTCAGGGTGTGGTTGTGGGTCACTGGAGAGGGGGTCCTGCTCCCAGGAAGGGCTTGTGCGGAGTCAGTCTCCCATCTGCATCAAAGGAGCTGAGAACGCATGGGTTCCTGTTCGATTTCCCATGTGTGGGGTGGGAGGAGAAGAGGGACAGAAGAGGTCCAGGAGCTGGCAGGCAACAATCCAAGTTTAGAGTGTGATGACTAATCCACTAAACACAGATGAAAACTGAGAGAGGAAAAGAGAGAAATGGTCATTCTAAGTAGAAACCGTCTGAAGCCTTGGAAAGCAAGAATATTACCAACAAAATAACAGAAATGGGCCGAGGTCTTACCAAGTGTCTCAGGTAGAAGCTGTCCACTCCCAAGGTCACCAGGGATTCTGAATGTCTTGTGTTCCCTGTGTGCACGAAAAGACCAGAACTTTCTATTGGATCCATGAGGGTCTTCAGTTAAAGGTCCTCATTGAAGTAGGCTTCCAAATGCAGGGAATAACTAAATGATTCTTCAATGGCTGATGTCAGCTCAATATGTGTGTCCTCTACCTTCCCCCTGAAGACACATAACACTGAGGTGATGGGAGGAGGAGGTGGAGCATTTGGGAAGCACTTAGGTCAGGAGGGGACAGCCTTATGCTGGTATTAATTCCCTTATGCACCAGGACTGGGAGAGCCCCTTTCCTCCAGGATGCATGGTAGGTCCAGGGAATGGTAAGCACTGAATGAGAACCTGGACCACCGAGTGGAATTTTTTGGCTCACTCGGTTAATTGACTGACATCAGCTGAGGTCATGATTTGAGGTTCAGTGAGTTTGAGCCCTTCACTGGGGTCTGTGCTCACAGCTCAGAGCCTGGAGCCTGCTTCAGATCTGCATCTCCCTCACTCGGCCCCTCTCTCACTCACTCTGTCTCACTCTCTCTCAACAATAAATATACATTAAAAAGTATTTTAACAGGCACTTGGGTGGCTCCATCAGTTAAGTGTCTGACTCTTGGTGTCAGTCAGATCATGAAATCACACTTCATGTGTTCAAGTCTCCCATCAGGCTCTGTGCTGATAGTGAGAAGCCTGCTTGGGATTCCTTGTCTCCCCCTCTCTCTGCCACTCCTCCACTCATGTTGTCTCTTTATATCTCCAAAATGAATACTTATTTTTTTAATTTAAATACAAAGAACTTGGATCACTTAGGGGCACCTTCATGGCTCACTCGGTTAAGCAACTAACTTCAGCTCAGGTCATCATTTCGAGGTCAATGAGTTTGAGCCCTTCATTGGGGTCTGTGCTCACAGCTCAGAGCCTGGAGCCTGCTTCAGATGCGGTGCTTTCCTCTCTGTGCCCCTCCCCTGTAGACAGGCTGTGCTGTCAGACGTGTGAATGGAGAGAACAAATCGGCCTAGTATAGGTGGGTGATGATGGATAATGTGTTTGTTGATTATGTAATATTTTCACTCTTTTGTTGGCAAACCAGCACCCATAATTGACAGGTAGACACACACACGTCACACACACAAACACATACACACACTCAAACATACACTCACACACATTCGTGACCTATATGTTTTCTAAATTCCCATGGTATTAACACACCCTTAGTGGTATACTTGAATGTAAATTCATTCTGAGCACAGAGTGCTAGGGAGTTGCCAGAGTCTCCCTTGCGTGGGTCACAGCAGCTCCCTCATGTTGGACAGAGAAGGTAAACTGCACTAGCTTCTCAGAGTGATAGCAGGGGCAATAGGGCTAATATAAGCCACGGCGCCTCTAAAATTACTGGAAATAACAGATACTCCCTTGTCAGCGTGTATGTGTAGACCCTGCACATCTGTTCGTATCGCAGCCATGAAATTTCCCTCGAGCAGGGATGTAAACCACAGGTTATTCTCTCATGCTTGGGCTGCTCAGAAGGGGGAAATTAGGTAAACTGGATCTGAATCAAAATGTCATCAGGGCTGTGAGTCCTTCTGAAGCTCTAACGGGAGACTTCATCTTCGAGGGTTGCACACCTTGGATTGCTGGTCATGGCAGGTCCTTCCCTCAAACCCAGCAGGAAAGAACTTACTGCAGACTTCATGTGGCTCCTTCCTTGTGGCAGAATGAATGTCGCCTGCATTGCTCTCATAAGGACGATGCGATTCCATTCGTGTCCATGAAAAAAAACCAGAACCATGACTCCATCCGAGGGTCCTGAATGCACTCAGAGTTCAATGTCCCTTGTATCATGGACGGTCACACTCACAGTCCCTGTGCATCTGGACATGGTATTTTCCAGACCACCCCACAGACTCACAGAGACCCAGCGCCTTCTCTGAGAGACGTGGAGGATTTGTCATTTCTCCTGCAACACCTGCCCTGCTCTCCCGGGGCACGCCCTCCTATGCACTACTCGAGATGTCGTCATGGAACGTAGGGCACTTCCCCCTCACGAATTCACACACAACAACTGCGTATCAACATGTGTGAGAAAAAAAGGACGCTGTTCAATACAGTGCAAGGATGTGTTTACAAATAAAACAAAGATAAACCCTCTACATTTCTCCCCATGCCCTCCTGCTTCCTCTCCTTCCAGGAAACAGGATGCAGTCCCAATAGGGACAAGCAGCTCTGATGGACATGAAATGTAGTGTCCTGCATGAAACCAGCACTGACCCCAACCTCAGGGGAGACTCAGAAAATGTCCTTCCCCTCAGTGTCCTCACATTCTTGTGA
This sequence comes from Paguma larvata, assembly GCA_030068075.1. Lineage (NCBI taxonomy): Eukaryota > Metazoa > Chordata > Mammalia > Carnivora > Viverridae > Paguma > Paguma larvata. The sequence goes on along the minus strand of CM057827.1, from coordinate 48,908,699 downwards.
CATCTCAGGTGTGTGCACCTGAAATCATACCTCTGTCCCTGGGGTGAAATTGACCCCGTCGATAGAAGAGGTCAGGACCACTCCTCTACTGAGCATGATATTCTTTGTTCTCAAAGAAGCAAATCTAATGTGGGTTCTTCTTCTGTCTGCTGCCTGTCGTCCTGCTCGTATATCTCAGACACTGGAGGACGTGTAAAATCAATTACCAATCTAACATACCTGCTCCTTGTGACTCTGCTCAGGTTGTGTGTACTCACCCAGGTGAACCTGGGAAGGAGTCCCAGGCATACAGACCCTCACAGTCTCTCTCATTTACTCGCATCACCAAAAATTCTTGACAACAGCAGTTGACTTTGGGTATTTTTCATTTAATTCCATTTTCTCAGTTATAGCCCCTCAGATTTGCTGTGAATAGTGAGCAGACTGTCCTCAGTTATGTTACTGAAAACTCTTTGTAGAATGGATTATTTTTAAAAATGTAGTCATTGGCACAAATTATGGTGGATTCTTGTCTAATTTTAATGCGCTTCTTTCCCTAGCATCCTTGGTGTGACTCCTTTTTTGAAAATCAATGACGACATATGTATGTTAATGAATATATTTTACATTTCGTACTTTTAGAATATTTACTGTGATTGTTTGAAAAACTGATACTGTATTTTAACTGATACTGTATTTTTGTGACCAAAAGTAGGTCACATCTTTATATTTAACACATAAATTTATGGTGCAATATTATTTATCAAAACAACCTAAAATCACAATCAGCTTGTAATTATCATTTAAGATATTATATTCCCCATTTTCCCAATTTTTTTTATTTTTACAGTTGTCTAGAATATAATCTAGATCATAGAGTGACCTTAAAGGCTATTAATTTTTTTCTGAATTACTGATTCACAACTTCTTAATAGTCATTTGTTCACAATAAATTTTATTCAAAGCGAATTAACAACTTCTCAGTATTTACTTTGGAATAAGAATTTTGTTATAATTTACTGACAGATGTACAACATATGAAGAACATAACAGAAGTTTCACTTCAGATGATATATAGAATTATTTTGTTTGTGCAGGTAATCTTGTAAGTTGTACCAATGTGTCCCCATTAACGTCATTTGTCTCAAAGACCCATGACTGCAGAAAGTACTAGACCTTCATCGGTATCCATATCTCCACCTTCCAGGACGCACAGGTAATCGTACTTTCCCAGCACCTCCCGCAATCCCGGTGCAGTCACATCCCATGTTCCCAGCAAGGATGCCTCCAAGAATGTCTGGGAGGGAGGGCCACCTGGCTGCTCCAGCCACCTGCTCAGTACACTACAGGAGGGCCGGAAGTGAACTCCGGAGGAACATCAGCCCTTCTGTCTGTTTGGACCTAACCGTTACACGTTCAGACCTATCCAGTTAACACCATATGTGTGCTGACAATATGAGTGTAACTTCGGGATAAAATAAGAATGGATCCTGTGGAGGATCGAGAACCCACAGGCCACACCCACTAATTGATGGGAGTCCACACACCAGCACACAGCAATGTGGGTTTCAAGTCTAGTGCTGGGTCTGAGCTGAAAAGCAGAAAGTGGCTGAACCAGAGCCTAGGGAGGAGAAGCAGAGGAAGAAATTCTACTCCATCAAAGATTGTTGGACAAACAATTTAATTCACAGGAGAAGGAGGAGCAGTAGAAAGAGCAAAGTTTCATTACATGCGCACTGAGGTCCAGTAAAGAACTGGAGACTCAGGAAATGAACAAGGCAGATGGTTGTTTTTATACATTTTAGATCCAAGGACAATTCATTTGTCTAGAAGTATAGAAAAAGAAAACAGATGTTTGGGGGCTTTACTTAGTGAAGAATATTCAGGATTTGGGGCTGAGTCAGTAGATTAGTAACAGATTAATAATGTCTGTGTTTCCAGGTTTCTCAGCTCTGAAATGTCTATCACTGGAGATGAGGATGTATCTTCCCTTCTTATTACAGTTATACAATTTTTCATGTGAGAGATTTATTTCCTGTTTTCAGCAGGACAGAGGAGGGTCTGAGTGACCTTGCACAGGCTTTCCCAAGTAGGTTCAGGTCAAAATAATCATTTTGCTGCTACGGGACATTTGGGCAGCCTTCCCTGGGCAGGAACTTTTGGAGATTTTGTCCAACATGCTCATGTTCAGCGATGAAGGTGCTTCCTCTGTGTCTGCCTGTGTTTCCCAGAGCTATACACACAGGAGATTCACAGGTGGAGATGAAGGATTTCATGACTTTCCCCATATAGAATGGGAACTAGAACAGAGCAGGGCCTTGCTAGTGAGAGTACAAAATGTCACCCCACATTCTAAAAGTTGGCCACTCTCTTGTAAAGTTGGTAATACGCTTAATCTTATGACCTGCCTCACCAATTATAGCCACATCACTAACTGAAATTAGACCACATGGGTTCTCAAAACATGGACACAAGTGCTCACAGGAACTGTCTTTGTAGTTACTACACCATCGAAGCCACTAAGCTTTCCTCCAACAGGGAAATGATAACCATTGAAACCATAAGTGGAGACAATAGAAACACATGTGCCAACACATGTGTGAACATGAATGAGTCTCATGTTCACTGTCCATCATGGGAGAAGTCACTGCCTAAGGCCACACACTGCATGAACACATCTATACCAGATGGAATCTGCAAAACACAATGCACAAGAAACTGCTCAGTGTGGGAAGGACAGGGGTTTGGACAGATATGAGATTGAGGCATTTTGTGACTTGCAGTCACTGAATTGTCCTGTAACTTGATTTCATTCATCTAAACTCATAGCATCTTATACCAAATAAAGTACTGTTCTGCATATTTGTTACTTCTGTAAAATTCCACTTACCTTGATAGTTAGATAAAATGTCCTAAATTATATCCAGATATTTGTGTCTCAGCACTCTGTATTGTGTTCCTCCTCAGCTGGTGGTTGTCTGATGACCATATATATTGGTTACATACTATGCATCTATATTGGCGGGGGGACAGATTTACTTCAGTTCATGAAAGTGACAGGTTCTACTGCAAGACTGGGTTCGAGGGGCTGAGATGGGATGGAAGGTGATAACATCATGGGAATGGACTCAAGGCAGTGGTGGGGATAGCCTGTGAATGTTTATCAGTGTAGTCCATTTCCTCTCTGTGAATCATAATGAAGATATCTTATGAAAGCCCAGAAATGTGTTGGTAAATTCTCAACAAATAAATGGAAGAGATCAGAAGGTCGACAGAAGGTGGATTGGGGCTGAAGCCCGGTGGGCAGAAGTCTTTGAGCAAGAGCCTGAAAGAGCTGTATATGTTAGGATAGAAGACAATGGTCCAGATCCAGGACAGAGTGCTTATTCCTACACATCCCAGAGCTCATGTCACGCTGGGAAGACACCCTGGGACCACCTGGAGGTTGAAGCAGCAAGACCAGGAGGGAAGAGAAATCTACGAGGAGGAATCTGCTACCCTAGGTGAACAGAATTGAAGTCATAATTACTTACTTTGTATATCCAAAATTGGCATTGAAATATTATTTTCAGTTGAAAATATGTTTTTAAAAATATTGGCAATTTTGTGTAATTTCATTCCATTTCTTTCATAATGACATGAAAAATCTACGGTGATTTTTTAAAATAACATATAGTCATCCATCTATCATCTATTTATCTATCTGTCTGTCAGTCTATCATCTAATATGTCCATCCATCATCTATCACTATCTATCCCTCTGATCTCTATTCAAAGTCTATTCATATAGCTCAGCATAGATCCTATTGGCGCCTGCCTTCAGGACTATGAACATGTTGTCTACAATTTCTTATTAAGTCTCTAATAGTTAGATCCCAGGGATTTCCAGGTCAGCCACTCCATTTTCATCAAGTTGTTTATTTGAGTGCCATTAAATAACACACCCAGGAGCATAGGAGGGAAAAGTTTTCTGCTCCTCCAACTGGAAGATGTACCTAGAAAAATTAGGAAATAAAAAATATAAAAGACCCTTAAATCTGTAAGAAGGAAGAAAAATTACCTGTTGGCAGATTGCATGATTGAAAACCTAACAAAACACTTAGATATACCACAGAAAATATTTGAACCAGTTTTAAAATGAGGGAAAGTGCAGGATACAACCACCACCACCACAACAAAAGAGGTGCGATTCCACACGTCATTATGAAAATATATACAAAAGAAATAAGAAAAGTATAGAATTTAAAATGGCATAGAATAAAGCATTTTGTATTAAACTTCAAAAAGTATGTAAAATACTTGTACAGTAAAAATGACCTGTGTTGAGAAAGACATATAAAAATGCACATATGCCACCAAGTATAATGTGTTCACAGATTAGAATTCTTCATATTGCCACAGCGCCATCCACACAAACTGACGTAGATGTGCGTCACAAACCCTGTTGTTCACTTTTAAAGGATCAGATCAAAGTCTAGAGTTTTATATATAGTCAGAGGATGTGCGAATACGGCCCTCTCTGTGCCGATTAAACCAGGCCCAAACCTGCAACTGGAAGAGGATCCCCAGCCCCGGGAGCCCCAGGTGTTCCCTTTCTGTGATCAGGACACAACACAGACATCTCACCATGGAGTTTGGCCTTGGCTAGGTTTTCCTTTTTGCAGTTTTAAAAGGTAATTCATGATGAACAGGAGACACTGAGTGTGTGAGTGGATATGAGTGAGAGGTTCAGTGGATGTGTGACAGTTTCCTGACCAGGATGTCTTGTGTCTGCAGGTGTCCAGTGTAAGGAGCAGTTGGTGGAGTCTGGGGGAGGCCTGGTGAAGCCTGGAGGTTCCCTGAGACCCACCTGTGCAGTCTCAGGATTCACCTTCGGTGAACATGCCATGCACTAGGTCCACCAGTCACCAGAGTAGGGGCTGCAATTGGTCTCAGATATTAGTCATGACGGAAGTAGCACAAGCTATGCAGACTCCGTGAAGGGCCGATTCACCATCTACAGAGACAACGCCAAGAACACGCTGTACCTGCAGATGAACAACCTGGGAGGCGAGGACACGGCACGTATTTCTGTGCTACAGACACATTGAGGGTCTGTCAGTGTGACCCCTGACTCAAACCTCCCTAGAGAAGGGAATCAGCACCACCAGGGGGTGCACACTATGCACAGTTCTGGTTTGTATTCCCAGGAGCAGGTGCAGATGGAGGTTACAGGCAGGTTTCCTGTCAGGGTCTGGGGCTTCCTTTCCACACAGCGTTTCTCCCAGGAGCCACTCCAGACACATGATTCTGTGCTGACTAAATCACTCTCTAATTTAGAAACGTTGTCATCATAGGAAAACTACACTAACATGCACAAAAGACACAGTTGTTTGCACTTGCTTACTCCTGTTCCTAAATATGACTGAATCATAGTTACCTGATGTACATCAGCTCAACGTTTACAGGAGTCCCAGATGCTATGACTGTGCAACTAGGACCCTAGGATCCCATAGCTTCTCATCATCCTCACCCAACTCTTGTCCCGATCAAACAACATGACACTTCCTTCACGGCACTTTGCCACTCAGGACTTTAAATGAGTTACCAGCTTATACAATTACTCTAAACAAAAGATAAATCATCTCCTGTGGAATAGAACCAAAGCACACTGGTGTACATGATTAAATAGGTTGAGAAGTCCCATGATCTAATATCACAAGCTGGAGACCAGGAAAACCAGTGGTGTAATTTCATCTCATTCTGAACTAGTGTCTAGTCTCAGAACTTGGGGACCTGATGATGTAACTCCCAGAACAAGGGCAGGAGGAGACCAATGTCCCAGTTCAAACTTGCAGATGGGAAGTAAAGATGAGGGAATGCTCCCTCCCTCTGCACTGGATTCTATTCAGTACCATAATGGAGTGGGTGATGCCCATGCACAAAAACCATGGATGGAAATGCCAATCTCTTTTCGAAACACATAACAGACATCCACAGAATCAGTGGTTAATCTGGGGACCCATGACACAGTCAACATGACACATAAAGTTAATCATGACAAGTCAACCTCCTGTAATCAGTGAGATCAAAGACTGGAGATTTAGACGTCCATGCCATCGCCAGGTTGAGCCTTGGGGGCATAGCAGTGCACCTGTTGAGGAGGTCAGAGGCCCAGGAGAGGACAGTGTGGTCTGAGGAGCCTGTGGGTCAGGTAGCATGGGGAGAGACAATTCCCCTTCCTGAGGCGCATTTGGGAGAGGCGGCACCGCTGCTCATGGAGCAAGAGAGGTGACAGGAGCCATTGCACTGCCCTGTTCATTAGCATAGGAGCCTCTGCTGAGGAAAACTAATCTGCATGCTGGTGTTTTACTTTTTCCACCAAAAACTCCAAGCCTCCAAGAGTTCATGCAACTGCCATTCTGGGACAAACTAGCACCAGCCACAGCACAGCAAGATCCTCCCCCACACAATCAGCTCTGGCACCAATAGCGGTCAACTAATTCTCAACAAAGAAGGAAAGAGTATCCAAGAAAAAGAAAGCAGTCTGTTCAGCAAATGGTGCTGGGTAATCTGGAGAGGGGCATGCAAGAGATCGAAACTGGAACAATTCCCTACAGCATGCATGAAAATATAGTCAAAATGGACAAAAGACCTAAATGGAAGACAAGAAAACGTAAAAATCTACAAGAGAGAACAGGCGGCAACCTCTTTGACCTCGACCACAGCAACTTCTTACTAGACATCCCTCTAGAGGCAAAGGATACAAAAACAAAAAATGAACTATTAGGCCTCATCAAGATAAAAATAAACTTCTGCACAGCAAAGGAAACAATCAATAAACCTAATGGGCAACTGGCAAAAGGGGCAAAGATATTTGCAAATGACATATCTGATAAGAGTTAGTATCCAAAATATGTAAGAACTTAAGAAACTCAACACAGAAAAACACATAATCCAGTGAATGGGCAAAAGACATGAGTAGACACTTTTCCAAAGAAGACATCTGAATGGCTAGAGGACACATGAAAAGATGCTCAACACAACGCACCATCAGGTAAATGGAAATCAAAAGCATGATAAGATGCCACCTCACACCTGTCAGAATGGCTAAAATGAACAATTCAGGAAACGATAGATGTTGGTGAGGATCTGGAGAAAGAGGAACCCTCTTATACTCATGGTGAAAATGCAAAGTGGTGTGGCCACACTGGAGAACAGTTTAAAAAGTTTTAAAAAACAGTTTAAAGGCGGTAGTCATCAAGACTGTATGGTATTGGCACAAAAACAGACACATAGACCAATGGAATAGAATAGAAAACTCAGAAATGGACCCGCAAGTATATGGTCAACTAATCTTTGACAAAGCGGGAAAATGTATCCAATGGAAAAAAGACAGCCTCTTTTTTTTTTAAAGATTTTATTTATTTTTTTTCATTTATAATAGTTTATTTTCAAATTGGTTTACATAAAACACCCAGTGTTCATCCCAACATGTGCCCTTTTTTAATGCCCATCACCCCCTCTCCCCCCCCATCCCCCTCACCCTCAGTTAGTTCTTAGTCTTTGAGAGTCTCTTATGTTTTATCTCCCTCCCTCTCTGTGTTTTTTTTTTTTCTTTCCCCTCTTCCCCTCCCCCTGGACTTTGTGAGACTAAGCCTCTTTAATAAATGGTGCTGGGAGAATTGGACTGCAACATGCAAAAGAATGAAACTAGACCACTTTCTTACACCACTCACAAAAATAAATTCTAAATGGATAAAAGATCTGAATGTGAGACAGGAAACCGTCAAAATCCTAGAGGAAAAAGCAGGAAAAAGCCTCTTTGACCTAAGACGCACCAATTTCTTACTCGACACGTCTCCAAAGGCAAGGGAATTAAAAGCAAAGATGAACTACTGGGACCTCATCAAGATAAAAAGCTTCTGCACAGCAAAAGAAACAACCAACAAAACGAATAGGCAACCAACGGAATGGGAAAAGATCATCGCAAATGACATATCGGATAAAGGACTAATATCTAAAATCTATAAAGAACTTACCAAACTCCACACCCGAAAAACAAACAACCCAGTGAAGAAATGGGTGGAAGATATGAATAGACACTTCTCCAAAGAGGACATTCAGATGGCCAACAGACACACGAAACGATGCTCAATGTCACTCATCATCAGGGAAATACAAATCAAAACCACACTGCTATACCACCTCACACCAGTCAGAGTGGCTAAAATGAACAAATCAGGAAACTATAGATGCTGGCGAGGATGTGGAGAAGTAGGCACCCTCCTACACTGTTGGTGGGAATGCAAACTGGTGGAGCCACTCTGGAAAACGGTGTGGAGGTTCCTCAAAAAAATGAAAATAGAGCTACCCTATGACCCAGCAATAGCACTGCTAGGAATCTACCCAAGAGACACAGGAATGCTGATGCACAGGAGCACGTGTACCCCAATGTTCATAGCAGCACTTTCAACAATAGCCAAATCATGGAAAGAAACCAAGTGCCCATCAACTGACGAGTGGATAAAGAAGATGTGGTACATATATACAATGGACTACTACGTGGCAATGAGAAAAAAATGAAATCTGGCCATGTGTAGCAACATGGATGGAACTGGAGGGTATTATGTTAAGTAAAATAAGTCAATCAGAAAAAGACAGATACCATATGTTTCCACGAATAGGTGGACTTTGTGAGACTAAGCAAAAACCAGGGGGAGGGGAAGAGGGGAAAGAAAAAAAAGACACAGAGAGGGAGGGAGATAAAACATAAGAGACTCTCAAAGACTAAGAACAAACTGAGGGTGAGGGGGATGAGGGAGGGGGGAGAGGGGGTGATGGGCATTAAAAAGGGCACATGTTGGGATGAACACTGGGTGTTTTATGTAAACCAATTTGAAAATAAACTATTATAAATTTAAAAAAAAAAGTTAAAATAGAACTACCTTATGCCCCAGCCATTGTTCTACTAGGTATTTATACACGGGATACAAAAATTCTGATTCAAATGGCTAAACAGGTGATGGGGATTATGTACATCACTAGTTGTGATGAGCACTGGCTGTTAATGTGTGTGACGAATCACTAAACTGTATTCCCGAAATTAACACTACACCATGTGTTAATTAACAAAGATATAAATAAATAAAATCCCCAAATTTTAAAAAATGGGGAAAAAAAGGAAAGGGACAAATTTTGTTACAAAAGATCATAACTATTGGGATCTAGGAGAGTGAGTCTAACTACTTGCATTTACCCATTTTATCCCTAACGGATAGTAGACATTAATTAACAAACATACTCATGATTCCCGATGTTGGTGCCACGTGAGTGGAATTCAAACCCAGATGCCCTTCCCAGCTCCTCTGTGCCCACACCTCATGGGCAGTCTGTCTAAACACCTGACATCCACGTCCTGCCCATGTGTAGACATCCTGTGTGCCTGGAACAGGCTTGTTCACACAGGGTCTACCGGGTCCTCAGGAAGCACAGCCAAGTGTCAGCTGGCACTCCTGACCTTCCCGCTCCTCACTAGCGAACAAGCCCAGGCTTGAGGATGCCTCCTTACCATGTGCTGATCCACTGGTCTACACCACCTGACACCACCCATGTATTCTAGTACTTGCTTCTGAAGGGAATTTTCAAAAAGATGACAATTTCATTAGTGATTTATACCAAAAAATAATTGGGACCAGGTGCAGGCACAATATAGGAGTTTGACTGCCTGGTAAGGGGAATTTTGTTTTCATTCTTGGAAGGCAGAGAAGAGGTTTACACTAGCAATAAGATCACAAGGATGACTCCTCCCAGAGCCAGCAGTGGACCCTCGCCTAACTGAGAGAGGGTACATTTCACTTACAATAGAAACTATGAAGGTATAACATCTGGAGTGAGTGACTTCAGAGGGTCGAGGGGCCACAGAGCAGGCAGGAACTTCTCTTTACCCGCAGGTGAGAGACCTCCTGAGGCATGTCGCTTGTCCACTATACAGTCAGCTATGCGGGGGCCACGGTTCTGATCTTACATCCCAGGCCCAGTTTGTAGAGCTGCCTCCAACCTCCACTTGTTAGTATCCCACGTCATCCAGTCAAGGCTGCAGAGAACACGTTGCACCTCAGCCCCAGAAGTGCTCTCTCAATGCCAATGACTCCTTTATGTGTCTTTCCTTACTGTTACCTGTCTTCCTTTATGTTTCTTTCCTTAGTGTCTCTTACCTCATGGCATTTTGAGGACATCCATTCATATCCACTTGGGTTCAGTTAGACACTGAGATCCAGAAGGAGACAAGAACTTCATGCAAGAAAGTGTCTGTGCCTGGTGAAGACGGATTTCATCCTCCAGTTCTCAGGGTATTCTCTCCCTCATATAGGGGTGTCTTCAGGATCTCCCCATCTTCCCTCCGAGACAGACATTTGGTAACTGCCAATCTGTGTCCTGAACTCCATGCCCAGACTCATCCACATGACAGTAATATCAGAGTGTTGAAATTAATCTAATGTGACAAGTCTCTTTGGCCACATAAGACATCACACACAGGTTCAAGAATGACATAGACGACCACAGTCCCCAGTGATGTCAGAGAAAGTTCACCTGCATCCCACATGACACTCACATGTCCACATCCCAAAGCCTCCAATATGTCAAACCATTAAATATGAAGTCAACTCCAAAATGTACCTAAATTTCGCTACCTCTAAAATCCCAACTCTGACCATGTAAGTCAGGTAGGGTGAGACTGTGGGTCTCATGGTGGGGAGCACTAGTCCAGACACTGGGGCTACTTTCACCTCACATGCGCTCTTGGACACTCACACACTCCCTCTCTGCTGCAAGGTATCTGTCCACCTGCACAATAGTGATAAATTGATTCCTACTTCAAATGGTTGGGTGCATATGTGAACAGAAGGATTATCATGGGTAGTAAATAATCACAGCAGCAAAATAGTAAATCACAACGTCCTGAAAGATATTGTGGCACCAAACACTGCCCCATCCCTTATACCTGCTCGGGGTTACTGGTTTTTAGAGAATTTTTCTTGAAAAATTTACTGTATAGTGAGAGGATGTGTGTCTGATGATTAAACCCTCCCATCCCTGAAAACGCAGCTGGAAGAGGTCCCCAAACCCCAGGATTTCCAAGTGTTCGCATTCAGTGATCAGGACAGAATACAGACATCTCACCATGGAGTTCAGGTTCACTTTGGTTTCCCTTTTTTCTATATTAAACAGTAACTCATGATGAGCAAGAGACCCTGAGTATGTGATTGGATGTGAGTGAGAGAAACAGTGGATGAATGAACAGTTCCCTGAATGTGTCTGCAGGTGTCTGTGTAGGTGCAGCTGGTGGAGTCTTGGGGGGACCTGATGAAGCCTGGTGGGGGAGTGGGTCCCTGAGACTCTCCTGTGCAGCCTCTAGATTCACCTTCTGTAACTAATTGATGAGGTGGGTCTGCCAGACTCCAAGGAAGGGGCTGAATCGGGGTCGACATATCTGCATGGTACAAGAGAAGGGCCAAATGTCTTTAGATTACTCACTGATATTCAACACCGTTTGTGAAAGAGGACTTCCTTCACCTACTGTTTATTCTATGAAATCTCGTGGAGGATTTACTGACTGCATCTGGACACATTTCGTTCTGGGCTCTATAATCTACTCCACTGGTCTGTGGGTCTCACTTTATGCCAACAGCACACTGTTGTAGCTAATGTATCTCTGCAAAACATTTAGAAAGAGGGAAGTGTGATGTGTCCAGGCTTGCTCTTCCTTTTCATGATTGTTTTCTCACTTCCATCTATTTTGTCATAAAATATAAATAAGGATATTTTTCTATTTCTTGTAAAAGTTCATTGGTATGTTTATTAACTCAATTAACATTAGAAATATTTAGAACAGATAAAAGGAATAAAGAGCATAACAATACAAAAATTAACACGATTGAAAATGGTATCTGGAAAGATAAATAATTTTTAAAAAGCATCTATACTAGGAATCTAGATAAAACTCAAAAAAATACAATAAGAATTAAGGGGAAGATATAACTGACACCAACAAAGTGACAATAACAGTAAGAGAAAATACTTAAATAATTATAGATCCTCAACTAGATAACTAACAGCAGTTGAGAAATTTCTAGACTTATACAATCCACCAAGACCGTTCATGGAGAAACAGCAAATTAACAGAATGAAAAAAAAATAAGAAAATTGAATCCATAGTCTAATCACTCTGCCCTGAAAAAAAAGTGAGCTTAGTACCAGAAGGGTTTATCTACGAATTGTATCAAAATTTAAAGGAGATTTAATGCCAATACTTCTCAGACTCTTACCAAGAACTGAAAAGAGAGGTAGATGCCCCAATTCATCTATAAGGTCAACCTTACTATGCTGCAAAATCCAAAGATGCCACAAGAAGAAAACTAAAGGCCAATGTCTCAGATGGACATATATGCAAAACTCCTCCTAGCATAGTGAATGCAAGAGCACATTGAAAGGATCATAAATGACAATCCAATGTGATTCGTGTCTGGGAATCAAGGATCATTCACCATACACAAATATGTAAATGTGACACCCTGATTTAACAGAGACGGGGATTGATTTTTACATCATCATCTATTGATGCATAAAAACTTTAGACAATGTTCAAATATTTTTCTTTATTACAAAAATTCAACAACTGAGGAAAAGAAACAAATTACCTCCATGAAATCGTGGCCGTATAGGAAAATCCCACACCTGACAGCATAGTCAGCAGTGAAACACTGAAGCCTTTCCTGTCACATCAGGAGCTGGGCAAGGATGCTCATTTCCAACGTAAGTATTCCATAGGTTAACGTGAAGGAGTATAAAATATGCCACCCAAGTATATCATCTTGTCCCATTGCTTATTTGGAAGAAAGTCACTTGAGTAACAGCCAGTCCAAGGACACTGTGACTTTCCTTTGTCCCCCTGAGAGCAGGAAAGAAAACTCCCCTGGGAAAGTTCCCTTCCCTACCAGAATGGAGAACCATCCTTAGCACCAGAAAAGGGAACATAGCACCGAGAAGGTTGTGCAAACTAGCCTTGTTACTCCCGCACTGATTGACTAGCCCAAACCCAAATCTCTGTCTTCTCAACTCTTCACAAATCCATTGTTTTGTTTTCTAAAAGGCGCAAGTGCCACCTACTTTGTTCATTCTCTCTGTGTCATATTATTAGGAAGCTAATGCACATGCAAAATGAAATTTATTCTTTTCTCTAGATCTGTCTTATGTCAATTGAATTATTAGAACAGACAAAGAACACAGAAGCAAAGAGGGAAAAAGCTTTCTGCTCCTATAACTTGAAGATGTACCCACAAAATTAGGTAAGAGAACAAAACAAAGAGAAGGAAGAAAATTATTTGTTTTGAGAATCACATGACCTTATATATAGTAAAACATTAGAAACTCTACAAAAACAGTTTTAGAGCTAAAAACAACTCAGGAAAAGTTCAGGATACAATATCAACCTATTAAAATATGTTGTATTTCTACACACTGAAAACACAGTATAAAAAAAAAAGCATGACAAAATCATGAAATTTAAAACAGCATAGAGTGGAGCACCTGGGTGGCTCAATTGGTTCAGCATCTACAGTTCATTTTGGCTCAAGTCATGATCTCATCATTCCTGAATTTAATCTTGAGTCAGATTCTGTCTGCACTGACTGTGCAGAGCCTGCTTGGGATTCTCTATTCCTCCCTCGCTCTCTGATCTCTCTGTCATACAAAAAATAAACACACATTAAAATGAAAAGGCATATAAAAATTTATTTAGGATTGAACTTCACTAAAAAGTAAAATATTAGCATACCAAACATGACCTGTTGAAGAAAGACAAGTAAACATGGACACAGATGCAAATATAACTGTGTTCACAGATATGAATTCTTCGTATTGTCACAGGGCCATCCACACAAAGTGATCAAGAAGTGCATTTCTAACCCTGTTTTTGGCTTTTAAAGGATCAAATCTAAGTCTGGAGTTCTCTAAATAGTCAGAGGATATGCAAATAGGGCCCTCCCGGTGCTGATTAAACCAGGCCAGCCCCGACCCTGCAGCTGGGAGAGGAGCACCAGCCCCGGGAGTCCCAGGTGTTCCCGTTCTGTGATCAGGACAGAACACAGACATCTCGCCATGGAGTTTGTGCTTGGCTGGGTTTTCCTCGTTGCTGTTTTAAAAGGTAATTCATGGTGAACAGGAGACACTGAGTGTGTGAGTGAATATGAATGAGAGGTTCAGTGGATGTGTGACGGTTTCTTGACCAGGATGTCTTGTGTTTGCAGGTGTCCAGTGTGAGGAGCAGCTGGTGGAGTCTGGGGGAGGCCTGGTGAAGCCTGGAGGGTCCCTGAGACTCACCTGTACAGCCTCTGGATTCAACTTCGGAAGCTATACCATGCACTGGGTCCGCCAGGCTCCAGGGAAGGGACTGGAGTGGGTCTCATATATTAGTAGTGGTGGAAGCACAAATTACGCAGACTCCGTGAAGGGCCGATTCACCATCTCCAGAGACAACGCCAAGAACACAGTGGGCCTGCAGATGAACAGCCTGAGAGCCGAGGACACGGCCGTGTATTTCTGTGCTAGAGACACAGTGAGGGGCCATCACTGTGAGCCCAGACACAAACCTCCCTGCAGAAGGGGATCAGCACCACCAGGGGGCGCACACTATGCACAGTTCTGGTTTGTATTCCCAGGAGCAGGTGCAGATGGAGGTTACAGGCAGGTTTCCTGTCAGGGTCTGGGGCTTCCTCTACACACAGCACTTTCCCCCAGGGAGCCTCTCTGGACACATGATTCTGGGCTTACCTATTCACTGTCTGAATTAGAAACTGGTGATTGGAAAAGTGTAGTAGCATGCATAAAAGACAGAGTTGTTTGCACTAGCCTAGTTCCTGTGACAAGTACGAATTAATTGCAGATATCCTGGTGACCAGCAAATGAAGCCCTACAAGATTCCCCATTTCACCCACTGTGCATCACAGGACCACCCAGCCCCACATACAAGCTTGCTAGAAGCAGCATAAAGTGCATGGTGGACAGGACATAAGAGAGGCATCCAAAATCCAAGCAAAAGAAGGACACTCCTGGTGGAGTCATTGGCTGAACCCTACTCACTGCATCAATTGTAGCTGACAGCCCATGAGAGCCTTGGGACCCCCAGCAGGAGGTGGTCTAGATGTGCAATCTGACGATCTCTCTCTCTCTCACACACACACACACACACACACACACACACACACAAACACACAGAGAAGAGACTATAAAAATTTTATCACCTTCATCATTGGGTCTGTTGAGAGTAGGGTAGGCCTCTCAGCAGGTCTTAGATGCTTGGATGGAACAAGGAAGTGACACTGCCTCAGGGTGTGGTTGTGGGTCCCTGGAGAGGGGGTCCTGCTCCCAGGAAGGGCTTGTGCGGAGTCAGTCTCCCTTCTGCATCAAAGGAGCTGAGAACGCATGGGTGCCTGTTAGATTTCCCATGTGTAGGGTGGGAGGAGAAGAGGGACAGAAGAGGTCCAGGAGCTGGCAGGCACAATCCAAGTTTAGAGTGTGATGACTAGTCCACTAAATACAGATGAAAACTGAGAGAGGAAAAGAGAGAAATGGTCATTCTAAGTAGAAACCGTCGGAAGCCTTGGAAAGCTAGAATATTACCAATAAAATAACAGAAATGGGCCGAGGTCTTCCCAAGTGTCTCAGGTGGAAGCTGTCCACTCCCTAAGGTCACCAGGGATTCTGAATGCCTTGCATTCCCTGTGTGTACGAAAAGACCAGAACTTTCTATTGGATCCATGAGCATCTTCAGTTAGAGGTCCTCATTAAAGTAGGCTTCCAAATGCAGAGAATAACTAAATGATTCTTCGGTGGCAGATAGCTCAATATGTGAGTCCTCTACCTTCCCCCTGAAGACACATAACACTGAGGTGAAGGGAGGAGGATGTGGAGCCTTTTGGAAGCGCTTAGGTCAGGAGGAGACAGCCTTATGCTGGGATTAATTCCCTTATACACCAGGACTGGGAGAGCCCCTTTCCTCCTGGCCTCATGGTAGGTCCAGGGAATGGAAAGCACTGAATTAGAACTTGGACCACCGAGCGGTACTTTTTGGCTCACTCGATTTAGTGACTGACATCAGCTGAGGTCATGATTTGAGGTTCAGTGAGTTTGAGCCCTTCACTGGGGTCTGTGCTCACAGCTCAGAGTCTGGAGCCTGCTTCAGAGGCTGTGTCTCCCTCTCTCTGCCCCTCCCCCACTCACACTCTGTCTCTCTACCTCAAAAGTTAATATACATTAAAAAATATTTTAGGGGCACATGAGTGGCTATTTAGTAAAGCGCCCGACTCTTGGTGTCGGGTCAGATCATGAGATCACAGTTCTCGGATTTGAATCTCCCATCAGACTCTGTGCTGATGGCAAGAAGACTGATTGGTATTCTTTCTCTCCCTCTCTCTCTGCCCTGCCTCCATTGTCTCTTTCCTGTCATTGTCTCTTTCCGTCTCCAAAACGAATATATATTTTTTAAAATTTAAATAAAAAGAACTTTGACCATCAAGGTCCCAGTGAGCAAGTTTCCCGTGACACATCCCTGCTGCTCCTCTAGTCTCCTCTCCAGCAGAAGAGAAAATATTTTATCTTTCAGATAGATACTCTGTCTCATTAACATGCAAAAGAGCTGAGGTGCACTAGGGTACGTATGGGTGTGTCTGTGCCATGAGAGAATCACCTTACAACCTCATCCCTTACAGGAGACACTGAAAGCACAGCCCCTCACCATTGGACTGGAGCTGGAGAACCCTCTACCTGGTGGCAGTGTCTACAGAGAAGGGACACCCCAGTTCCTGGACAGAGGAGTGGACCAGGACCAGTCAAGGAGGACATGATCCTGTCGTGTCCCCTCTCTACAGGTGTGCACTCCCAGGTGCAGCTGCAGCAGCCTGGAGCTGAGGTGAGGGAGCCTGGGGTGTCACTGAAGGCCTCCTGTGAGTCATCTTGATCCGCCTTCTCCATCTGTGCTCTGAGGTGGGTCCTTCGGGAACCATGACAGAGCCTCCAGGACATGGGATGGATCGTCACCTACACCGGAAATCCAACTTAGGCACAGGGCTCCTCAGGCCGATTTGTTTTCTCCATGCACACGTCTGTCAGCACAGCTTGTCTACAGATCAGGTAACTGAACTCTGTATTACTGTGCAAGAGACACAGTGTGAGAATACACATCCTGAAAGGGTCAGAAACCCTGAGGAGGGAACAGCAGTGCTGGACGGAGGAAGGAAAGGGACAACATGGCTGCAGACTTTCTTTGACTGAGGGACATGCAGGTAGAGGTGGGTGATGATGGATAATGTTTTGTTGAATATGTAATATTTTCACTTCTTTTTTGGCAAACCAGCTCCCATAAGTGGATAGGTACAGACACACACGTTACACACACAAACACACACACACACTCAAACATACACCCACATACACACATGACCTTTATTTTTTCTAAATTTCCCTGGACTTAACACTTCCTTCATGGTATATTTGAACGTGAATTCATTCTGAGCACAAGTGCTAGATAACGCCAGAGTCTCCCTTGTGTGGGTCACAGCAGCTCCCTCATGTTGGACAGAGAATGTAACCTGCACTAGCTTCTCACAGTTATAGCAGGGGGCAATAGGGCTAATATAAGCCATGGCCCCTCTAAAATTACTGGAAATAACAGGTATTTGCTTGTCAGCTTGTATGCGTAGACCCTGCACATCTGTTCGTATCGCAGCCATGAAATTTCCCTCGAGCAGGGATGTAAACCACAGGTTATTCTCTCATGCTTGGGGTGCTCAGAAGGGGGAAATCGGTTAAACTGGATCTGAATCAAAATGTCATCAGGGCTGTGAGTCCTTCTGAAGCTCTAACGGGAGACTTCATCTTCGAGAGTTGCACACCTTGAATTGCTGGTCATGGCAGGTCCTTCCCTCAAACCCAGCAGGAAAGAACTTACTGCAGACTTCATGTGGCTCCTTCCTTGTGGCAGAATGAATGTCGCCTGCATTGCTCTCATAAGGACGATGTGATTCCATTCGTGTCCATGAAAGAAACCCAGAACCATGACTCCATCCGAGGGTCCTGAATGCACTCAGAGTTCAATGTCCCTTGTATCATGGACAGTCATACTCACAGTCCCTGTGCATCTGGACCTGGTATTTTCCAGCCCACCCCACAGACTCACTGAGACCCAGAGCCTGCTCTGAGATACGTGGAGGATTTGTCATTTCTCCTGCAACACCTGCCCTGCTCTCCTGGGGCACGCCCTCCTATGCACTACTCGAGATGTCGTCATGGAACGTAGGGCACTTCCGCCTCATGAATTCACACACAACAACTGCGTATCAACATGTGTGAGGAAAAAAGGACGTGTTCAATACGGTGCAAGGATGTGTTTACAAATATAACAAAGATAAACCCTCTGCATTTCTCCCCATGCCCTCCTGCTTCCTCTCCTTCCAGGAAACAGGATGCAGTTCCAATAGGGACAAGTTGCTCTGATGGACATGGAATACAGTGTCCTGCATGAAACCAGCACTGACCCCAACCTCAGGGGAGACACGGGAAATGTCCTTCCCCTCAGTATCCTCACATTCATGTGACATCCCAGGTGTGTGCACCTGAAATCATAGCTCTGTCCCTTTGGTGAAATTGTGCCCCGTGGATACAAGAGGTCAGGACCACTCCTCTACTGAGCATGACACAGTCTTTGTTCTCAAGAGGAGTAAATTTGATGTGGGTTCTTCTTCTCTCTGTT
This sequence comes from Paguma larvata, assembly GCA_030068075.1. Classification (NCBI taxonomy): domain Eukaryota; kingdom Metazoa; phylum Chordata; class Mammalia; order Carnivora; family Viverridae; genus Paguma; species Paguma larvata. The sequence continues at coordinate 48,889,933 of CM057827.1, read as the reverse complement.
GCCTGTCATTCTGCTCGTATATCACAGACACTCGAGGACATGTAAAATCAATTACCAATCTAACAAATCTGCTCCTTGTGACTCTGCTCAGGTTGTGTGTACTCACCCAGGTGAACCTGGAAAGGAGTCCCTGGTGTACAGACCCTCACAGTCTCTCTCATTACTCCCGTCACCAAGAATTCATGCCAACAACAATTGACTTTGGGTATTTTTCATTTAATTCTGTTTTCTCAGTTATAGCCTCTCAGTTTTACTGTGAATAGTGAGCAGGCCATCCTCAGTTATGTTACTGAAAGTTCTTTGTAGAATGGATTATTAAATACGTAGACATTGGCACAAAATATGGCGGATGCCTGTCGAATTTTAATGCGCTTCTTTCCGTAGCACCTTTGGTGTGACTCCTTTTTTGAAAATCAATGACTACATATATATGTTAATGAACATAGTTTACATTTTGTACTTCTAGAATTTTTACTGTGATTGTTTGCATAACTGATACTGTATTTTATTTTATTTTTTTCAAGGTTACTGTATTTTTATTTTTACAATTTTTTTGAATAATTTATTGTCAAATTGGTTTCCATACAACACCCAATGCTCATCCCAACAAGTGCCCTCCTCTGTGCCCATCACCCACTCTCCCCCCTCCCACATCCCCGTCTCCCCTCAGTTTGTTCTTCATCTTTTAGTCTCTTATGTTATGTCTTCCTTCCTCTCTGTGGCTTTTTTCTTCCTTCCTTCCCCTCTTCCCTTCCCCCCTGGTTTTCTGTTAGGTCTCCCAAAGCCTATCTATGTGTGGGAACATATGGCATCTGTCTTTCTCTGCCTGACTTATTTCACTCAGCATAGTACCCTCCAGTTCCATCCATGTTGCCACACATGGCCAGATTACATTCTTTCTCATTGCCGCGTAGTAGTCCATTTTATATATATACCACTTCTTCTTTATTCATTCATCAGTTGATGGACACTTAGTCTCTTTCCATGATTTGGCTATTGTCAAAAGTGCTGCTATGAACATTGGGGTACACGTGCCCCTGGGCATCAGCACTCCTGTATCTCTTGAGTAGATTCCTAACAGTGCTATTGCTGAGTCATAGGGTAGTTCTATTTTCATTTTTTTGAGGAACCTCCGAACCGTTCGCCAGAGTGGTTGCACCAGTTTGTATTCCCATCAACACTGCAAGAGGGTGCCTGTTTCTCCACATCCTCGCCAGCATCTATAGTTTCCTGATCTGTTCATTTTAGCCACTCTGACTGGTGTGAGGTGGTATCTCAGTGTGGTTTTGATTTGTATTTCCCTGAGGATGAGTGACATTGAGCATCGTTTCAGGTGTCTGTTGGCCATTTGATGTCTTCTTTGAAAAAGCGTCTATTCATATCTTTTCTTCACTGTGTTATTCATTTTTTGGGAGAGAAGTTTGTTAGGTTCTTTATAGATTTTATGCCGGGGTCCTTGTTCCGGCGAATCTAGGGGTCCACGAAGGATGGACGGTCAGGCAAAAGGATATGAGAGAGCCACGAGAGAGATATAGTCTGATGACCAAGCAGGCAGCCCTGGCAATTCTGGCATCTCCTCCATTCTGGCGTCTCCGCCATGCTGGTCTCAGTGTCTTTATTTTTAAAGGTAGTGTGTAACATTACATCAATGAGTGACATTCCATAGTTTGGTCTCTTTAACAATAATGGTTTTACCAGCAAGGCTGCAACTTCCTCAACCCTGTATGTTGGTTTCAGGTTAATTAACGTATAAATTTAGGGCGGGGGGGAGAGAACATGGTGTTTCCTTAACGCCTTAATGTTAATTATCTGTAAAGAGGAGAAATCAGGGTGTTGCTTTGAGGGCTATACTTCCAACTACAATGGGGGAGGTGCAACCCATCCCCAAGATGCAACTTTAAGGTTACTTCTCAACCTGTGAGCCCAAAACGGCTCTCATCAATTTTAGATATTAGTCCTTTATCTGAAATGTCATTTGCGATTATCTTTTCCCATTCCGTTGGTTGCCTATCAGTTTTGTTGGTTGTTTCTTTTGCCGTGCAGAAGCTTTTTATCTTGATGAGGTCCCAGTAGTTCATTTTTGCTTTTAATTACCTTGCCTTGGAGATGTGTTGAGTAAGAAATTGGAGCGTCTTAGGTCAAAGAGGTTTTTTCCTGTTTTCTCCTCTAGGATTTTGATGGTTTCCTGTCTCACATTCAGAACCTTTATCCATTTAGAGTTTATTTTTGTGAGTGGTGTAAGGAAGTGGTCTGGTTTCATTCTTTTGCGTGTTGCTGTCCAGTTATCCCAGCACCATATATTAAAGAGGCTGTCTTTTTTTCCATTGGATACTCTTTCCCACTTTGTCAAAGATTAGTTGGCCATATACTTGCGGGTCCATTTCTGAGTTTTCTATTCTATTCCACTGATCTATGTGTCTGGTTTTGTGCCAATACCATACTGTCTTGATGACTATCACTTTGTAGTAGAGGTTAAAGTCTGGGAATGTGATGCCTCCCGCCTTGGTTTTATTCTTCAGTATCACTTTGGCTATTCAGGGTCATTTATGGTTCCATAAAAATTTTAGGATTGTTTGCTCTAGCTTTGAGAAGAATGCTGGTGCAATTTTGATAGGGATTGCATTGAATGTGTAGATTGTGTTGGGTAGTATTGTCATTTTAATGATATTTAATCTTCCAATCCATGAGCATGGGATGTTTTTCCGTTTCCTTGTGTCTTCCTCAATTTCCTTCATAAGTTTTTTATAGTTTTCAGTGTAGAAGTCTTTAACATCTTTAGTTAGGTTTACTCCTAAGTATTTTATGGTTTTTGGTGCAATTGTGAAAGGGATTCGCTTCTTTATTTCTCTTTCTGCTGCTTCATTGTTGGTGTATAGAAATGCCACCGATTTCTGAACATTGATTTTGTATCCTGCAACTTTGCTGAATTCATGGATCAGTTCTAGTAGGCTTTTGGTGGATTCCGTCGGGTTTTCCATGTAAAGTATCATGTCATCTGCAAAAAGTGAAAGTTTGACTTCCTCCTTGCCAATCTTGATGTCTTTAATTTTGTTTTGTTGTCTGATTGCTGATGCTAGGAATTCCAACACTATATTAAATAGCAGTGGCGAGAGTGGACACCCCTGTCGTGTTCCTGATCTTAGGGGGAAGGCGCTCAGTTTTTCCCCATTGAGGATGATATCAGCTGTGGGCTTTTCACATATGGCTTTTATGATGTTTAAGTATGTTCCTTCTATCCCAACTTTCTCAAGGGTTTTTATTAGGAAAGGGTACTGTATTTTGTCAAATGCTTTTTCTGCATCTATAGAAAGGATCATATAGTTCTTATGTTTTCTTTTGTTAATGTGATGTATCACGTTGATTGATTTGCAAATATAGAACCAGCCCTGCAACCCAGGGATGAATCCTAATTGATCATGGTGAATAATTCTTTTTATATGCTGTTGGATTCGATTTGCTACTATCTTGTTGAGAATTTTTGCATCCATGTTCATCAGGGATATTGACCCGTAATTCTCTTTCTCTGCTGGGTCCTTTATCTGGTTGGGAATCAACGTGATGCTGGCTTCATAGAATGAGTTTGGGAGTTTTCCTTCCGTTTCAATTTTTTGGAACAGCTTGAAAAGGATAGGAATTAACTCTGTTTTAAATGTCTGGTAAAATCCAGCACGGAAAGCATCTGGTCCAGAGCTGTTATTTGATGGGAGATTTTTGATGACTGATTCAATTTCTTCACTAGTTATGGGTCTGTTCAAATTTTCTATTTCCTCCCGTTTGAGTTTTGGTAGCGTGTGGCCATTTAGGAATTTGACCATTTCTTCCAGGTTGTCAAGTTTGGTGGCATATAATTTTTCATAGTATTCTCTGACAATTGCTTGTATTTCTGAGGGATTGGTTGTAATTACTCCCTTTTCGTTCATGATTTTATCCATTTGAGTTCTCTCTCTTTTCTTTTTGAGAAGCCTGGCTAGAGGTTTGTCTATTTTGTTTATTTTTTCGAAGAACCAGCTCTTGGTTTCAGTGATCTGTTCCACTACTTTTTCTGTTTCCATATGAATAATTTGTGCCCTGATCTTTCTTATTTCTCTCTTTCTGCTGGGTTTGGGTGGTTTTAGTTATTCTGCTTCTAGTTCTTTAGGCGTGCCGTTAGAATTTGTGTTATTGATTTTTCTTGTTTCTTGAGGTGGGCCTGGATTGCAATATAATCCCTCTCAGGACTGCCTTTGCCGCATCCCAGAGCATTTGGATTGTTGTATTTTCATTTTCATTTGTTTCCATGTTTTTTTTTATTTCTTCTCTGATTGTTTGGTTGACCCTCTCATCTTTTAGTAGGTTGTTCCTTAGCCTCAATGTTTTTGGATATTTACCAAGCTTTTTCCCGTGGTTGAGTTCAAGTTTCAAAGCATTGTGATCTGACAGTGAGCACGGTATGATCTCGATTCTTTTATATTTATTCAGAGCTTCCCTGTGCCCAAGAATGTGGTCTGTCTTGGAAAATGTGCCGTGTGCAGTGGAGAAGAATGTAAATTCCTTTGCTTCTGGATGAAGGACCCTGAAGATATCTGTTAGGCCCATCTGTTCTAATGTGTCATTCAGGGCCATTGTTTCTGTGGTGATTTTCTGTTTTGTGGATCTGTCCAATGCTGAGGGTGGAGTGTTAAGGTCCCCTACTATTAGGACATTTTTATCGATAAGGTTGCTTATGTTTCTAATTAGTTGTTTTACAAATTTGGGTGCCCCAGAATTTGGCGCTTAGATATCTATAATTGTTAGTTCTTCCTGCTGGATGGTCCCTATGATTATTATATAATGTTCTTCTTCACCTCTTCTGACATCATTCATTTTAAAGTCTAGTTTGTGTGATAGAAGTGTGGCTACTCCAGCTTTCTTCTGACTTCCAGTAGCATGGTAGATAGTTCTCCATACCCTCACTTTCAATCTGAAGGTGTCCTCAGGTTTAAGATGAGTCTCTTGAAACTGCAAATACATGGGTCTTGTTTTCTAATCCGTTCTGTTACCCTGTGTATTTAGATTGGCACATTTAGTCCATTTACATTCAGTGATAATATTGAAAAATATAGGCTTATAGTCACTGTGTTATCTGTAGGTTTCATTCTTGTAAGGATGTCTCTTGAGGTTTGTGTTCTTTTCCACCTTTCCTTCATAGAGCACCCTCAGGATCTCTTGTAATGCTCGCTTACTTGTGATGAATTCCTTCAGTTTTTCTTTCTTGCGGAAAACCTTGATCTCTCATTCTATTCTGAATGACAGGCTAGCCGGATACAGGATTCCTGGTTGCATATCCTTCCTGATCATCACATTGAAGATATCCTGCCATTCCCTTCTGGCTTGCCAAGTTTCTGTAGATAAGTCTGCTACAACCCTTATGTGTCTGCCTTTGTATGTTAAGGCCCGTTTTTCCCTAGCTGCTTTCAGGATTCTCTCTCTGTCTTTATATTTTGCCAGTTTCACTATGATGTGTCATGCAGAAGGTCTATTCAAGTTATGTCTGAGGGGAGTTCTCTGTGCCTCTTCGATTTCCATGCCCATTTCCTTCCTCATGTTGGGGAAGTTCTCAGCAATGATTTGTTCAAGTCCTCCTTCGATTCCTTTCTCTCTCTCTTCTTCCTCTGGAATTCCTATGGTACGGATATTGTTTCATTTGAGTGTATCGCTCAGCTCTTGAATTCTTCGTACCTGTTCCTGGATCAGCATCTCTCTCTTTTTCTCTGCTTCCTCTTCCTCCATAATTTTGTCTTCTATTTCATTACTCTCTCCTCTGCCTCTTCAGTCCATGCTGTGGCTGCTTCCTATTTGCTTTGTACTTCATTCAAGACCTTTTAAAATTCTTCCTGACCTTTTAAGGTCCTTGAACTCTGCCGCGTGGGACCCCTTGCATTCATCTATGCTTTTTTCAAGCCCAGCCATTAGTTTTATGTTTATCATTCTATATTCATGTTCTGTTATGTTGGTTTTATCTGTTTTCATCAATTCTTGAGCTGTCACTACTTCCTGTAGTTTCTTTTGAGGAGAATTCTTCCATTTCGTCATTTTGGCTAGGTGTGTTTTGGATTGTTTCTTGACGTCGCCCTGGAAAGGAAAACAGACTGACAGACCAACAGAAAACATAAATACTCAAACGTACCAACAAATGATACAGACAAGCAGTTCACAACAGAAAAGAGAATAACAAATGAATCTCTGAGGACAATGTCCTGAAGTACCAGCTACACGTTAAGGACAGGGTGTGCAGTGTGTTGGTGGCAGAGCATATACAGAGAGTATAATGACAGGTGCAGGGGGAAGAAGGAAATGTCCTTTGCCCAGGTAGAGCGACTAAAGGGCTTAATCCAGACTGAGAGAAAACAGAATAAGGATGGATGCAAGGAAAAAAGAATGAAGATAGATGTTGCACAGATGAACTTATGTGTCCGGTTATTCCAGAGAAAGAGAGATAGGAAAGTACAGAATGGGGTGTAGAACATGCTTTGAGAGAGTGGGTTAAAAGTCTGTTTAAGCCAGCCAGGACCCTGGATGGCCAGCTCAGGGGTGTGGATCCGTAAGAAGGAGAAAGGGGAGCATACATTTAAAAAATAAAAAATGACCTGGAGTTACTCCAGGCAGCAGTCTGAACTTGGCATCTGTAGCTCCCACTGAGAGGTATCACTCCTGTGAGGAGGGTTGTGGTTTGGTGTAGGCAGGTCCAGACTCCACTGCCACAGAGATGGCTTTTGGGGTGACTTCTTGGGGCTGGTGTTTGTGGGCTTGTCAGACAGCAATGGCGTCCCTCCAGTCCCTTGTTCCCAGTCCTCGAGTCTCTATTGGCCCCTTTATTTCCGTCCTAACTCTGCTTCAGACACTGGCATAGTGCGATTTGCTGGACGGTCGCCTACCCGCCTGCTACACCCAATCTCGCTGTAATTGTGCTGGGTTAGAAGTGCTCCGCAGGCGGATGGGGGCTCGGCGCCTCTGCATGACTCGGGCTGACTGGGTCCCCGGTGCCTGTCCCGGCGCGAGGAGAGTTCTGCTGTTAGCCACAGAACTTCTCTTCAAAAGCCCTGCATTTAGGGGTTGGACTGGTGGTGGTCTCACCCTCTCTGACCCTCTTGTTCGGATGTGGCCTGATCCGCTCTTTCCCAGCTGTCTCCGAAGGCAGCTCGCCCTCTCCTCGGTAAAGCTCCCCAAGTTCGTTTTATCACTCCCAGATTAAACTCACAGTCCCTGGGGCGTTTTCTGGGTTTTGCTTTCCGTTCCTTGTAGACTACAGCACCTTTCCTCCCCAATTCTTGGAGTTGAGTCTTTTGGTTTCAGTCGTTCTTAGTTTAAAAGACAAAGGAAAACTGGGTCCCCCTACTCCTCCGCCATATTGGCCCCTCTCTGATACTGTATTTTAAACCCCAAAATAGGCCACATCTTTATATTTAACATATAAATTTATGATGCAATATTATTTATCAAAACAACCTAAAATAACAATCAGCTTGTGATTATTATTTAAGATATTATATTCCCCATTTTCCCAATATTTTTATTATTCATACTGTTGTCTAGAATATAATCTCGATCATAGAGTGACCATAAAGAACAAAAATTATTAATTTTTTCTGAATTACTGATTTACAACGTCTTAATAGTCATTTGTTCAGAAATAAATTTTATTCAAAGCAAATTTGTAACTTCTTAGAAATTACTTTGGAATAAGAATTTTGTTATAATTCACTGATAGAATCACAACATATGAAGAACATAACAGGATTTTCACTTCAGATCATGTATAGAATTCTTTTATTTTTGCAGGTAATCTTGTAAGTTGTACCAATGTGTCCCCATTAATGTCATTTGTCTCAAAGACCCATGACTGCAGAAAGTACTAGACCATCATCTGTATCCATATCTCCACCTTCCAGGACACACAGGTAATCGTACTTTCCCAGCACCTCCAGCAATTCCGGTGCAGTCACATCCTGTGTTCCCAGCAAGGACGCCTTCAAGAATATCTGGGTAGGAGAGCCACCTGCCTGCCCCGGCCACCTGCTCAGTACACTACAGGAGTGCCAGAAGTGAACTGTGGAGGAACATCAGCCCTTCTGTCTGTTTGGACCTAACTGTTACACGTTCAGACCTATCCAGTTAACACCATACGTGTGCTGACAATATGAGTGTACCTACGGGATAAAATAGATCCTGTGGAGGATCGAGAACCCACAGTCCATACCCGCTAATTGATGGGAGTCCACACACCAGCACACAGCAATGTGGGTTTCAAGTCTAGTGCTGGGTCTGAGCTGAAAAGCAGAATGTGGCTACACCAAGAGTCTAGGTAGGAGAAGCAGAGGAAAAAATTCGACTCCATCAAATGTTGTTCTGGATAAACAATTAAGTTCGCAGGAGATGGAGGAGCAGGAAAAACAGATCAAGATTGATTACACATGAACTGAGGTCCAGTAAAGAACTGGAGACCCAAAGAAATGAACAAGGCAGATGGTTATTTTTATCCATTTTAGACCCAGAGATCATTCATTTGTCTCGAATTTACAGAAAAAGACAACAGAGGTTTGGGGCTTTACTTAGTGAGGACTTTTCAGGATTTGTGGCTGAGACAGTAAATTAGTAACAGTTTAATAATAATAACAGATTAATAATAAGCTGTTTCTCCAGGTTTCTCAGCTATAAAGTCCCTACCACTGGAGATAAGAATGTATCTTCACTTCTAACTACAGTTTTGGCATTTTTCTTGTGGGAGATCCATTTTCTGTTTTCAGCAGGACAGACGAGGGTCTGAGTCACCTTGCACAAGATTTCCCAAGTATGTTCAATGCAAATTAATCAGTTGGCTGCTGCGGTACATTTGGGCAGCCTGCCCTGGGCAGGAACTTTTGGGCTTGTGTCCCAACATGCTCATGTTCAGCGATGAAGGTGCTTCCTGCAAGCCTGCCTGTGTTTCCCAGAGCCATCACCTCAGGGGATTCACAGGTGAAGATGGAGGATTTCACAACGTTTCCCATATAGAATGGGAACTGGAACAGAGCAGGACCCTGCTAGTGAGAGTGCATAATGGCACGCCACGTTCTAAACGTTGGCCACCCTCTTGTGAAGTTGGTCATACACTTAACCTTATGAGCAGCCCCACCAATTATAGCCACATCACTAACTGAAATTAGACCACATGTGTTCTCAAAACATACACAAGTGCTCACAGGAACTGTCTTTGTAGTTACTACACCATTGAAGCCACTAAGCTTTCCTCCAACAGGGGAATGATAAACATTGAAACCATAAGTGCAGACCATAGAAACACATGTGTTTCAACACAACAGAATGAATCTCATGTTCATTGTCCATCATGGGAGAAGCCACTGCCTAAGGCCACACACTGCATGAACCCATCTATACCAGATGGAATCTGCAAAACACAATGGACAAGAACTGCTCAGTGTGGGAAGGACCGGGGTTTGGACAGACCTGAGAATGATGCATCTTTTGACTTGCAGTCACTGAATTGTCCTGTAACTTGATTTCTTTCATCTAAACTCACAGCATCTTATACCAAATAAAGTCCTGTTCTGCATATTTAAGTTACTTCTGTAAAATGCTACTTACTTTGATTATTAGATAAAATGTCCTAAATTATATCCAGAAATATTTGTGTCTCAGCACTCTGTGCTGTGTTACTTCCTAGCTGGTGGTTGTCTGATGACCATATAGATTGGTTACATATTATGAATCTATATTGGAGTGGGGGACAGATTTACTTCAGCTCATGAAAGTGACAGGTTCTACTGAAAGACTGGGTTCAAGGGGCTGAGAAGGGATGGAAGGTGATAACATCATGGGAATTAACTCAAGGCAGTGGTGGGGATAGCCTGTGATGTTTTTCTATGTAGCTCCTTTCCTCACTGTGAACTATAATGAGGATGTCTGATGAAAGCCCAGAAACATGTTGGTAAATTCTCAACAAATAAATGGAAGATACCAGAAGGACGACAGAAGGTGTATCAGGATGGAGCCTGATGGGCAGAAGTGTTTGAGCAAGAGCCTTAAAGGAGCTGTAAATATTAGGATAGAGGACAGTGGTCCAGATCCAGGAAAGGATTCTTATTCCTACACATCCCAGAGCTCAGGACATCATGGGAAGACACACTGGGACCACCTGGAGGTTGAAGCAGCAAGACCAGGAGGGAAGAGAAATCTACAAGGAGGCATCTACTACCCTATGTGGAAGCTGTACTTATTTGGAAATAATTGAACTCATAATTACTTACTTTGTATATTGAAAATTGGCATCAAAATACTCTTTTCAGTTATGAAAATATGGTTTTTAAAATATTGGCAATTGTATGTAATTTCATTCCATTTCTTTCATAATGACATGAAACCTCTAGGGTGACTTATTTTAAAAACATATAATTTATCTATCTATCTATCATCTATCTATTATCTGTCCATCCATCATCTATCGCTGTCTATCCATTGATCTTTATCTGAAGTCTAGTCTAGTTCAGCATGGATCCTATTGGCACCTGCCTTCAGGACTATGAACATATTGTCTACAATTTCTTATTAGGCCTCTAATATTTAGATCCCGATGATTTCCAGGTCAACCACTCCATTTTCATCAAGGTGTTTATTTGAGTGCCATTAACTTCTTAACTAAGTTACTGATGGTCTCTGTGCCATATCAAAGAACAGTCACCCACTTTTCTGTGAAGCTGCTCCTCCTCCCTGAGTTTACAGCATCCTGTGTGAGGTCGCGATTTCTCAGAAGAGGGGATGCTCCCTCCTCACATAGGAATTCTATCTGCAGATAACAGAGAGGGTCCCCGTGTGTTGGTGTCTGTGCCCTTGAGGATGTAGGTACCGCTTCCAGGCTTTGCAGATGACTAAGCAGGCAGAGCCCATCATCAGAGAACCATCAGGACCAGGTTTCCAGGTGAGTCCATGTTCTACAGATAGTTGTCATGTGAGGTTAATATATCAGTGTGGAAACTAAATAAATATGATATTGAGAACTAGTGTCCTTTATCTATTATATTTCCACCACAGGGGACATCAATATATATTTTATATGGAATTATGTATGGAACGACAGTTAATATTGAGTGTATTTCAAGACCAGATTTGGAAAGTAGTCTTCAGAAAGTGTGTATCCATTTAAATATCTTTTTGAAAGATAGATTATAATGAATTGTGGTCCACTACTCTGTTTATTCTTTATTTTTATGCTCAGAAAGCTGAGGCCATGTCTAGACCTTCTTCCAACATAATGGATACAACCAAGTGCTCTCCCAACCCAACACCCACATGCCTTGTGAAATCAATGAAGAGATGCCCACAGAAGGCTCTGGAAGAACCAGGGAAGCCTGGTTCAGTCCCTATCCATTATAAGGACATGCTCCTTCCCACTCGCACAAATTTCTCCTCAAAATCAAGGGGAAAATATGCTCTCAGGCAGTGGGAACCCACATCTCTCTCCTCACATGGGGCTGAGGTCTCTGGGAAAGGCAGAGCTATGTTCTACAAACAGAGGAGATTCTAGGACCTTCTCTGTGCCTCATGACAGCTGCCTAAGGTGAGGGTCTCATGTGTCAGATGTGGGATCATAGGGAGGGTTGTGACTGCTGGTGACCACCCCAGGCTGAGGCCTTCTTGTCCCCAGGTGTCCTGTCCCAGGTGCAGCTGCAGGGGTTGGGCCCAACTGGTGAGTCGCTTGCACACCCTGCACCTCACTGGCAGCGTCTGTGGATTCGCCATCTCAAGCAGTAATTCTGGTGGAATTGGATCCGCCGACCCCAGGGGAGCATGTGGAGGGCATGGTTCATTTATTATCATATATTAGCAGCACATTCTACTGCCCAGATCATGAGACCCACATGTCCATCTGTTAGGCAGTTAGTTAGGCAGGAGGGAGGAGGGATAAAGCAGGTGCTGGCCACACCCTTGGAGGTTCCCCCAGGATTAACAGCCACACAATCAGAGCCACCTCCAAGGGCTAACAGGACAGGATAGGCCTAGCCACAGACCTGGCTCAAAAGTCACAAGGGGGCTTCTGAGAGCTGAGCATGGGCCCAAAAGTTGCAACTTGCCCTGAGGTTACCCAGAAGTCACCCGGGGGCATCCAGAACACCAGGAGCCATTAAGATCTCCTGGGCCACTCAGGTTACCAAGCAGAGCTGAGGACACCAGGGTTGCTCAGGTCTGCACGGAGCACTCAGATGTCCAGGGGGTGTTCCGGTCTCCAGGGGGCACTCAGGTCATCAGTTGCCACTCGAGTCACCTGGGGACACTTAGGTAACCTGGGGGGCACTCAGGTCATCACAGACACAGGACACCAGGGGCCACCTAGGTCACCTGGAGGTCTCAGATCACCAGGGGGCTCACATGTCACCAGGGGGCACCCGGGATCTCAGAGCTCATATCCAGAACGAGTAGTGTTTCAGGGTCAGTTTTCCTGTGAAGCATCTTTCTCATCATGTCCTGTAAACTTCATCCTGACCAGTAAACTGTACAAACTCTTTCCTAAAACCTTTACAAACTCAGATGTCTTCTCATGTTTAGAGTGAACTGTCATAATAATAGTACCTACCTTGACAGAGAACAAACTATGAGATAAATCAACTAATATAATCATACCAATGCCTCACAAGTACACTGGCTACCATTTACAATATATATAAGTAATTTTCAAACAGAAGAAACTGACTGACTCATTCAAGTGATCTATTTTAATATATTTTACCAACTTCTCTTTCCTTTTAACTTCTTTAAGTTTTTCCTTTGATGTCTATGGAGAGAGACCATGAATAATGACACTTGTGGTTGTCGAAACCTCACAGCGTCTCCATCAGCTCCATGACCCTCTCTCTCCCAAGGATTCTCAGTATCTCCATGCTCCTGTTAGAGAAAAGAGTATTTTCTACACTTCTCTCCTTTTGTTCTCCTTCTGGGTCAGGAAGCCAGAGACAACCCTTGGGAGGTTGCGGGGGTACCAGTATCACTCTTCACACTGAGTCAGTCTTACGAGATGGCAGCCAGGGATCCCTTCTCCTGGAATAGTTTAGGAATCCTCTGCTGGATCCACCAGTTTCCTGCACCTGCTTCTCCCCACAACACGAGGCCCAGACCTTCCTCACACTCAGCTGGAAATGAAGTCAGTTCTATGGGAACAGATTTGGAATTCTGTTTAGTGGTTGATATTCACCACACTGTTTTCCACAGATGCTACACTAGAATGTACTTACATCAAGATAATTCTAGGATAGCCTGTTCTCCTCACCCTCACCAGCACTTGATATGTCCTCATTGTGTTTGGTTTGTGTTATAATAGCCTTGTAAAAGCTGTGAGGTGACAGCTCAGTGGTTTGGGGGTGGATTTCTCTGATGAGCAGAGATGTTGAACATCAAGTCATGTGCTGGATGGACGTTTGTCCGTCTTTTACTGAGAAATAGATATTTACATCCTTGACCCAAATTTTAATCAGGAGATTTGTTTATTGTTATTATTATAATTATGAGTTTTGCTATGGACATTAAGAAGTCTCTCCTGTGATTTGGATATTAACTCTTTTTCAATATTTTTACTGTAATATCTCCCATTTCATAGACTGCCTTATCGCTCTGCTAACATTTGCTCTGCACCTTTTCTAGTTTGATGTAGTCCCTCTCGTCGGCCTTTGTTCTCTATGATTTTACTTTTATATCAAATAAATCATCGCCAAGTGAATATCATGACTTTTATCCTTTGTGTTTTCCGTGAAGGCATTTAGTGTCAGGTGTTCTGCATAATCTTTAATCTTGAGACTTTTTGTGTCGATGTATATGCATGATGTAAGATTATGGGCAAATGTCATTATTTTGCATGTATGTATCAACACCATTTTTTTTGAAGATTCGACACATTTATTTCACATGTTTTGCTGTAATGCCCTCCTACTTGTTCTTGGACTGGGGTTAGGGTTTGAATCTTTTCATTTCATTCACAAAATTCATTTTATAATTTTTATTTTATTTTTGAGGGAGAGACAGAGCACGAACAGGGGAGGCACAGAGAGAGATGCAGATACAGAATCCAGGCTCTGAGCTGTCAGCACAGAGCCTGATGTGGGGCTCGAACCCACAAACTGTGAGATCATGACCTGAGTGGAAGGTGGATGCTCAACTGACTGAGCCACCCAGGCATCCCTAGTCAACACCATTTTAAGAGACACTATCATTTCTTCATTGGGTACTGTTGGAAATCTTAGGAGGATTTGCTGACCGCACCTGCACGCTTTAACTTCTGGGTCCATAATCTGCTCCACTTGTCTAACTGTCTCACTGTACGCCAGGGACACGCTGTTGTAGCTGATGTTCCTCTGCAATATATTTAGAAAGCAAGAAGTTGATGTCCCTAAGTTCGCTCCTCTTCATGATCGTTTTGTTACTTCCCTGTGTTGTGCAGTTGCATATGAATTCGTATATTTTTCAGATTCCTTAAAAAAATTGATTGATAGTTTTATTGACATAAAAAGATAAACATAAAATTAACATTAAAATATAAAGCAGAGAAAAAGTATAGACTATCATAATACATAAAACAAATACATTAAAATTTGTATTTGGAAAAGATAAGTGAAATTTAAAAAACATAGGTCGCCTAAGGAAATAGGTAAGACTCAAACAAATGTAATCAGAACTGAAAGAGGAGACATAACAAAACTAAAGCCATGAAAAGGATCATAAAAGAAAAACTGAGACATTTATAGGCCAACAATTAGATCAACAAGAACAAACTACACATTTTCTAGAATTAGAAATCCACCAGAACTGTTATGTGAAAAAATAAAAAATGAACAAAACAAAAATTTATAAGATTTTCTTAATCTACAACCTTCACCCTCCAAATATAAAAACAGCAGAGAATTACATGGCTTTCTTAAAAATTTTACCAAATATTTAAAGAAGAATTAACACCAATATTTCTCAAACTATTACAAAACACTGATGGAAAGAACATGCCCAAATGCCTTTATGAGGACAGCATTACTCTCACACCAAAGCCAAAGAAGGACACCACGAGAAGGGAAACTACAGACCAATATCTCAGATGAACATACATACAAAATTCCTTGATGAAATCCGAGCATACCGAATTCAACAGCACACCGAAAGGGCCGTACGTGATAACCTAGTGCGATTCATCCCTGAGAAGCAAGGATCCTTCAAGACACACAAATGTATACATGTGATGCCCTCAATTAGCAGACAGATGATTGAATCTCAGCCTTCCTTAACCCATTCATAAAAACATTAGACAAAAGTCAACACATCTTCATCATTGAAAAATAACTCAATGAAAAAGGAACAGAAGGAAATACCTACACGGGATCAGGCCACTATTAAAATCCCACCCCTGACAGCATGTTGACAGTTAAACACTGAAGCCTTACCTGTCACATCAGCAGCCAGGCAACGATGATCACCCCCAACACAGTATTCAACTTGATAACGTGAAGAATAAATACGCCACCCCAAATTATGTCATCTTGTCACATGGCTTATTTGGATGAAAGTCACTTGATAAATAGTCAGCCCAGGGACACTCAGACCCTCCTTTGTCCCTTGACAGCAGGAAATACATCTCCCTCGGGAAAGCTTCCTTCCCTGTACCAGGAGGGGAGAACCATCCTTAGCCCCAGAATTAGCAACTTAGAGACAAGAAAGCTGTGCAAATAAACCTAGTTACTGGGGGACTAACTGAATATCCCAAAACCACACCTTTGATTCACCTCTTTACAAATCCAATGTTTTGCTTGTCTGCAGGTCACAAGTGCTACCTGCTTAGTTCATTCTCTGGGCGTCATATTATTAGGAAGCTCATGCACTTGCAAAATGAAATTTATTCTCTCCTGTAGATCTGTCTTATGTCAGATGAATCATTAGACCAGGTGAAAACCCAGAAGCAAAGAAGGGAAAAGCTTTCTGCTCCTACAACTGGAAGATGTACCCAGAAAAATTAGGCAATAAAATGAAATAAAGGACATTTAAATAGGTAAGAAGGAAGAATAATTACCTGCTTGAAGATGGCATGATTTTAAATATAACAGAACACTAGAGATATCACAAAGGTGTTAGAACCAATTTTTTAAAATGAGGAAAAGTGCAGAATACAAAATGAACAATAACAAAAAAAAAAAACCCACAAAAAAACAAGAGCTGTGATTCCACACACCAGCATGAAAATATATGCAAGTGCCTCCATTTTTCTGGGAGAGAGCGGGAGATCTAGAGAGCTGTACTAGCAGCCACGAAGCAAGTTGCCTTCCTCTTCTCCAGGATGTACAGAACCAAAGTGGGTTCGAGGACCGCCGGCAGCTCTAGGAGCTGATCATTGGCCAGCTGCTCTGTGATGGCTACATCAGCGTTGCCAACGGCCTCGGCAATGAAATCAGGCCGCAGCCTGTCTGTGCGCCCTCGAGCAGCCCCTGCACCTCCTCAAATTAGGAGTGGAAAACGAAGACACTGCAGTTCAGTATGCAATTGGTCGTT
Source organism: Paguma larvata (assembly GCA_030068075.1). NCBI lineage: Eukaryota > Metazoa > Chordata > Mammalia > Carnivora > Viverridae > Paguma > Paguma larvata. The sequence continues at coordinate 48,873,409 of CM057827.1, read as the reverse complement.
CAGATACAGTTGCCCCAGGCACAGGACCGGACGCGAAATCTGAAGCAGACGTCCAAACCACGTCCCCAGAGGCTTCGGAGGACGAAACACGCTATGTCACATCCCACCAAGGACCCTGCCGGGTAGCCACCTGCAGCAGATACGGGCAGCTGTAGCTACTGCGTCTGCCGATGCTTCCATAAAGACACTTGGCACAGAAGGAATGTTGGCCAAGAGCGCCATGCCGATAGAGGTCCCGATGAAGGAGACTGCACAACGGAACATGGAAAACCACCTCGTGATCCGAACGCCTTATGACCACATGGCTGACGTCACGTGTCTCGCTTTCCACTCCACAGAACAGATCCTAGCTTCTGGTTCAAGGGACTATACTCTTAAGTTATTCGATTCTTCCAAACCGTCTGCAAAAAGAGCTTCGAATGCATTCAGGAAGCTGGAATGCTGCACTCCATCTCGTTCCATCCCTCCGGAGACTCCATCCTTGTTGGGACTCAACATTCTACTCTTCGGCTTTAGGACAGCAGCACGTTTCAGAGTTTCGTCTCTGGCAATCCTCAAGATCAACACACCGATGCTATATGCTCCATTAATGACAATCCCAGGGCCGGTGTGTACGTAACGGGCGGCAAGGACGGCTGCGGGGAGCTGCAGGTGGTGTTTCATCCATGCATCACGGCTTGTGAGACAGCGCAAATGGTGCTGAGGTTTGTTCTGCCGTTTTCTCCAAAAATTCCAAATGCGTTCTCTCCCGCGGAAAAGACTTTGGGGCTAAGCTTAGGGAGATATCGACAGGACGAACGCCGGTCGGAGACACTGGCGCCGGCCTGAGCGGGCGGCAGGTGCACCGGACGCAGGCGGTGTAGACCACGCGGAGGGCTGCGCGCGGCTGCCCGAGAGGACCCGCCGCCTGCGCCGCTGGGACGCCCGCGCCGCCGCGCCGGAGCCTGCTGTCCTCGGCCACACGACCCGGCGCGCGGCATCGTGCACCCGCCCACCAGCCCCGGCTTCCTGACGCGCAGCGACGACTTCAGACCCGGTTCTGGGGCCCGGATCCCCCACCGATCGGCCCGCCTTCCTCCCCGGGGCTTCCTTCCCCGAGGCCTGCGCCCCTCCCCCGCCGCGTCCGCCGCCAGCTCCGGTGATCGGTCACTGCGCCCTCTGGCGGTTTGCTGCCACCGCTCCACCTCGGTGTGCACACAAGGGTCTTTTTTTTTGTTTTTTACACTTTTAGAGTAAATTTTATTTTTAATTAGATTCAAAATAGAAGCACAGACATCAAAATTACATCTATTTGTAAAGACTAGGTATTATTAGAGATCAAGTCCAAGATTTGGGGGGGCGGTGCAGAAGGTCGAGAGAGGGTAGAAAGTTAGATAAAATAAAATAAAATCTCCATTACTGTACATAGAAATAATCTTTAGTGCTTTAGCAATTTACTGTGGCATATACCTTTTTTTCATTTTAAGCTTTTATATTTCTGTTTTTTACATGCTATTATGTACTATTCTTTTTGTTTGTTTTTTTAGAGAGAGAGGGAGAGTGCACAAGTGGGTGAGAATGGCAGAGAGAGAGGGGGAGAAGGGCTCAAGGGTCTTTTTTCACCGTGATGCAGGATCACCGTGGGAAAAGTTGGAAGCGCAGGTCGGTGCGGTGGCTCCGCGGTCACGGATTATTACCGCGTGATTTTCGTCGGTTTTATAAATACAGGACTCCCCTTCCCTTGAACCTTTTGATCCTTTGAGGAAGGATAGAGGATTAAAGTGCCTTCTAGATCCCAAGCGGATCTGTCCAAGGGGTTTTCATCGCTGGTTCTGTCGCCTTCTGTGCCGCCTCTGCACCCTCTTGGTGTACTTCCTTCCCGCACGCGTTTTGGCGGAGAGGTAGGCCTGCAGCTCAGAGAGTCCAGAGCGACGTGCCCTTTTAAATCCATTTTAGAGAATCCGTCGATTCTGGCCTCAAATGACACCGTTCTGACAACAAAGCTCAGATCTGCAGCTTCAGTGTTCTACCTTTTTCACGTCAAAAAAATTAATGGCCAGTTTTTCCTGAAGATTTCTAGGGGACGCATCTCCCGTCGTACCTCCCACGTTCTCCCCTCCTTACCCGCAACGCTTCTTTTCAGTAACCATTTCTGAGAAGGTCATTCCCAGCGGATGGAACGAACACAGGATTGAAGATAAAGCCAATCTAATCAGAATTCGGTGAGCCCGCTGCTGCTCTCCGGCCGCGGCTTAGTTCACAATGATTGCTATTGGTTGACTTTGATCTTCCATAATTTTACATCGTATTTGTCAGTTCTCTTCAGCACGAATCGTTCTACTCACCGGGGATGCCCGCGGCAACTATGTTCTTGGAAGAGTTTTGCAATTAACCATCAGATCGGAGTTTTCTCTTTCTGGAAACTTTTTAGAAAGTGACAGTATTTCTATGTATTCAGCTCAAGCTAGGTCAGGGAACCCTAACCTCCCTCTGAAAGATACACGTTGGTTTATATTTCTCCCCAAGTGCAAATACCTCTGCTCTGGGTAGGAATACCTAGAAATATAATCTAGGATCATTTGATAAAAGTATTAAATAGATTAAAGGTAAAGTAATTGTTTCATGTTACAGGAACTTTCAAATCTTCTGAAGTCTATTGCCTAAAAGTCCTGTGTTAGTCATCCTCCTAAGGATTGTTTCAACTCTTTGGCCTGTGAAACATTTTTAAGCATTCTTAATGTGTTAAGTCCATTTTCATTCAGGTTTCCAAAAAGCTTTATTTTTTAGTCTATAGAGAGTTTACATTTATTTTTCTTTCGCGTCCTGGTTCTCCAGTGTTTGCACCTGGCCGTCTGTGGGCACTGCTTTTGTAGGATGAGAAGAAACCTACCAAGTAGGAACAGGGGTAAACAGTTCCATAAAGAACTTACCAACCAAAAGTCCTCACTTCTGTTTCTTTTTTAATTTTATTTATTTTGAGAGACATGAAGACAGAGAGTGAGCAGGGGAAGGGTAGAGAGAGAGGGAGACACAGAATCCGAAGCAAGCTCCAGGCTCTGAGCCATCAGCACAGAGCCCAAAGCGGGGCTCGAACTCACAGACCGTGAGATCATGACCTGAGCTGTAGTCGGCCACTTAACCAACTGAGCCACCCAGGTGCCCCCTCGCTTCTGTTTCTGACTTTTCTTTTGCTTTCAGCATATGGAATTACAGCAGAGAGCGAGCGTTAATACCTCCCTCTGCTCTGGCACGTGGACGAGAATGACCACACTGCCTTCCTGATTTAAGTTCCACTGGGTCTTTTTAACTCTTCCTGACTTGAAATGATAACGCCTACTTTTTCCAGTTTCTGGAGTAGTCTCAGCCATGGATCTGAGGTTTCAGGACTTCTGTCTACAAGATCAAGGTACTTTTGTGTGTTTCCAAAATAGACACTTTTTTTTCTTTTAAAAATCACATTAATATTTGAACTGGTAAGAATGCCAGGAATATTACATGGACACGGCATCAGCATGTCATTAACTGTCCCACATGACACCCTGGCTTTCAAACGGTGAATAATGGTAACTTAGATCTTCTCCGTTAGTTTTTAAAGATACGTGATTTCTTAAATAAACTTTTCATATATAATGATAATTTTTAAAAAGGAAAATATATGCAAAAGAAATAACATAATTATACAATTTAAAATGGCACAGAATAAATTATTTTCGACTAAACTTGGAAAAGTATGTAAAATACTTGTACAGTGAAAATGACCTATGTTGATGAGAGACATGTAAAAAGCACACGTGCCTGCAACTATAACTGGGTTCACAGATCGGAATTCTTCATCTTGTCACAGGGCCATCTACACAAGGTGATCTAGACGAGCCCCCAGAACTCCATCATTTACTTTTAAAGGACCAAATCTTAGCCTTGGGATTGATATATAGTCAGAGGATATGCAAATAGGGCCCTCCCTGTGCTGATTAAACCAGCCCAGCCCCGACCCTGCAGCTGGGAGAGGAGGCCCCAGCCCCGGGAGTCCCAGGTGTTCCCATTCTGTGATCAGGACAGAACACAGACATCTCACCATGGAGTTTGTGCTTGGCTGGGTTTTCCTTGTTGCTGTTTTAAAAGGTAATTCATGGTGAACAGGAGACACTGAGTGTGTGAGTGGATATGAGTGAGAGAAGCAGTGGATGTGTGACAGTTTCCTGACCAGGATGTCTTGTGTCTGCAGGTGTCCAGTGTGAGGAGCAGCTGGTGGAGTCTGGGGGAGGCCTGGTGAAGCCTGGGGGGTCCCTGAGACTCACCTGTACAGCCTCTGGATTCAACTTCGGAAGCTATGCAATGGGTTGGGTCCGCCAGGCTCCAGGGAAGGGGCTGGAATGGGTCTCAAGTATTAGCAGTAGTGGAGGTTAGTACAAACTACGCAGACTCCGTGAAGGGCCGGTTCACCATCTCCAGAGACAACGCCAAGAACACAGTGGCCCTGCAGATGAACAGCCTGAGAGCCGAGGACACGGCCACGTATTTCTGTGCGAAGGACACAGTGAGGGGCCGTCACTGTGAGCCCAGACACAAACCTCCCTGCAGAAGGGGATCGGCACCACCAGGGGGCGCACACTATGCACAGTTCTGGTTTGTATTCCCAGGAGCAGGTGCAGATGGAGGTTACAGGCAGGTTTCCTGTCAGGGTCTGGGGCTTCCTCTCCACAAAGCAGTTTCCCCCAGGGAGCTTCTCCGGACACATGACTCTGGGTTACCTTATCAGCCTTTATCCTAGAAACTTGTAATAAGAAAAATATACTAACAGGCACACAAAAGAAGCAATTGCTTACACTGCTTACTCCTGCCCCTAAATAGATATGAATTAGGCATATCCAGATGCGTGTCGCATAAAGAATTACAGGAGTTCCAGATGCACTCACTGCATCACAGGACCACCCAGATCAATGTGCAAGCTTGCTAGAAGCAACATGAAGGGCCGCCTGGACGTGAGGCTACAGAGGCCTTCAAACAAAACAAGACCGACGCCTTGTGGGGTCATTGTCTGAACCATTCTCTCAGCATCAAGTGTAGTTGACAGCACGGGAAAGCACTGGGACCATTGCGAGGATGTGGTCTTGATGTGGAGTCAGAAGTTCACACACACACACACACACACACACACGCAAGACTACATACTTCATCACCTTCATCATTGTGTCTGTTGAGAGCAGAGCAGGTTCCTTTCCAAGTCATAAATGCTTGGATGGGGCCAGGAAGTGACACTGCCTGAGGGTGTGGTTGTAACTCACTGGCGAGGGGGTTGGCTCCAGGGAGGGGCTTGTGTGGAGTTAGTCTCCCACCTGCATCAAAGGAGGGAGAACCCATGGTTTCCTTCTGGATCTCCCGTGTGTGGGGAGTGGAGAAGAGGGACAAAGGAGGTCCAGGAGTTGGCAGGCAACAATCGAAGGTCAGAGCGTGATGACTAATCCACTAAACACCGATAAAAACTCAGAAAAAGACAGAAACAGTCTTTCTAAGTAGAAACCATCTGAAGCCTTGGAAAACAAGAATAATGATCCATGTAAGCAAGCATAATAATGAAATAACAGAAATGGACCAAAGTCTTTCCCAGTGTCTCAGGTGGAAGATGTCCACTCTCCAAGGTCACCAGTGTGCTCTGAATGTCTTGTGTTCCCTGTGTGCACGAAAAGATCCCAAGCTTCGTTGGATCGATGAGAATTTTCACTTTGAGGTCCTTGATTAAATTTGGCTTCCAAATGCAGGGAAGAACTAATTGATCCATCAGTTACTGCTGTCAGTGCAATATGTGTGTCCTCCAACTTCCCCACGTAGATACTTAATCCTAAGGTGATGGGAGGAGGAGGTGGCACCTTTGCAAAGCACTTATGTCAGGAGGAGACAGCCTTATGATGGGATTAGTTCCCTTATACACCAGGTCTGGGAAAGCCCCCGTCCACCTGGCCCCATGGTAGGTACAGAGAATGAAAAGCCCTGAAGTAGAACTTGGACCACCTGAGGGCACCTGAGTGGCTCAGTAGGTTAAGCAAATGACTTCAGCTCAGGTCATGATCTCACAGTGAGTGACTTTGAGCCCTGCATCGGGCTCTGTGTTCACAGCTCTGGGGGTGGAGCCTGCTTCGGATTCTGTGTTAGCCTCTCCCTGCCCCTCCCACACTTGCATTGCCACAAAAAAAGAACACATGTTTAAAAAAAATTGTTTTTAAATAACTTTGACCATCTCAGTCTCAGTGAGCAGGGTTCCTGTCACACATCCCTGCTCCTTTTCTAGATGGGTCAGGCCTTTAGTATGAAATTCTCTGTCTCATTATTAGAGCCGAGGTGAACTAGGGTAGGCATGGATGTGTCTGTGCCCAGGAGCATCACTACACAACCCCATCCCTTAGAGAGCACAGCCCCTCAGCATTGGATCGGAGCTGGAGAATCCTGTACCTACTGGCAGTGTCTGTACAAAAGAGACACTCCAGTCTCTGGACGGAGGAGTGGACCAGGACCAGTCAAGGAAGACGTGATCCAGTCGTGTCCCCTCTCTACAGGTGTGCACTCCCAGGTGCAGCTGAAGCAGCCTGGAGCTGAGGTGAGGAACCATGGTGTGTCAGTGAAAGTCTCCTGTGAATTACCATGATACATCTTCACCATCTGTACTATAAACTGGTTCTACACACTCCAGGAAAGAGCGTCTCATACATGGGGTGGATTAACACCTACAATGATAATCCAAAAAATGCAAAGGGCTTCTCAGGTTGATTTGTTTTCTCCATGCACATGTCTGTCAACACAGCCTGTCTACAGTTCAGTGAACTGAACCCTGGGGACACATCCGTGTATTACTGTGTAAGAGGCACAGTGTGAGAATACACTTCTTGAAAGGGTCAGAACCCCAGGGGACAGCAGTGCTGGTGTGTGGAGGGAAAGGGAGAACATGTCTGCAAACTTTCTTTGACTGAGGGTTATGCATGTAGAGGCGAGTGATAAAGGATAATGTTTTTGTTCATTGAGTAATATTTTCACTCCTTTGTTGGCAAACCAGCTCCCATAAGTGGACAGGGTCACACAAACACACACACGGGACCTTTATTTTCCTAAATGTCCATGGCATTAACACTTCCTTCATGGTATATTTGAGCATGAATTCAATCTGAGCAAAGATTCTTAGGTAGATGCCAGAATCTCCCTTGTGTGGGTCACAGCAGCTCCCTCATGTTGGACAGAGAAGGTAAACAGCTTTCGCTTCTCAGAGTTATAGCAGGGGGCAGGGGAAGGTGGAGCAGAACACAAAAGGGCTAATACAAGACATGGCCACTCTAAAATTACTAGAAATCACAGAAACCCCTGTTCAGCTGGTAGGTGTAGACACTGCACATGTATTCATACTGCAGCCATGAAATATCCCCTCAACCTGGTATGCAAAACACAGGTCTATTCTCTCATGCTTGGGGTGGTCAGAAATATGAAATCAGTTAACCTGGATCTGAAACAAAATGCCAACAGGGTGTGTGTCCTTCTGAAACCCTAAAGGGGAGACTTCATCTTCTAGAGTTGCAACCTTGAATCGCTGTTCATGGCATGTCCTTCCCTGAAAATCCAGCAGGGAGGAACTAACAGAGACATCATGTGACTCTTTCCTTGTGGCAGAACGAATGCCCCTCTGCATTGCTCTCATAAAGACAATGTGTTTCCATGTGTCCATGCAAAAACCCAGGACGATCTTCCATCCCAGGGGCCTGAATGCACTCACAGTTCAATGCTCTTTGTATCATAGTCGGTGATCCTCACGAAATTGTGCCCTGTGGATGCAGGAGGTCAGGACCACTCCTCCCCTGAGCATGGAGCTCTTTGGAAGGATCGTTCTCAAGAAGAGCAAATCCAATTTCTTCTCATGTATGTTGCCAGTCATTCTGTGAGAGTATCTCACACATTGCAGTATGTGTAAGATTCGTTACTGATCTAACACACGTGCCCTCTTGTGACTCTGCTCAGGTTTGGTGTAGTCACCCAGGTGAACCTGGAGAAGGAGCCTCGGGTATAGACACCCTCACAGTCTCTCTCCTTTACCAGTGTCATCACTGAACTCATGCCAACAACAATCATCTTTGGACATTTTTCATTTTATTCTGTTTTCTCAATTCCTCCCTCTCAGTTTTGCTATGCAGAGTAAGCAGGCTATGCTCAGTTATGCTATTTGTACATTGGATTCTTTTCAAAGTGTGTTCAATGACACAAAATATAGTGGATTCATTGTCTAATTTTAATTTCCTTCTTTCACTGAGAGCCTTGGTGTGATTCCTTTTTGAAAGAATGTGATGAAATCTATGATGAAAATCTATGATGATTATATATATATTAATGCATATATTTTAGAGTTTGTACTTCTAGAAATTTAATGCAATTGCCTTCATAAAGAATACCATATTTTAAAACCAAAATTGGTTCACATAATAATATTTACCTTATGAATTTACTAGGCAATACTATTCATCAAAAGAACTTAAAGAAAAAATCAGTTTGTGATTATCATTCAAGATATTACATTCCCCATTTTTGCAACGTTTTTAACATTCGAAGGTTGTCTAGAATATAATCTAGATCATAATAGTTATATTAGAGGCTATCGATTTTCTTCTGAATTAAATATTTCCAACTTCTTAAGAGCAATTGTTTCAAAAGTTAATTTTTGAATACTAATTAATAATTTTCACAGAAATTACTTTAAAATAAGAATTAATCTTGAAAAGCACTGGTAGATAGACAACATATGAAGAACATAACGAGATTTTCACTTCAGTTCATACCTACAATCCTTTTGTTTGTGCAGGTAACCTTGGAAGTTGTACCAGCGTGTCCCCATGCATGTCGTTTGTCTCAAAAACACAGGCCTATATAAAGTCCTAGACCATCATCTGTATCCGTATACTCCACCTTCCAGGACGCACAAAAAATCAAACTTTCCCAACATTTCCTGCAGTTCTGGTGATTCCACAACCCGTGTTCCCAGCAAGGACGCCTCCTGCAACGTATGGGAGGGAGCGTCACTAGGCTGCCCAGGCCACCTGCTCAGTGAACGGCAGGAGGAAGGGAAGTGAACTCTGGAGGAACATCAGGCTTTCTGTCAGTTTGCAGCTAAGTGTTACAGACACTGACCTACCCACTTAATGCCCAAGGAATGCTGGCAATGTGAGTTTACCTTCAGGATAAAATAAGAATGGAGACCATGGATGATCCAGAACCCACATGCCACACCCACGAATTGATGGCAGTCTACACACCAGCTCACAGCGATGTGGTTTCCAAGTCTAGTGTCAGTATCTGAGCTGAAAAGCAGAAGGTAGCTGAACCTAGAGTCTAGGGAGGTGAAGGAGAGGAAGAAATTGTCCTCCGTCAAAGTTTCTTGGTGACAAAGCATTAAGTTCACATGAGTTGGATGCATAGGAGAAAGAAACCAAAGATTCATTACTAGTGCACCAAGGTCTAACGAAGAAATTGAGACTCAAATACGTAAAACAGGAAGGCCATTATTTATATAATTTACAGAAAGAGACAATATGTTTGTCCAGAATTTACTGGAAAAAATAAACAGACATATGGAAAGTTTAGTTAGTGAGGAATTCTCAACTATTTTGGGCTGAGATAGTAGATTAGTAACCGATTAACAAGGTGTGTTTCTCTAGCTTTCTCGGCTATAAAAACCCCTATTGCTGGTGATCAGGATGGGTCTTTACTTCTTCCTGCAGGGAGGGCATTTCTCAGTTGGTAGATTTAGTTCTTGCTCTCAGAAGGACTGAGGGCCTGAGCGACCTTGCACCGGTCATTTCCCAAGTACATTCAATGCAAATATCAGTTTGCTGCTGTGGCATATTTGGGCAACCTGTCACTCTCTTGTGAGGTCGTCATACATGTAACCTTATGACCAGACACAACAATTATGCCACAGAACTAAGTGAAACTAGACCAGCAGTGCACTGAAAACATTACACGCATGTGTATAAAACAGTCTTTGTAGTTACTACACCATGGAAGCCAGAAAGCTTTCTTCCAACAGAGGAATGGATGGCCATTGATATCATAGCTGCAGACAATAGAAGCAAGCCAACACATGCATGAACATGGTTGCATCTCAATTTCATTGTCCACCAGGGGAGACACCACTGCCTAAGGTCACATACTACATGAACCTGTCTATGCCAGATGGAGTCTCCAAAACAAAATGCACGGGAAACTGGTGTGGGAAGGACAGAGCTTTGGACAGACCTGACAATGCTGCATTTCTTTGACTTGTGGTTACTCAGTTGTCCTGTAGCTTGACTTTGGTGGACTTCACAGGGCTGTAGGTGTTCATCTAAACTCATAGAACCTTATACTAAATAAGGTTCAGTTTTCTATATTTAAGGTACTTCTGTAAATATCTCATTGGCTTGATCACTAGCTAAAATGTACTAAAATGATATCCAGAAATACTTGTGTCTCAGCACTCTGTATTGCGTTCCTTCTTAGCCGGGTGATTAACTGATGAACATGTAGATTGGATAGATGGCATGGATTGATATTGGGGGGCCAGGGAAGATTCGCTTCAGTTCATGAAAGTGACAGGTTCTAAGGAAAGACTGTGGGGTCAAGGGGCTGATATGGGATGGAAGGTGATAACATCATGGATATGATCAAGGCAATGGTGGAGACAGTCCGTGATGTTTTATCTGTGCATTTCCTTTCCTCACTGTGAATTATATTGAGGATATCTGATAAAAGCCCAGGAAACAGTTGGTCAATCTTCAGGAAATGAACAAAAGTGACCAGAAGGAGGACAAGAGATGGTGGATGCAGGGTCAGAGCCTGGTGGGAAGAAGGGCCTTTGAGCAAGAGCCTGAAAGGAGCTGTAAATGTTAGGATAGAGGATATTGGTCCACACTCAGGACATACGTTTCTCTTGTCTCTGTACACCCCAGACCTCAGGAACCCTGGGAAGAGAGACTCTGGGATCACCAGGAATTAGAAGCAACAAGCCCTAGAGTGAGGAGGAAATACTAGGAGGCATCTGCTACCTAATGTGGAAGCTGTACATATTCAGAAAAGACTGAAGTCAAAATTACTTTACATATGCCAAATTTGGCACCAAAGTATTCTTTCCAGGATGAAAATATGATTTTTTTTAATTTTTTAATGTTTATTTATTTTTGAGAGACATAGAGACAGAGTATGAGCATGGGAAGGGCATAGAGAGAGGGAGACACAGAATCCGAAGCAGGCTCCAGGCTCCGAGCTGTCAGCACAGAGCCCGACCCAGGGCTCAAACTCACAGACTGTGAGATCATGACCTGAGCCAAAGTCGGCCGCTTGACCAACTGAGCCACCCAGGCGCCCCGAAAATATGATTTTTTAAATACTGGCAATTGTAGGTAGTTTCATTCAATGTGTTTCAAAATGAAATCCTCTCTGGTGTCTTTTAAAATAAGGTAAAATTATCTATGTATTAGGCATGTGTGTTTGCATGCATGTATCTATCTATCATCTATCTATCTATCACTCTGTCTATCATATATCATACATCATCTATGTACTCTCTATCTATTGGAAGTGTACACATTCCAAGCAATTATCCTATTGGCACATAACTTACAGACTATGAACATGATCTCTGGAATTTCTTGTTAGGTCCCTAAACTTTAGATCCCAATGATGTCCAGGTCAGACACTCCATTTTCTTCAAGGTGATTATTTTGAGTGCCATTAAGTTTTTATCTAAGATTCTGATATTCCCTGTGCCAATCTGGCTTTCTGTAAAGCCAGTACCTCCTTCTGAAATAACAGCCTCCTGTGTGAGATGACATTTCTCAGGAGAAGGGAGGCACCCTCCACGCATGGGAAAAATATCCATAGACCACACAGAGGCACCTGTGTATTGGTGTCTGTGCACTGGAGGACCTAGGCAACACTTCCAGACTTTGCAGAGGGCTTAGTGGGCAGAGTCCATCAGCAGAGAACCATCAGGATCAGCGGTCTCCAGGTGTCCTCAAGGCTTTGAAGGTAGTTGTCTCCTGAGATCAAAACATTAGTTTAGAAAGTAAGAGAAATACGAAATTGGGAACAAGTATACTTTACTTACATTATATTTACATTAGAGTTGACATAAATATATATTTTTCTCTGCACTCACGTGTGTAATGACTTAACATTGAGTGTTTTTAAAGACAGCTTTCAAAAGTTGTCTACATAAAATGTGCTTCCTCTTTTATATCTTTTTGAAATACAGATTATAATCAATTGTGATCCACTCATTTGTTTAACATTTATTCTTATGCTCAAAACGTGAGGGCATCCCTTGACCTGCTTTCAACACAATTCCTAGACCAAGTGCTGTCTCAACTCAGACCAACATTCCTTGTGGGAACAACCAAGAGATGCCCACAGGTAATCCTGGAAGGATGAGCAGATCGTGACTCGGTCCCTGTCCACTTATAAGGATGTGCTCCCTCCCACACATGCAAACTTCTCCTAAAGATCTAGGGTACATGCACCCCAGTGATTATAGTAGTTCTATCAACAATAGCCAAAGAATGGAAAAGAGCCCAAATGTCCTCTGACAATGAATGGATAGAGAAGGTGTGGTAGACATGTGTACAATGGAATACTACTTGGCAATGAACAAGAATGAAATCTTGCTATTTGCAACACCATGGATGGTACTGGAGGATAGTATGCCAAGCGAAATGCATACTCAGATAAAGTATCTGACATGTGATTTCACTCATGTGTGAAACTGAGAAACTCCACATATGAGTATAGCAGAAGGAAAGGATATAGAAGATAAAAACGAGAGAGGGAGGCAAAGCATAAGAGAAACTAAAATACAACAAGCCGAGGGTTACTGGAGGGGGGGGGTGGAGGATGGGCTAAATGGGGGATGGGCATTAAGAAGGGCACCTGTTAGGATGAGTGCTGGATCTTCCAGGTAAGTCAGGAATCACTGGGGTCTACTCCTGAAGCCAAGACTACACTGTATGTTAACTGACTCAAATTTAAATAAAATAACGAAAAAAAGATCTAGGGTAAAATCCGTCTTGGCAGTGGGAGCCCACAGTTCTCTCCTTACATGGGTGAGGTCTCTGGGGAAGGAAGAGCTGTGTTCTACAAACAGAGGACGTTCAAAGGCATTCTCTATGTCTTGTGACAGCTGCCAAAGATGAGGGTCTAAGTTGTCAGACGTGGGACCATAGGGATGTTTATGAATGATGGCGACTGACCCAGGCTGAGTCTCCTTGTCACCAGATGTCCTGTCCCAGGTGCAGCTGCAGGGGTTAGGCCCAACTGGTGATTCAATCACACCCCTGCCCCTCCAAAGTATTGTCTCTGGATTCTCCATCTCAACCAGTTATTTCTAGTGGAATAGGATCCACTTACCCCAGGAAAGTGGGTGCAGAGGATGGTTCACATATCATCATATCATATACAGGACATACTACTGCCCTGACCATATGATCACATGTCCATGGAATGTTCTGAAAATATCTCTTAAGTCCATCCAGTCCACTGTGTCATTCAAAGACACTGCTTCCTTTTTGATTTCCTGCTTACATGATCTGTCCATTGCTATACGTGGGGGGTTGAAGTCCCCCACTAATATGGTATTATTTTCAATGAGTTTCTGTATGTTTGTGTATTTGATTTATATATTTGGGTGAATCACACTGAGGGCATAAATATTTACAATTTTTAGATTCTCTTGGTGGAGAGGCCCTTCAATTATGGTATAATGTCTTTCTTCATCTCTTGTTATAGTCTATTTTAAAACATAGATTGTAAGATTTAAGTATGTCTACTCTGGCTTTCTTTTGACGACCATTAGCATTACAGATGGTTCTACATTTGCTTAATTACCATCTGCAGGTGTATTTAGGTCTAAAATGAGTCTCCTGTAAGCAACATAGAGATGGAGCTTGTTTTCTTATCCATTCTGATACCGTATGTCTTTTTATTGGAACGTTTAGTCCATGGAAATTTATAGTGAGTACTGACAGATATGAATTGAGTGCCATTGGGTTGCCTGTACACTTGGTGTTTCCGGTGATATTTTGATCCTTTATAGTCTTCACTACTTTTGGTATTTTTTGTTTTGTTTTGTCTTTTCTCCACTCAAAGAGTCCCCCTTAAAATTTCTTGCAGGGCTGATTTAGTGGCTATAAACTCCTTTCCATTTGGTTTTTCTGGGTAACCCTTTATCTCTCCTTCTATTTTGAATCACATTTCTGTGGTTCAGGTTAAGCAGATAGTTGTGTTAATCCTACATTAATTGTCTAAGTGTGCCAGAGGGTTTGGTGTTGATCTAGCTGCATTTCAGGGATGAGAGACACAGAAAACTTCCCTACTGTCCCACCATCTTGGCCCCTCTCTCCAGAATAATTTTAATATGTTGTTATAAATTATTTAGAAAAGGAGAACTGGAGGAAGAGAGAAGATGGCAGAGTATTAATAGGATTCTGTGCTTGCCTAATCCCTTAAGACCAGGCCGGCAAATATCAAATCACTGTGAAAACCCAGGAAATAGATGTGAGCACTGACAGAACAATAGGCACCAGTAGATGGAGACAACCACACCATGGAAGGGAGGAGCTGTGAAGATGTGATTTCAGGGAGAAAATTGTCATGGGTGCAGTAGTGGTAAAGGAGCTCTGATCGGAGAAAACAGAGAGAGAGAGAGAGAGAGAGAGAGAGAGAGAGAGAGAGAGCAGCACCTGGAGGATGGCACAAGAAAAACACTACCCAATACAACTGACCAGGAAAAGGAGGGGATGATTATTGTGATATTTACAAGGAGCTGATCTCAAAGTCTGAATATTTAGAAGTCCAAGCCATCACAGGAGTTGATTCTGGTGGGAATATCAGTTCTCTGTGCAGAAAGAGTGCAGAGGCCCCGACAGGCTCCTGTGGTCTGAGGATCCCCTGTGTCACATGGGGAGACCAGATCCCCTCTTGGACTTCACATGAAAGAGGTGGTACTGCCTATCATGGGACAGGACAGCTGGCAGGCACCGTTGCACTCCCTGTACATTAGCATAGTAGCCTCGGCTGAGGGCAGGTAACCAGGACACCAGCTTCTTGCTTTTATTCACCATGAACTCCAAGCCCCCTGGTTTTTATGCAACCGCCCTTCTGGGACAAACCAGCACCAGCCACAGCACAGTGACACTTGCCCCCAATGATCAGTGGGGTCGTGCCACGCTGAGCCCCTACAATATGGAGATATGAATCCCAGCTGGTGCACCTGAGATAAAACACAGGAGCAGCACCGCACCTCCAGGGGGCTGAAGGATCCAACACAGACACGGTGAAGACAGGGAGATGATGGAAGCCTGGGACACACGAGTAAAGATTGTTCTCTCTTCAGTGAGGCATTCCTGAACAGGGGAAGCGAGAAGGCCCTCTCCAGGGAAAAGAGAGTGAACTGATGCCATTTTTGCCTGCCCCCCATCTGCATGGACACACTTCAGTGAGCAGCACAGTGCCCCTGCCTGAGTGGAGCTTGAGCTGCCTAAATCAAGCCTCAACCCCCTGCCCTCCTCAGGTGCTTCCTTACTAGGGGAGAATGCATGTGGACCAGAGCAGCGGTGGGACCCTCCCCCAGAAAACAAGCACAAACCCCCACACTCACCAAATCCACTGACACTGGAATGTGGCAAAGCTTCACCTCGAGGGGAAATAGGATCTAGCCTCTGTTACCCATCAGAGTAAATTACAACAAGTTAACACTCATGACACACTGGACAAGGTCGAAACACGCCCCACTGGAGGCGTGGGGAAACTCTGTATAGGACTGACGTGAGAGTCAGAACATCCAAAACAGAATAGTACAGTGCACACAGCATACACCAGAAACCCCACCTGAAGTGTTAGGCTCTGGACAGTATTTGACCTCTGCTTAATAAAGTCATTAATATTAGTAGCAGAAAACACAACAGGCTTTTCTCAAACACAGAAAAGACAGAGAACCAGACAAAAGACTAAGACATTCATCCCCAAGGAGAGAACAGGAAAGGTCATGGGCATAATCTAATCAAAGCAGACAGAAATAACATGCCTGAAACACAATCAATAAAACAACCATAAGGATACTTACTACCTGTGCTGGAGAAACACATAGAATACATTACGGCTACTCTTACCACAGAGACAAAGACCAAAAACTACTCCGGGTGAAAATAAAAAAGGAATAAATGAGATGTGACACTGACTACGTGTAATGACCACGAGGACAGAAGAAACGGGAAGAATGAGTGATATATAACACAAAATTTGGAAAATAATGAGCAGAAAAGATGAGGGAAAGTCAAATAAGAATCACTAATGTAGACTTACAGAACTCAGAATAATGGAAACCATAAAACTTTTGTGTCCTATGTTGGGAATCATTTTGGGCTCGCGGGTTGAGACCCCTCCCTGTGTGGAAAAGGTGGTTAAAGCAGTTGTGAGCTGGCTGGATATTGGTGTGATTTGTGTAAACGTTAGGCTCCTATTATGTAACTTCACTTATTCGCAAGCAAAGGACAAGCATTGGGAATTCTGTCCTTGCCAGACTGGTTGCACCTGTCACATTGTGGTTGGAAGAATAGGTGGAATGACTCCTGGCCTGTTTATAGATAATTGACATAGGCAGGAGTAGGTAACTTCCTGTTCTCTCCCCCTGCCTTAAATTTATATGCTAATTAACTTGAAAACAACTTGCAAGATTGAGGAAATCTCCGCTTTACTGATAAAACACATTATTGTTCAAACCATGCTTACTGATGGGATGTCACTCATTGCTGTCATGTAACTCACTACTTTTAAATAAAGACACTGAGACCAGCGGAGCAGAGCTGCCAGAATTGCCAGGGCTGCCTGCTTGGTCATCAAACTTCTTCTCTCTCGTGGCTCTCTCATTTCCTTTCTCCTGACCGACCATCTTTCGGGGACCCCTAGATTGGCTGGAACTGGACCCCGGCAAGTGGCACCCAACATGGGGCACAAAGGTAATCCCTTTCTTTCCTAAGATCCCTCTAAGACAGTCGGGACGGTTACACCCCACCTAAAGGTGCTGCAGACCCCCTTGGAGAGATAGGCAAGGTGAGTGTGGTGGGTAGTTTCAGAACTTAAAATTTTTGAGATGCTATATGTCATCCTGAGTCTAAAGAAAGAGGACTCAGTATAGAAATGAGAACTTAAACTTTTTGAGAAGCAATCACCTGCCTGGTTCCAGAAACCATGCAGTTCTCTTGAGTCACCAACACCTTTCATCCTTTGGAAAATTCCCAGAAATGTCTAACAGGGACCCAAAGGTAATACTTCAGTTTCGTAGAGACTTCTGAGAATTCAAAGGTTAGGAATCCATCGTAGGGTGACCAGGACCCCCCTGCATAAGATAGGTAGGGCCAGTTGATGGAAACTTTTTAAAGAACTTTTTGAGAAGCGATAGGCTATACTGAGTCAAAACAAAGAAGACTCAGTATAGAAAACGGAACTTAAACTCTTTGAGAAGCAATAGGCCCTTACTGAGTCTGAAGAAAGGACTCAGTATAGAAGTCAGAACTTAAACTCTTGAGAAGCCATGTGCCATAATGAGTCTAAAGAAGAGAGACTCTTTATTGACATTATTCATAATTTCCTTATTGAGAAGGGGATTAAAGTTTCACCTCAACAGTTTGCTCGTTTTCTACGTTTTGTACAAAAGCAAGGTCCTCAGTTTAACCATAAACCTAAAAACTTGGAATAAGGTTGGTGAAGAGATAAAGCTCTACTATACGATTCAGGGACCACAGAAGTTTCCTGTGGACACTTTCTCTTTATGGAATCTTGTCAGGGGTGCCTCAGATCCCCAGGTGGAGGCTGAAAAGTTACCTAGAGCGCTAAAGAGTGCGCCTCCTGAGGAGGATGTACCTCCACTTGTTGCTCCTAATATTAATAATCTCACCACCTCTGAAAAGGAAAAATTAAATCATTATATATAAATGGATATATGTAGATACATAGATCTTTAAAAATATCTATGAATATATATCTATGGATATATGCATAGATATATATGGATATAGACGTATAGAGATGTATATGGAAATATATAAAGATGTCTATGTGGACATATATATAGATATCTATCTATCTAATTATTTATCTATCTATCTATCTATATCAGCCAAAAGAAGGAATGAGACCTTTCCATTTGTAAGGACATGGAACTAGTGAGTATGATACTAAGTGAAAGCAGTCAGTCAGAAAAAGACAACTACCTTCCCATAATTTCATTCATATGTGGAACCGAAGGAACAAAGAAGCAAGGGGGAAAAGGTGAGAGGGAAAGTAAAACTATCAGGATTCTCTGCCAGGGAACCTTAAAGAGATCTCCCATGGGAAACTCCATTGCTCTCTCACCAGCCCCTGACTCCCCACAAAAGTGCTATATCCAACTCTCTCCCTCTCTCTCTCTCTCTCTCTCTCTGTCTCTCTCTCTCTTTCTCTCTCTCTCTCTCTCTCTCTCTCTCTGGTTAATCTACCTATATGTGAGGGCTGCTCATTCATTCCCTGGATAATAACTATGATGATTGGAGCTAATTGACTCTGGCTGGTCTACCTCGGGATAGAGATTTTAAGGAATAGTCCAAAGCAGCTGCCGAAAATCCTTTTGTTTCGGGGAACTTTCGTGTGCTCTCCGGCTCGACATAGACTGCCTAATTCCACTAGTGGAAAACAAAACAAAGCAAAAGAATTCAAAACAAAAGAAAATAAAATTTGGTGATCTGCTCATCTATCTGAGCTGATGGACTTTAAGACCATGTGTAACTTTTTTCTCTGCCCTCTGGGCTTCAGTCTGCCTTCAAGCTTCTAGGCCACTGAGCCCATTCTGTCTTCCCTTCCCCCTCCTCCCATCTCTGCAACCACCTGGGGTAAGGTCTAAGTCTCTGGCTCTTCTATGCCTCAGGTAGCATTCTGCTTCCCACCCCCACACTGTTGTAAGGCAAAAAACCACCTCTTTAAATTTCCTCACTGGTTCCACAGGAAAAAATTAACAATGGTAAACTTTCAAGGGGACATAGATAAAACATTATTAAGATAGATATGTCTTTTAAATCATTAAATTTTATTCTACTAAGGTTGAGATGAATGGGATTTCAAAAGTGCACTGGTATAAGGTTGAAATTCTTCTTTTCTCTACATCAGAACATAGTGTTTTCTTGGACTACTCTGCTCTTGATAAGATAATGTAAACAAGGGTTTTTTCTTTCTTTTCTACAGGAAAACCAAAGCTTTAGGTTTCATCTTTATCAGGTCTTTGATTGCTCAGTGAAAACTTCTCAATGTTAAAGGAGCCAGGTTTTGCTAACAACTATATGATGCTGTACATTGAGCTTTAGGATCTTTTATTACCGCCTTGGTCAAATAAATAGAGTTTTAAGATTTGTAATGACCTCTAATCCTATTTAGGATGTGCTTTATAATAACTTCCTGAGGCTTTAACAAACTTCCCAGGATTGAAATACTAAATGAAACATATTTGGTGTTTAAACGAATTTATGTTTGTTGAATCTGTCTTAAAGTTATCAACATTAAATATAAAACTTTATTCTAGTAAGGTTTCTGAAGGTCAAACAAGCTCTTGTTATCTCTTCCAATTTGATATCAAAAGGAAGACTGAAAGTGATGGTTATCTTTGACTCAGTTTTCATGGGTAAATGTTAAGATAGCTTTCAAAGTCCTTGGTACCCCGAAACGTTATAATTTGGCTAGCATGAGAAATTGAGACTGAATTAATGGCTATCTAACGAGATAAGAAGCTGAAGCACTAATAGTTGTGTCCAAATTCTGGATCCCAAGAAGACCACAGGGGTGCCTGGACTGATGCAAACACAAACAGTCTTTATTCGAAGCTCGAGCTCGGACCCTTGCACCTCCCGACACAGCCATGTAGTAGCAAGAGCCCTGACCCAGGTTTACACAGGCTTTTTAATCAGGGTTCCAGTACACTTTTGGGGCGGGGATGGGGATCCTTTGAATTGATTGATTGGCATTCTCTCGGGCTAGTTTCTGACTGAGTATTTCATATTTGGTGGGAGTGGGCTAGCTATGGATTGACTTAGCTTGGGGGTCCCATGCTGATTCAAAGAGTCAGAGCCAGAGGGCTGAACACTGATTAGCTTTGCTAGGGGCTACTCTAGGAATCTGACCTCCTGTGGTTTTCCTAGAACTCAAGGTGGAGGCAGGGTCTGCTAATCAAGGTCCAGTCCCACCCGGGTGGTGCCAGGGTCTGCTAATCTGGGTCCAGCCTTTTGGCTACTCTGTTTATGGGAACCCGGGGCAGAGTCCAAGGTGACTTGTTTTCCTGGAACTCAGGGCCCAGAACTACTCTAAGATGGAACTTAAACCAAAATGGAGTGGCCTTAGCCCTAACAGCACTATACTTTCACAATATGGCAATTCTCTAACACAGCAAACAGGGTTCACAGCAATCACAGCAAACAGGCCAGGAGTCTATTGCATTCCTAAGTCTCTAAATCTAATACCTAACAAGATTTAACACAGAGCAACTTAGTCTAATACATAGCAAACTACACAGGCCTCACAGC
Source organism: Paguma larvata (assembly GCA_030068075.1). Lineage (NCBI taxonomy): Eukaryota > Metazoa > Chordata > Mammalia > Carnivora > Viverridae > Paguma > Paguma larvata. The sequence goes on along the minus strand of CM057827.1, from coordinate 48,852,833 downwards.
ACCCCAAGAAAAGTTTCCCAGTGTTCACAGCAAACAGCAATCAAAACAGAATTCTCAGCAATCATAACCCTTAACAAGGTTCACAGTAAGCAGTAGTCTGGGGCGCACTGTGTCTAACACAGTACCCCTCTATGTCTACTACTTAGCAGAAAAGAGAACTGGCTTCAAACTAATGCAGGGCTGTCACTTGGGACAGGAAACTTAAACTCTTTCTTCACCAATTACTAAATGCAGGTTAGTGCTTTGAATTGTTGGAAAAACTAAGGAACTGTTTTTGGAACTGATGAAAAACATGCTTTGTGCTTGATAGATTCATAAGTTTGCCATCTAACAAATTCTAATATAACATAGAGTTCACAATTAGTTACTACTTAGTTTTCACTGGAGACTAAGGTTTCTAGCAGTTAAAGTTCTGCGAAGTGTACTTAAGACTGATGGATTAAGAAAAACAACTCTGTATGTAAGGAAGTAGGAGATATGAAAGAAAGATATAAGAAATAGAAATATACTTTTGCTGAAGGTAAAAGAAAGTAATTTTGTCCTAAATGAGACTGGTTTTTTGGAGAGAAATGTCCCGGGACAAAATTTAAATGCAAAAAAAATTGTAGAAAGTTAACCCTCCACACTTGTGTTGTTCCTGTTGAGCAGAGAAATGGACGCCTGTGCCATATAAATTAGAGACGAATCCATGGGGACTAAGACCCAATGACCTTTGGAAGATGGATGTTGCTCATATTCCATCTCTTGGTAAACTTTGCTGTATGCATGATTGCTCCTGTTACAGCTATCATTAGAGAAGATCAAAAAGGCCTAGGTTATCCAAATTTATAACCAGGACCATTGTCTCCATGGCTGCTGATCCCATTACCTGGAAGTCTGATACTCCAGTATGGGTTGAACAATGGCCCCTAACTTCTGAAGAATCAGCAGCTGCAAAACAATTGGTGAAGGAGCAATTAGATGAGGGACATATGGAACCCTCTACTAGTCCTTGGAACACTCCTATTTTCGTCATTAAAAAGAAATCAGGCAAATGGAGGTTATTACAGGATTTAAGGGCTATTAATGCCACTATGCAGGATATGGGGTTTTACAACCAGGCATCCCCTCTCCTGTGGCTGTTCCCAAAGATTTTCAAATCGTTGTAACAGACTTACAAGATTGATTCTTCACTATTCCCCTACATCGGGAAGATTGCCCTAGATTTGCCTTTAGCCTGCCATCTGAGAACCTTAGGCAGCCTTTTCAGAGGTATCAAGGCAAAGTTTTGCCTCAGGGCATGGAAAATAGCCCCACCCTATGTCAAAAGGTTTGGGGATCAAGCTTTAAAACCGGTTCGGTTTTGCAGGCTTTTAATGAGGCTTAACACCTTTAATGAGACACCTTTAGAATGGTTACATCTGCCCTCCACGCCCAGAAAAATAGTTACATCCTATCCAGCACTGCTGGCTACTTAACTAACAGGGATGCAAATGTAGTAAAGAGTTATTTGGGCGTGAGGTGACAAATATTGTTATTCCCTAGAACAAAGACCAATTGGAATGCCTATTACAAAATAGTGAGGATTGGCAGGTAGCCCTAGAAGGTTCTAGCGGTGAGATTCTTTTTCATCTCCCAGACCATCCTCTCTTGCAGTTTCTCAAAAAGCATCCTGTTAGTTTTCCTGATTTAACTAGGGCCAACCCTCTCCTAGTCCAGCTGTACTGGTCTTTACAGGTGGGTCCTCAAAGGGAACAGCTGTCATTATTAGAGATGCAAATCCTCAAGTACAAAATACTTCGGAAACTTCTGCTCATAGAGCCGAACTTCTGGCTGTCATCTATGCCTTTGCCTACCTAAATTCTAGGCCTTGCAATGTGTATACTGATTCTTATTACGTTTTTCAGTTATTTCCCCATATTGAGACTGCTCCATTGCCAGAACATCGTTCCTCTATTTTTGCCTTATTAGAAAACCTTCAGTCTTACATTCGTGCCAGGACAAAGCCATTTTATATCGGACATGTTCGGGCCCACGGTAACTTGCCTGGTCCTTTATCTGAAGGAAATAACGAGCTGATAATGTTAACTAAGGTTGCAATTTTTCCAACTATAGAAAAGGCCCGAAAGTCTCATAATTTACATCATCAAAATGCAGCAGCTTTGAGGCTTCAATTTAAATCTACTAGTGAAGAGGCCCAAGCATCGTCAGAACCCACGGGCAATTTCCAATACATGCCCCTGTCCTAGCTGCAGGAGTCAACCCCAGAGGCCTGAGGCCCCATGATCTTTGGCAGATGAGGGTAACTCAGGTCCCTTCCTTCAAAGAACTTTGTTACGTTCATGTTTGCGTTGGTACCTTCTCTCATGTCACTACAGCTTCAGCCACACTGCTGAGGCCTCCAAAGATGTGTCACAACACCTTTTCCACTGATTTTCTTATTTGGGAAAACCAAAGTGTAAGGGCAAATCAGGACTGATTCCATTTTGCTTAAGGGCAAACTGGGACTGACTCCATTGTGTTTCCGTGTCCTCCACCCTGAGTCCCCAGTGCCTGCTCAAAACCTGCAACTTCCAGGTTCCAAAAGAACCACACCCAGTGACCTATGGAACAAGACCCTGACCCTTCCTCAGCCAATTGGCTAGGGTCACGACCATCACCCCTCCCACTGCCCCTAGACCCCTTTAAAACTATTGTGTTTTTGGAACGGGCCTTCTCTCTCGACCCACTGCTGCTTCAGTGAGGTAGGAGATTGAACTCGAGCTAGCTCGAATAAAGGCTCTTTGTTCTTGCATCGGACTCGGCTCCCTGGTGGTTTTTGGGGTCCCCGAATTCTGGGCATAACAAAAGGCCATAAAGACAATGTTCGTGCATATACATCTGCTGCCTTTAAAAATCTGATGCAGACTTTTCAGATCGCTCAGACCGCGGGCTTTCCTTATATTCCCCAAGGCCAAGGCATTGTGGAGAGAGCCCGTCAAACCTAAAAAACTCAGAGAAAAAAAATTACAAGAGGGAGAACTTAAGTATACCTCCGCTCATCATATTCTTAACCATGCTCTGTTTGTGATTAATAATTTCAATGTTGATGCATCGAGACTGAACAATCCTGGAATAAAGTATACAAACACATACTGGGGGTCTGGATAATAATCTTTCTAACTTTGTTGATCACTCTTTTGTTTCCATGATGATTAATATCAGCGTTTCCATTCTAATATTGTTATTCTTCATCTACTTCTTGTTATCTTTAGAATTTTAAGCTGCAGCATAGAATCTATTTCAACAGAATTTCATGCCTTTGCTCTTAAAAACAAAAAAGGGGGAGAAAGATTTTGTAAACCAGAAGATACTGGCCCTGGTAACACTACCTAAGGAAAAGACTCAGGCCCATAAGGGACTGGACCGGGGCCCTCATTGGTGGATGGCAGTGCCTTGAAGCAAATGCCAGGTTGTAATACGACAAGAACATAATAATGGCTGGTCTGACTCTGAAGGAGGGCTGGTTAGCCAGAGACGGGTAAGACTCCTCAGGAGGAACAACCTAAGACAGGCACAGTCATTGTAACAGTCACCACCACACATGGCTGTAGGGTCAATGGGCCTCGGTGTTGACTTGAGATTTATCCTAATATCCTCCTGAAGAAGACAGGCCATAGAAAACTAGGAGTGACTCCAGAGCTTCTTCCCTTAATAAACCAGCATATGCTGCCATACTTTATTGATAGTAAAATAATGTTGAGAATCCTGGAAATAAAATCTCTAAGAAATCAATAGAGTTTAGAATGTATTTTGATCTATTTAGACTGATACCAGACCCTCAGGAATGTGATTATTACTGTGGGTTTTGGTCAGGACTGTGGTAGGAAATAGAGGCTAGATAATGTTTTAAGAAATGTATGTTTTTCGAGTGGCCTTTCAACTGTAACCGACAATATGAGTAAAATCTCTGTGTTTTGTACTTGCTCTTTCAACCTATGGCACTTATTAGAATGTATCTATTACATACTTTGCATTTAAAAAATAGAAAGGGGGGAGATGTTGGGAGCCATTTTGGGCTTACATGTTGAGACCCCTCCCTGTGTGGAAAAGGTGGTTAAAGCAGTCATGAGCTGGCTGAATATTGGTGTGATTTGTGTAAACGTTAGGCTCCTATTATGTAACTTCACTTATTAGCAAGCAAAGGACAAGCATTGGGAATTCTGTCCTTGCCAGACGGGTTGCACCTCCCCCATTGTGGTTGGAAGAATAGGCTGAATGACTCCTGGCCTGTTTACAGATAATTAACATAGGCAGGCCTATGTAACTTCCTGTTCTCTCCCCCAGACTTAAATTTATATGCTGATTAACCTGAAAACAACCTGCAAGATTGAGGACGTTGCTGCTCTACTGATAAAACATATTACTGTTCAAACCATGCTTACTGATGGGATGTCACTCATTGCTGTCATGTAACTCACTACTTTTAAATAAAGACACTGAGACCGGCAGGGCAGAGATGCCAGAATTGCCAGGGCTGCCCGCTTGGTCATCAGACTACATCTCACTCATGGCTCTCTCATTTCCTTTCGCCTGACCGTCCATTCTTCGGGGACCCCTAGATTCACCGGAACTGGACCCCGGCAGTCCTAGGAGTCCCAGTAGAAGCAGAGAGGAAAGAAAGGACAGAACACATATTGAGCAGATTATAGCGGAAAAGTTCCCTGAACTGAGGGAGGACATGATCCAGGACAAGAGGGCGGTCGAGGGCTGCATTTCTCTCTCGGGTTTTCAGCTCCACACTCTACACATTGCGGCGACATGAACACAGGAAATGGTTTGTAAAAGCTGTGAAAACACAGAAGTGCCCTCGCTGTTTGGGATTAACCATCATATTGGTAATACTCACAGGAGCTAATTGCCCGGCCTGGGATAAATATAACTTAGATCCCTGTGGCAATAAATGTGAGTTTAGAAGTACAACTGTCTCCCGGGTGCTGAGGCGGTTCAGTCACTTAAGCATCCACTTCAGCTCAGGTAATCATCTCGGGAGTCACAAGCTGGAACCCGCATCCAGTTCTGTACTGACAGCTTGGAGCCTGGAGCCTGATTCAGATTCTGTCTCCTTCTCCCTCTGCTCCTCCACCACGCATACTCTGTGTGTCTCTCTCTCTTTCCCTCAAAATAAATAAAACATTTATAAGAAATTTTAAAAAGTACAACTCCAATTCATAGATGAAAGAAATATTTTTAAATATAGCATCCTTACTGATCTAAGGTATTCTGCCTTTACCATATTTCACTAAGGATTCCACCATTTTCTCTATTCTGATTTCCATTGATGTCCCCCCAGAGTTCATGTATGAATCACACTCGTGGTTGTTGAAAAACCCCAGCATCGCCATCAGCTCTGTGAGTCTCTGTCAAGGCTTCTCAGTATCTCCAATTCCCCGTGACAGAGACGATCTCATCCCCACCCTTCACTCTACTGGGAATTCTAGAAGGTCAGGAACCTGCAAACCGCACTGGGCACGTCCGACCTTGTCCTGAAGGGGAATCCGGGGAGCAGGTGTGTCCTGTGGGGGGTGGAGGGGCAGGTGCTGTGTCTACTCTTACCTCATATGTCTTGGACTGACACACTCCCTCCCTGCTGCAGTGTGTACCATTTCACAGTGTACGATGGTGATAAATTAATTCCTACCTCACACATTTGGGTGCATATGTGAAAATATGGTTTCTCATGGATACGATATAATCACCACAGCAAAATCACAAAATAATAAATTACCATATTCTGAAAGATGTAGTGGCACCAAACACTGCACAGGGTCACTGACTTCTTGAAGATTCTACCTGCCAAATTTACTATATAGTCAGCGTACATGCAGTTAGGCCATCCATCTGCTGATTAAACCAGCCCATCCCTGACCCTGCAGTTTGGAGAGGAGCCGTGGCCCCTGAAGTTCCAGGTGTTCCCACTCGGTGGTCAGGACAGAACAGATACATATCACCATGGAGTTTGGGATGATTTGGGTGTTCCTTGTTTCTATTTTAAACTGTAATTTATGGCGAACAAGAGATACTGAATATGTGAATGGATATGCATGAGAGAAACAGTGGATCCGTGACAGTTTCTGGACCAGGATGTCGTATGTTTGCAGGCGTCCAGTGTGAGGTGCAGTTGGTGGTGTCTGGAAGAGACTTGCTGAAGCCTGTGGGGGGATGGGATCCCTGAGAATCTCCTGTGCAGCCTCTGGATTCACCTTCAGTAGCTACTACATGAGGTGGGTCAGCCAGGCTCCAAAGAAGGGCTGAATGGGTGACTAATCATCTGCATGGTTTAAGATAAGACCCAAAGGTCATAATTTTATGCACTGATATTCAACGCCATTTGTGGAAAAGGCTATCTTTTCCCTACTTTTTATTCGATGAAATCTCATGGAGGATTTGCTGACCGCATGTGGACACATTTTTTCTGGCCTCTATAATTTGCTCCACTGGTCTGTGCGTCTGACTTTATGCCAGCACCACACTGGTTTAGTTAATGCACCTCTGCAATATACTTAGAAAGGGGGAAGTGTGATGTCTCCAGGTTTGCTCCTCTTTCATGATTGTTTCTCACCTCCATGCGATTTGTAGTCGCATATAAGTAAGGATATTTTTTGATTTCTCAGAAAGCTTCATTGGTAGTTTTCTTAACTCAATTTACATTAGAAACTATTAGAACAGAGAAAAGCAATAAAGAGTATAATAATAAAAAATTAGCAAGATTGAAATTGATATTTGAAAAGATACATGAAAATTAAGGAAAATCCACAAATGAGCAAAATAGGTAAAACTCAAATAATTACAATCAGAACTAAGAAAGACAGATAACTGACAGGAAAATATTGAAAACATCCAGAAGAGAAAATACTTAGATAAATATAGACCCACAACTGGATAACACAGGGTAATTAGGAAATTTCTAGAATCATATGATCCACTAAGACTGCTCATGAAGAAATAGGAATTTAACGGAACAAAAACAAGTGAGAAGATTGAATCCATAATATAATATTTTCTCCCTCCTAAAAACAGTCAGCCTAGTGCCAGAGGGCTTTATCTATGAATTGAATCAAAATTTAAAGAAGATATAATACCAGTCCTTCTCAGATTCTTACCAAAAATGGATAAAAAAAGAACACACACCAATTCATCCTGAGGCCTTCCTTACTGTGATGCAAAATCCAGACAAAGTCACCAGAAAAAGAGAAACTAAAGGCCAATATCTCAGATGGACGTACATGCAAAACTCCTAGCATAGCGAATGCAGCGGCACATTGAAAAGATCATAGGTGACAATCCAGTGTGATTCATGCCTGGGATGCAAGGGTCCCCAACATACACGAGTCTGTAAAGGTGACACCCTGCTTTAACAGAGACAGGGATTGATTCTACATCATCTATTGATGCATAAAACTTTAGACACAGAAATTTGTCTTTAGACAAAGAAATTGTCATTATTAACATATCTCAAAACCTGACAAAAAGAAAGAAATTACCTCCATGAAATCATAGCTATTTATGCCACATACATGCCCACACCTGAAAGCACAGTCAACAGTGAAAAACTGAAGCCTTTCCTGTCACATCAGGAGCTAGGCAAGGATGCTCATTCCCCACATAGGTATTCCACATGTTAACACAAAGGAGAATAAAATATACCACCCCAAAATATGTCCTCTTGTCACATTGCTTATTTGGATGGAAGACACTTGTGAAACAGCCAGTGCAAGGACACTCTGAATCTCCTTTATCCCCCCGACAACATGAAATAAATCCACTCCAGAGAGTTCCATTCCATGTACCAGGAGGGGAGAACCATCCTTAGACTCAGAATAGAGATTTTAGGGTCAGGAAGGCTGTGCAAACAATCCTTATTACTTGGCGAATACTTAGTACCCCAAACCCACACCTGTGCTTTAACTCTTTATAAATCCAATGTTTTGTTTTCGGAAACACATTCCGAAACACATTCCGAAGCATTTCACAAATGCTGCCTATTTTGTTTATTCTCTGGGTGTCATACTATTAGGAAAAGGATGCACTTGCAAAATGAAATTTATGCTCACCTGTAGATCTATCTTATGTCAATTGATTTATTAGACCAGGCAAAGAACACAGAAGCAAACCAGGGAAAGCTTTCTGCTCCTACAACTGGAAAACATACCCAGAAAAACTAGGGAATAAAATTGTAGGGAGCCGTTTTGGGCTCACAGGTTGAAACCTTTCCCTGTGTAGAAAAGTGGTTAAAGCAAAGCTCCAGCTGGCCAAAATGGCAGGCTTGGATTTCTTGAGCTACTCTCCTTGGCCCCAAGGAATGTAAAGGAGAAGGACCTGGAGCACAATGCCATGATGGATTTATAAGACCTTAAGAAAACACCCTGCTCTCTCCCCCCACCCTAAATTTATGTTAAAACCAACATACAGTATTAATGAGGTTTGCCACCCTGCTGGTAAAAATGGATTATTGTTAAAGAGATCAAACTACCTTTTAAATAAAGACACAGACCAGCAGGGAGAGAACGACCAGAATTGAGAATCACCAGAAGAGGATCACCAGAATTGAGAATCACCAGGATAGAGAAGACGCCAGAGGACGCCAGAATTGAGAAGATTTTTCTTGTGACTCTCTCACTTCCTTTCACCTGACCGTCCATCCTTCGTGGACCCCTAGATTCGCCGGAACAAGGACCCCAGCGTAAAATGAATTAGAGGCATGTAAATCAGTAAGAAGGAAGAAAATTATTTGTTTGAAGATGACATGATCTCATTTATAGTAAAACCATACGAAAACCAGGAGAAAATATTAGAACTAATTAACAAACTCAGGAAAAGTTCAAGAAAGAAAAAACCATACCAAAATTATGTGGTTCCACACACCAAAAATACAATATATGAAAAAGAAATAACAAAAGCATACAATTTAAATTGGTACAAAATGAACCATCTGGGTGGCTCAGTTGGTGAAATGCCCACTCTTGATTATGGCTCAGGTCATGATCTCATGGTTCCTGAGTTTAATCTCCGAAGGAAACTGTGAACTGATTGTGTGGAGCATGCTTGGGACTCTCTGTCTCCCTCTCTCTCTCTAACCCTTTCCATGTGTCTCTCCCTCTCTCTCTGCCACAACAAAATAACACACAATAAAATGAAATGACACAATATAAAGAATTCAGAATTGAATTTCACTAAAAAGTAAAATATTAGTATAACACACATGACCACCTTGAAGAAAGATATTTAAAAAGGAAAACACACATTCAACTATAACTAGGTTCACAGATTAGGGTTTTTCATATTGTCACAGCGCCGTCTACACAAGGTGATCTAGATGTGCCTCCCTATCCCTGTCGTTCAATTTTAAAGAATCAAATCTAGGTGGAGTTTAATATATAGTCAGAGGATATGCAAATAGGGCCCTCTCTGTGCTGATTAAACCAGGCCAGCCCCGACCCTGCAGCTGGGAGAGGAGCCCCAGCCCCGGGAGTCCCAGGTGTTCCCGTTCTGTGATCAGGACAGAACACAGACATCTCGCCATGGAGTTTGTGCTTGGCTGGGTTTTCCTTGTTGCTGTTTTAAAAGGTAATTCATGGTGAACAGGAGACACTGAGTGTCTGGTGGATATGAGTGAGAGAAACAGTGAATGTGTGACAGTTTCCTGACCAGGATGTCTTGTGTCTGCAGGTGTCCAGTGTGAGGTGCAGCTGGTGGAGTCTGGGGGAGACCTGGTGAAGCCTGGGGGGTCCCTGAGACTCACCTGTACAGCCTCTGGATTCAACTTCGGTGGCTCCTACATGCACTGGGTCCGCCAGGCTCCAGGGAAAGGGTTGGAGTGGGTCTCATTAATTGGTAGTAGTGGAAGCGCATACTACGCAGACTCTGTGAAGGGCCGATTCACCATCTCCAGAGACAACGCCAAGAACACGGTGACCCTGCAGATGAACAGCCTGAGAGCCGAGGACACGGCCGTGTATTTCTGTGCGAGAGACACAGTGAGGGGCCGTCACTGTGAGCCCAGACACAAACCTCCCTGTAGAAGGGGATCGGCACCACCAGGGGGCGCACAGTATGCACAGTTCTGGTTTGTATTCCCAGGAGCAGGTGCAGATGGAGGTTACAGGCAGGTTTCCTGTCAGGGTCTGGGGCTTCCTCTCCACAAAGCAGTTTCCCCCAGGGAGCCCTTATGGACACATGATTCTGGACTTATCCCTTTAGTGTCTGAATTAGAAACTGGTATTTGGAAAAGTGTAGTAGCATGCACAGAAGACAGAGCTGTTTGCACTAGCTTAATTCCTGTGACAAATACGAATTAATTGCAGATCTCCTGATGACCAGGAAATGAAGTACTACAAGATTCCCATTCACTCACTGTGCATCACAGGACCACCCAGCTCCACATACAAGCTTGCTAGAAGCAGCTAAAGGGCATGGTGGACATGACATAAGAGAGGCATCCCAAATCCAAGCAAAAGAAGGATACTCCTGGTGGAGTCATTGGCTGAACCCTACTCACTGCATCAATTGTAGCTGACAGCCTGTGAGAGCCATGGGACCCCCACCAGTATGTGGTCTGGATGTGGAATCTGATGATATCACACACACACACACACACACGGGACCCTATAAACATTTCATCGTCTTCATCATTGTGTCTGTTGAGAGCAGAGAAGGCTCCTCAGCAATCATAAATGCTTGGATAGAGCAAAGAAGTGACACTGGTTAAGAAGGTGGTTGTGGGTCATTGGGGAGGAGCTCCTGCTCCCAGGGAGGGCTGTGTAGAGTCAGTCTCCCATCTGCATCAAAGGAGGGAGAATGCGTGGGTTCCCGTCCGATTTCCCATGTGTGGGGTGGGAGGAAAACAGGGACAAAGGAGGTCCAGGAGCTGGCAGGCAACAATCCAAGTTCAGAGTGTGATGACTAATTCGCTAAACACAGGTGGAAACTCAAAGAGGAAAAGAGAGAAACGGTAATTAAACTAAAACTTGTCTAAGTCTTGGAAAACAAGAATAATGATCCATGTAAGCAAGCACAGTAATAAAATAACAGAAATGGACCCAGGTCTTACCCAGTGTCTCAGGTGGAAGCTGTCCACTCCCCAAGGTCACTTTTGGCTCTGAATGTCTTGCGTTCCCTGTGTGCATGAAAAGACCAGAACCTTCTATTGGATCCATGAGCATCTTCAGTTAGAGGTCCTCAATCAGTGCAGGCTTCCAAATGCAGAAAATAAATGAATGATTCTTCAGTGGCTGATGTCAGCTCAGTATGTGTGTCCTCTACCTTCCCCCTGTAGACACATAATACTGAGGTGATGGGAGGAGGAGGTGGGGCCTTTGGGAAGCATTTATGTCAGGAGGGGACAGCCTTGTGATGGGATTAGTTACCTTATACACCAATACTTGGAAAGCCCCTTGCTTCCTGGTCCCATGGTAGGTACAGGGAATATGAAGCCCTAAATTAGAACTTGGACCACCTAGGGGTGCCTTTGGGGCTCACTCAGTTTAGCGACTGACATTTGCTCTTGTCATGATTTGAGGTCAGTGAGTTTGATCCCTTTATCAAGCTCTGTGCTAACAGCTCAGAGCCTGGAGCCTGCTTCAGATCTGCATCTCCCTCGCTCTGCCCCTCCCCCACTCACACTCTGTCTCACTCACTCTCAAAAATAAATATACCTTAAAAAATATTTTAATGGGCACTTGGGTGGCTCAGTCAGTAAGTCGCCCACTCTTGGTGTTGAGTCAGATCATGAGATCACAGTTCGTGGGTTGAGTGTTGCTTTGGGCTCTGTGCTGATGGTGAGAAGACTGCTTGGGAATTTTTTTCCATTTCTGGGAAAAGTTAATTGTTGTTTTTATTAACTCAATTAACATTAGAATTATTACCATCTGTAAAAGGAAAAAAGACTATTAGAATGCAAAAATTAACAAGATTGAGAATATTTAGATAGATTAAAGATTATTAAAAAGCATTTATAACTAGGAAAATAGGTAAAACTCAAATAAATATATCAGAACTAAGGAGACATAATTGAGAGCAAAGAAATGAAAACAATCATAAGAGAAAATACTTAGATAATTATAGACCCACAATAGGATAACAAAGGGCACTTAGGAAATTTCTAGGGTCATATGATCTACCAATACTGTTCATGAAGAAACAGAAAATTAAGAGAAGAAAAAACAAGTAACAAGTTCGAATCCATAATATAATACTTTCTCCGTCCAGGAAAAAGTCAGCCTAGTACCAGAGGGCTTTATCTATCAATTGTATCAAAATTTAAAGAGATTTAATGCCAATACTTCTCAGATTCTTACCAAAAATGGATAAAAAGGAACACGCCCCTGTTCATCTATGAGGCCAACCTTACTGTGATGTGAAATCCAGACAAAGACACCAGAAAAAGAGAAACTAAAGGCCAATATCTCAGATGGATGTACATACGAAAATCCTAGCATACTGAATACAACAGCATAATGAAAGGATCATAGGTGACAGTCCAGTGTGATTCATGTCTGGGATGCAAGGGTCCCCAACATACACGAATCTGTAAAGGTGACACCCTGCTTTAACAGAGACAGGGATTGATTCTACATCACCTACTGATGCATAAAAACTTTAGACAAAATTCAAAAGACTGTCATTATTAAAAAATCTCAACGACTGAGGAAGGAAGGAAAATATCCCCACGAAATTGTCCCATATATGAAAAGCCCACACCTGAAATCATATTCAGCGATGAAAAACTAAAGCCTTTCCTGCCACATCAAGATCCAGGCAAGGATGCTCATTCCAAACATAGGTATTCCTCATGCTAACACAAAGAAAAAAACAAAATATGCCACCCCAAATAAGTCATCTTCTCACATTGCTTATGTGGATTAAAGTCACGTGAGAAACAGTGAGTGCAAGGACACTCCGAATCTCCTTTGTCTCCCTGACAACATGAAATAAATCCACTCCTGAAAGTTCCATTTTCTGTACCAGCAGGGGAGAATCATCCTTAGCACCAGAATGTTGGGAGCCATTTTGGGCTCACAGGTTGAGACACCTCCCTGTGTGGAAAAGGCAGTTGAAGCAATGCTCCTGCCAGCCAAAATGGTGCCCAGTCTTACCTCCTTCTAAATAATTTTTCAGGCTTAGATTTCTTGAGCTACTCTCCTTGGCCACAAGGAATGTAATGCTCTTTTGTTTATGGCATTTAGATAAAAGGGAAGGACCTGGAGCACGATGCTTTGATGGATTACATCCGAATGAGTGTAGCCTGGCCAGAAGTCATCTTAAAGTTGCATCTTGGGGATGGGTTGCACAAATTGATAGCAGTTATGAGCTGGCTCGATATTGGTGTGATTTGCGTAATCGTTGGGCTCCTACTATGTAAATTCACTCATTCACAAGCAAAGGACAAGCATTGGGAATTCTGTCCTTGCCAGACTGTTTGCACCTCCCCCATTGTAGTTGGAAGAATAGGCAGAATGACTCCTGGCTGGTTTATAGATAATCAACATAGGCAGGCCTAGGTAACTTCCTGTCCTCTCCCCCAGCCTTAAATTTATATGCTAATTAACTTGAAAACAACTTGCAAGATTGAGGAAATCACCACTTTGCTGATAAAAACACATTATTGTTCAAACTATGCTTACTGATGGGATGTCACTCATTGCTGTAATGCCACTCACTACTTTTAAATAAAGACACTGAGATCAGCAGAGCGGAGATGCCAGAATTGCCAGAGATGCCTGCTTGGTCATCAGACTACATCTCTCTTGTGGTACTCTTATTCCTTTCCTCTGATGGTCCATCTTTCGGGACCCCTGGACTCAGCAGGAGCTGGACTCCGGCACCAGAATAAAGATTTTAGGGCCAAGAAGGCTATGAAAATATACCTTGTTACTTGGTGACCAATTACTGCCCCAAACCTGTGTGTTTGCTTTAACTCTTTTCAAATCCAATGTTTTGTTGAATGAAAGTCACAAGTGCCACCTACTATGTTCATTCTCTGGGTGCCATATTTTTAGGAAATGCATGCACTCGCAAAATGAAATTTATGCTCTCCTGTAGATCTGTCTCACATCAATTGATTTATTAAACCAAGAAAAAATCACAAAAGCAAAGAAGGGGAAAGCTTTCTGCTCTTACAACTGGAAGATGTATCCAGAAACAATAGGTAATGGAATGAATAAAAGACATGTAAATTGGTAAGAAGGAAGAGAATTATTTGTTTTAGGATGACATGATTTTAAGTATAGTAAAACAATAGAAAATCTACACAAAAAAATATTAGAACATATTAACACAGTCAGGAAAAGGGTGTTAATTACCAAAACTGTGTTGTGGTTCCACGCACCAAAAACACAGTATATGAAAAAGAACTAACAAAATCACACAACTTAAAACTGCAGAAAATGAACCACCTGCGTGGGTCATAAGGTTAAATGCCTATTCTTGATTAGGGCTCAGTCATGGTCTCCTGGTTCTTGAGTTTAATCCCCGAAGCAAACTCTGCACTGATTTTGTGCAGTATGCTTGGGATTCTCGGCCTCCCTCTCTCTCTCTGACCCTCTTCCAATGTCTTTCCCTCTTTCTCTCTATCACACAAAAATAACACAGTAAAATGAAATGACACAAAATAAAATATTTAGAATTGAATTTCACTAAAAAGTAAAATATTAGTATAACAAACATGACCACTTTGAAGAAAGATATTTAAAAAGGAAAACACACATGCACTATAACTGGGTTCACAGATTAGGGTTCTTCATATTGTCACAGTGCCATCTACACAAGGTGATCTAGATGTCCCTTCCTATCCCGGTTGTTCAATTTAAAGGATCAAATCTAAGTTTGGACTTTAATATATAGTCAGAGGATATGCAAATGGGGCCCTCTCTGTGCTGATTAAACCAGACCAGCCCCGACCCTGCAGCTGGGAGAGGAGCCCCAGCCCCGGGAGTCCCAGGTGTTCCCGTTCTGTGATCAGAACAGAACACAGACATCTCGCCATGGAGTTTGTGCTTGGCTGGGTTTTCCTTGTTGCTGTTTTAAAAGGTAATTCATGGTGAACAGGAGACACTGAGTGTGTGAGTGGATATGAGTGAGAGAAGCAGTGGATGTGTGACAGTTTCCTGACCAGGATGTCTTGTGTCTGCAGGTGTCCAGTGTGAGGAGCAGCTGGTGGAGTCTGGGGGAGACCTGGTGAAGCCCGGGGGGTCCCTGAGACTCACCTGTACAGCCTCTGGATTCAACTTTGGAAATTATTGGATGGGCTGGGTCCGCCAGGCTCCAGGAAAGGGGCTGGAATGGGTCTCAAGTATTGGTAGTAGTGGAAGCACATACTACGCAGACTCCGTGAAGGGCCGGTTCACCATCTCCAGAGACAACGCCAAGAACACGGTGGCCCTGCAGATGAACAGCCTGAGAGCCGAGGACACGGCCGTGTATTTCTGTGCAAGAGACACAGTGAGGGGCCATCACTGTGAGCCCAGACACAAACCTCCCTGTAGAAGGGGATCAGCACCACCAGGGGGCGCACACTATGCACAGTTCTGGTTTGTATTCCCAGGAGCAGGTGCAGATGGAGGTTACAGGCAGGTTTCCTGTCAGGGTCTGGGGCTTCCTCTCCACACAGCAGTTTCCCCCAGGGAGCCTCTCCGGACACATGATTCTGGGTTACCTTATCAGCCTTTATCCTAGAAACTTGTAATAAGAAAAATATACTAATGGGCACACAAAAGAAACAATTGCTTACACTACTTACTCTTGCCTGTAAATATCAATGAATTAGGCATATCCTGAGGCATGTCACATGAAGCATTACAGGAGTTCCAGACGCACTCATGTATCACAGGACGACACAGCTCAATGTGCAAGCTTACTAGAAGCAACACGAAGGGCAACCTGGACATGAGGCTACAGAGGCCACCAAACAAAACAAGACAGACACCTTGTGGGGTCATTGTTTGAACCATTCTCTCAACATCAAGTGTAGTTGACACCACGGGAAGCACTGGGACCATTGCCAGGATGTGGTCTTGATGTGGAGTCTGAAGATCATACACACACACACACACACACACACACACACACACACATGCAAGACTACATAAACTTCATCACCTTCATCATTGTGTCTGTTGAGAGCAGAGCAGGTTCCTTTCCAAGTCATAAATGCTGGGTGGGGCCAGGAAGTGACACTGCCTGAAGGTGTGATTGTAGGTCACTGGCGAGGGGGTTGGCTCCAGCCAGGAGCTTGTGTGGAGTCAGTCTGCCACCTACATCAAGGAAGGAGAACCCATAGTTTCCTGCTGGATTTCCCATGGGTGGGGAGTGGAGAAGGGGGACAAAGGAGATCCAGGAGTTGGCAGGCAACAACCCAAAGTCAGAGCATGATGACTAATCCGCTAAGCACGGATAAAAACTGAGAAAAAGAGAGAAACGGTCTTTCTAAGTAGAAACCATCTGAAGCCTTGGAAAACAAGAATAATGATCCATGTAAGCAAGCATAATAATGAAATAACAGAAATGGACCGAAGACTTACCTACTGTCTCAGGCGGAAGACGTCCACTCTCCAAGGTCACCAGTGTGCTCTGAATGTCTTGTGTTCCCTGTGTGCACCAGAAGACTAGAAGCTTCTGTTGGATCGATGAGAATTTTCACTTTGAGGTCCTTGATTAAATTTGGCTTCCAAATGCAGGGAAGAACTAATTGATCCATCAGTTACTGCTGTCAGTGCAATATGTGTGTCCTCCAACTTCCCCACGTAGATACTTAATCCTAAGGTGATGGGAGGAGGAAGTGGCACCTTTGCAAAGCACTCATGTCAGGAGGAGACAGCCTTATGATGGGATTAGTTCCCTTATACACCAGGTCTGGGAAAGACCCCTTCTGCCAGGCCCAAAGGTAGGTACAGAGAATGAAAAGCCCTGAATTGGACCACGTAAGGGTGCATGAGTGGCTCAGTAGGCTAAGCAAATGACTTCAGCTCAGGTCACAATCTCACAGTGAGTGACTTTGACCCTGCATCGGGCTCTGTGTTCACAGCTCAGAGCCTGGAGCCTGCATCTGATTCTGTGTTACCCTCTCCCTGTCCCTCCCCCACTTGTATTGTCTTTCAAAAAAGAACACGTTTTAAAAAAATTTTTTTTAAAGAACTTTGACCATCTGGGTCTCAGTGAGCTAGGTTCCTGTCACATATCCTTGCCCGTTTTCTAGACGGGTGAAACCTTCACGATGAAATTCTGTCTCATTAATATGAGCTGCGGTGAACTGGGTAGGCATGGATGTGTCTGTGCCCAGGAGCATCACTACACAACCCCATCCCTTAAGGAGACATCGAGAGCACAGCCCCTCACCTTTGGACTAGAGCTGGTGAATCCCATACCTGGTGGCAGTGTCTGTAGAGAACAGACACCCCAGTCTCTGGACAGAGGAGTGGACCAGGACCAGTCAAGGAAGACGTGATCCAGTCGTGTCCCTTCTCTACAGGTGTGCACTCCCAGGTGCAGCTGAAGCAGCCTGGAGCTGAGTTGAGGAAGTCTGGGGTGTCAGTGAAGGTCTCCTGTGAATCACGATGATACATCTTCACCATCTGTACCATAAGCTGGCCCTACACACACCAGGAAAGAGCGTCTCATACATGGGATGGATTAACACCTACAATGATAATCCAAAAAAATCAAAGGGCTTCTCAAGGAGATTTGTTTTCTCCATGCTCGTCTGTCAACACAGCTTGTCTATAGATCAGTGAAGTGAACCCTGGGGACACGTCCGTGTATTACTGTGTAAGGGGCCCAGTGTGAGAATACACCTCTTGAAATGGTCAGAAACCCTGAGGAGGGGGCAGCAGTGCTGGTGTGTGGAGGGAAAGGGACAACATGTCTGCAGACTTTCTTTGACTGAGGGTCATGCATGTAGAGGTGAGTGATAAAGGATAATGTTTTTGTTCATTATGTAATATTATCACTCCTTTGTTGGCAAACCAGCTCCCATAAGTAGATAGGCTCACACATACACACATACACACACACACACACACACACACACACACAGAGGACCTTTATTTTTTCTAAATTTCCCTGGACTTAACACTTCCTTCGTGGTATATTTGAAGGTGAATTCATTCTAAGCACAGATTGCTAGGGAGATGGCAGAGTCTCCCTTGCGTGGGTCACAGCAACTCCCTCATGTTGGACAGAGAAGGTAAACTGCTTTCACTTCTCAGAGTTACAGCAGAGGGCAATAGGGCTAATATAAGCCATGGCGTCTCTAAAATTACTGGAAATGACAGAAACCCCTAGTCAGCTGGTAGGTGTAGACACTGCACATGTATTCATATTGCAGCCATGAAATATCCCCTCAACCTGGTATGCAAAACACAGGTCTATTCTCTCATGCTTGGGGTGGTCAGAAGTGTGAAATCAGTTAACTGGGTCTGACACAAAATGCCAACAGGGCTGTGTGTCCTGAAACTCTAAAGGGAGACTTCATCTTCTAGAGTTGCAACCTTGAATCGCTATTCATGGCATGTCCTTCCCTGAAAATCCAGCAGGGAGGAACTAATAGAGACACCATGTGTCTCTTTCCTTGTGGCAGAACGAATGCCCCTCTGCATTGCTCTCATAAGGACAATGTGTTTCCATGTGTCCATGCAAAAACACAGGACGATCTTCCATCCCAGGGTCCTGAATGCACTCACAGTTCAATGCTCTTTGTATCATAGACGGTGATCCTCACGAAATTGTGCCCTGTGGATGCAGGAGGTCAGGACCACTCCTCCCCTGAGCATGGAGCTCTTTGGAAGGGTCGTTCTCAAGAGGAGCAAATCCAATTTCTCATGTATGTTGTCAGTCATTCTGTGTGTGTATCTCAGACATTCCAGGATGTCTAAGATCGGTTACTAGTCTAACACACCTGCCTCCTCGTGACTTTGCTCAGGTTTGGTGTAGTCACCCAGGTGAACCTGGAGAAGGAGCCCCGGGGATAGACACCCTCACAGTCTCTCTCCTTTACCAGTGTCATCACTGAGCTCACGCCAACGACAATCATCTATGGACATTTTTCATTGTATTCTGTTTTCTCAATTCGTCCCTCTCAGTTTTGCTATGCAGAGTGAGCAGGCTGTGCTCAGTTATGCTATTTGTACATTGGATTCTTTTCAAAGTGTTTTCATTGACACAAAATATAGTGGAAGCATTGTCTAATTTTAATGCCCTTCTTTCACTGATAGCCTTGGTGTGATTCCTTTTTGAAAGTATGTGATGGGGGCACCTGGGTGGCTCATTCGGTTAAGCGGCCGACTTCAGCTCAGGTCATGATCTCATGGTCTATGAGTTCAAGCACCACATCGGGCTCTGTGCTAACAGCTCATCAGAGCCTGGAGCCTGCATCAGATCTGTATCTCCCTCACTCTCAGCCCTTCCCCTAACTCACGCTCTGTCTCTATGTCTCTCAAAAATAAATAAACGTTAAAAAAATTATTTTTAAATAAAAAAAAGAAAGTATGTGATGAAATCTATGATGAAAATCTATGATGATTATATATATAAGTGCATATATTTTTAGATTTTGTACTTCCAGAAATTTAATGCAATTGCTTTTATAAAAAATACTGTATTTTAAAACCAAAATTGGTTCACATAATAATATTTAGCTTATGAATTTACTAGGTAGCACTATTCATCAAAAGAAGTTAAAGTAAAAATCATTGTGATTATCATTCAAGATATTACATTCCCCATTTTTGCAACGTTTTTATCATTTGAAGGTTGTCTAGAATATAATCTAGATCATAATAGTTATATTAAAGGCTATTGATTTTCTTCTGAATTAAATATTTCCAACTTCTTAAGAGCAATTGTTTCAAAAATTAATTTATTTGAATACTAATTAATAATTTTCTGAGAAAGTACTTTGAAATAAGAATTAATCTCAAAAATCACTGGTAGATATACAACATATGAAGAACATAATAGGATTTTCACGTCAGTTCATACCTAGAATCCTTTTGTTTGTGCAGGTAATCTTGTAAATTGTACCAGTATGTCCCCATGCATGTCATTTGTCTCAAAGACACAGGCTTGTAGAAATTACTAGACCATCATCTGTATCCATACACTCCACCTTCCAGGACGCACAGAAAATCAAACTTTCCCAACACTTCCTGCAGTTCTGGTGCATCCACATCCTGTGTTCCAAGCAAGGATGCTTCCTGCAACGTCTGGGAGGGAGGGCCACTAGGCTGCCCAGGCCACCTGCTCAGTGAACGGCAGGAGGGAGGGAAGTGAACTCTGGAGGAACATCAGGCTTTCTGTCAGTTTGGAGCTAAGTGTTACAGACACTGACCTACCCACTAAATGATCAAGGAGTGCTGGCAATGTGAGTTTACCTTCAGGATAAAATAAGAATGGAGACCATGGATGATCCAGAACCCACATGCCACACCCACTAGTTGATGGTCCCTAAACTTTAGATCCCAATGATGACCAGGTCAGCCACTCCATTTTCTTCAAGGTGTTTATTTTGGGTGCCATTAATTTAAATAAAATAACTAAAAAAAAGACCTAGGGTAAAATCCGTCTTGGCAGTGAGAGCCCACAGTTCTCTCCTTACATAGCTGAGGTCTCTGGGGAAGGCAGAGCTGTGTTCCACAAACAGAGGAGATTCAAAGGCATTCTCTGTGTCTTGTGACAGCTGCCAAAGGTGAGGGTCTCAGATGTCAGATGTGGCACCATAAGGGTGTTTATGACTGCTGGAGACCGACCCAGGCTGAGTCTCGTTGTCACCAGATGTCCTGTCCCAGGTGCATCTGCAGGGGGTGGGACCAACTGGTGATTCAACCACACCCCTGCCCCTCCATTGGTATCGTCTCTGGATTCTCCATGTCAACCAGTTATTTCTGGTGGAATTGGATCCACTGACCCCAGGAAAGTGGGTGTGTAAGGGCAAATCAGGACTGACTCCATTTTGTTTAAGGGCTAACTGAAACTGACTCCATTTTGATTCCCTGCGCCTGCGCAGAAGCTTGAACTATGGAACAGGACCCTGACCCTTCCTCAGCCAATCGGCTAGGGCCACGACCATCATCCCTCCCACTACCCTAGACTCCTTTAAAATTCTTGCGCCTTTGGAGCTCTCTCTCTCTCTCTCTCTCTCTCTCTCTCTCGACCCACCACTGCGTCGGTGCAGGCAGGAGATTGAGCTCGAGCTAGCTCGAATAAAGGCACTTTGTTCTTGCATCGGACTCGACTGCCTGGTGGTTTTTGGGTTTTCCAAATTCTGGGCATAACAGGTGCAGAGGATGGTTCACATATCATCATATCATATACAGCACATACTACCGC